>JBBPCS010000386.1:1928676-1944252 GCA_037974645.1 Hollardia meadi | reverse complement strand
ATAATTTGTGGTCACAGGGCGTCTCTTCTGTTACTACTGTGCATTGTGTTTTATTTTCTGCAGCATTATAAGTAAAGCGTGTCCATAGATCTGTTCTTTTTTTCCGACCAAGCCAGTGAACTTGATTGGAGTGTTGTTTGAATCGCGGCGCTGGGGACATCGCGACCTCTGTGTACCTGTGTGGCTGTGGCTGTAGATCAGGGTCGGCAGCACCGCCCTCATTCAACCAATTCAACCAATGACAGGGCAGCACACTGCAAGGTTATATTTTGAGAGACGCACAAGAGGAGGAATTTTTTGAATGTCTGACAGTTTACTAATAACATTTTCGTCCCGTCTCGTCTCGTCAACGAAAACCAAACATACATGTCGTCATAGTTGTTATTATCTGATCTATTTTTAGCTTGTCTCGTCTTAGTCATGGAAAAAAAAAGTCGTTGACGAACATTTTGCGTCATCGTCTTCGTTGACGAAATTAACACTGCTAGAGACATGCCTGAAACACGTGGTGCAATGGCGGCAGGTGTTATAAGCCTGGCCGTATTTCTTGATTCTGTGGACGGAGCCGTCAGAAAACATGACTAAGGCTCTCCCCTGCTCTGTCGGCCTGCCTCCCCTAAATTATATACATCGTAAGAGTGGAAAGTATGAATTGACTGATGCCTCTGGGTGCAGAGACATGAAGGCCATCTTTAGGTTTCACTTACAGGCAATAGATCATGGTTACCTATGTAGATGAAGGGTCAGCTGCGGTCAGGGGCCCCTGAGAGGGTCGACGTCCTGTTTGTGAAAGAACTTTTCTTCATTCAATTACCAAAATATGGTAATGTTTTGTATTTGGCTGTCACTCCGAACGGACATTCCTCGATAAGCAAAGACCCTCGAGATTACTTTAAGGCCAAATATAGCGAGGGCATGCAGCTGGCATTAAAATTAAATGATTGTGCTGGTCAAAATGAAATAACAATCTCCACCCAAAGTTGCCTTTCAGATGAAGTGCGACCGAATGATTATATTCGAGCGATTATAAGGACACTGAGTCAAGCTCAAGCTGTTAAATGGGAGCTGATAAACATTCTGGTTAACGAAGAGGAAGAAATTAAGATTGCTGAAATATTTATTGATTGTCTCGAGGTGGACACTTGTACAGCCTCTCATTATATTGAGTCAGCCCCTGCCAAGACAGCTTTTACAGATTTTGGCTCAGAGATAGAAATTGAGTCAGTTGGTGATAACAGCGAGACAGACTGGATTGATGATGATCTCCTTGATGTTTATCACCCTTTGCCACAGCCAGAATTGATGTCTCCCCTTCACCACATCCATGCTCCTTACACAGCACAACACACTTTTCATCCCCTTTCAGCTAATCCATCAGCAGCAGCAGGAAGAAGGGTTAGGCAACACACACACCACACAGAATGAGTGTGACAGACAGCTGATTTTCCTAAAGCACATGAAATCACTGTTAAAAAGGGTGAAGTTTTCTTCACCAAGTCCTAAACCCAGAGTGCGAAACCTCCTAGCAAAAACAAGTAAAACGAAACAAAACGAATTTCCGTTAAAAAGGTGCAAACCTGGTGTTATATTCGCCAAGTGGGGCTCCCTTTGTTGTTCCAACATCAACCATGTCCACAAAGCCTACTTTAAACTTTCCCGAGGATATTGAGCCAAATCAAATGATCCAGGATCCTTACATACCGAGTTGGGAAGATACAAATGCTTTCTGTCAAGCCCCCTACAGTACTCAAGTCAGGCAAACGCCAAGAATATCAAACACCTGGAAAGAAGAATATATTGATGCAGGCTATGATTGTATGAAACAGAGTTTGGAAACTTTGTCTAAGCAGATGGCAGCTGCACACATCTCTCCTTCTCAGCTGCAGCAGCCCACACAGCCACAGATGCTGACGTCATTACAGATGCAGAGAAGCCTGCACTGTAAAACAGCACCACTCAGTGGACACTGAGTGCAATTACACCCAACCTAAATATGCAGATGCATACACCACAGAGGCCTACACTGCTGCATGGAGGCATGTTAGGTGAAACATCATTAGGGCCCCTACTGAACATGAGCCTCACTGCAGTGCAATCACAGCATTTAACAAATAATGAGAGTTCAAAACTGGGATTCAAAGATGCTCTGGATTTAATGACAAGCCTCTGCCCAAACCGAGAAAAGAGATGAACAAATTACCACATATCCAACGGGTTGTTGACCACGTTCATGTAGATGTTTTAAACACACTTCTAGCTGCCCTTCACTTAAAGACCAAGCAGGGGATAGCTATTCCTGTTAGAATGACAGTCTGGCAGGCAGCAAATACCATCTGTCGTACCCCTGGATCCAATCCAAATTCGGAACTGGAAAAATGCTTGATTAAAGAGCTGCAATCAGGATCAACCACATTGAATCTAGCCTTTATGCAAGTACAACGTCAAGTGAATCCAGTGAATCAAACCATCATGTTGGAGAGGATTTGCAAAGCAATCCCAGGTCTGTTGGCAACTTTGACCCCTACACGGCTGGCACAGGAAGCCCAACAGTATGATGCACACAAAGCCATTATTGATGAGAGAAGAAGCAAAGAGCTGGCACCACCACAAAGAAGGGAGCCGCAAAATGATAATCGCATGTGACCTCAGCACAATTGAAACCTCAGAGAGAGACCAAATGCTCGATTCTATGGAACCACCTACCAAGGGGAAAGACGGGGAAGACCAAAGCCACCTCGAAACTTTGAACGGGATGACTGAAGAGGAAATCAGACAAACAGACAAGGGAACAGAACTTTCAGGAAGGATAACAGAAAACAACAGCCCACTGAGAGAGCACAAGAGCCTCCACGGGAGTCACACGTAAGGAAATACAGCAGACGAATGGGCGAATCTACCCCCTGATCAAAAAGCTGTTATCAGAGAAGCACAGAAAGCTGCATGAAGAGATCCAGAGCCAAAACTAGAAACTGTGAGTATCTCCAAAAGTGAAAGGCCCCCTTTTCTTCAAAATAGCCACAAAAACATTTGTATGGGGCTACTATTGTTTTATATTTGTCAATATGTACAGGAATCTGCAAATGTGTAATCAGAATCTATGTGTGTGTAATCAGATTTGCAATTGTCTAAAAAGTATCTACTAATCTGCATTCATATTCGCAATTGTATTGAGATATTTAAATATGTAGACAAATCTGTAAATGCGTATATAGATGTGTAAATACGTAGACAAATCTGTAAATGTGTACATAGATCTATAAATATGTAAACAAATCTGTAAATGTGTACATAGATCTATAAATATGTAAACAAATTTGTAAATGTGTACATAGATATTAATGGCTGAAAAGTCTAAGTATTTTGCTTCAAGAGCCTGAAATACAGACAAGTAATCAGTTACAACTCAGATGGGCCTCTCAATTGGCTGTCTTTTTACACATGACTTTTGCAACACTTCTACCGTGCTAGATCCACAAATGTGTGTGGCGTTTTGCAAATGTGTGTGGAGATTTGTCTGTCTCTCTCTCTATCTCTGTCCCTATCTCTCTCTCCCTGTCTCTCTCCCGTCCTCCGAGATCGACGGAGCCCAGTTTGACGACAGGGAATACAGTACAGTACAGAGACCCAACCTCATCACATTATTACTTCAGTGCTGATGTTGCAGGGCCAGTATCTACACGTTCGGCTTTGGGCAATAAATACTTTCTTGTGTGTGCAGATAATGGTTCTAGCACTAAGAGGGTGTATCCTATGCGATCCACCACTGGCAGGATGATCTCTTCAAGACTAGACGAGTTGCTTGTCAATTTTCAATAAAATCTTTGAGAATGGATAATGAGAGAAAAATTGCTACCATGACAGATCTTTTGAGTCTAAGGGGGTCCACAGCTGATCTAGTCGATTCTCTACAAACCCGAGACAAACAGCATAGCCAAGAGAGCGGTAAGAACAGTTAAAGACTGGATAATTAAAAATGCACAATGACTGGGACACTCCGAAGAATCTAACACATTCAGGCTCCAAAGTTGAAGGAGCCAAAGACAGATGAGACGTAGTCTGCGTGAGCAGAAGAAAAGTAAATCCCAACAAAGAAGCAATTAAGGGGAAGGGAAAGACACAGTAATTAAGGCAGACCCCAATAACACAGCTCTTCTTAAAACTTTTGGTTCATTCCATTTCTCCCAAATTAGAAAGAAAGAGTAAAACCTCATGGCCCTGCCACCAACAGCATGTGCTAGTACATATGGGACATTGGTGATGTTAGCCAAGAGGACTAAAACCTCCCATATGGTGGGGAGAGCTATGATGGGGGAAGCAATGGCGACACAAGGTTACCTCAGAGAGGAGCAAGCAGAAACTATTGAATGGGCCCCATACACTCCTGGTAATTGTGTCATTTGTGGGGTCCTGTATGTTATTGTGAGATGGCGCGGCCCAAATCATGAAAAACCTGCACATCTTCCTGATGGATCCTCCATGCATTATCCTCAGGATCATATTGTATGGGGGAAGGAAAGGGGGACGAGTTTGAACTTGTAGATTGTAGCTGGGAACATCTGACAAGACTGACTGTTGGACTGTGGCTGCCCCAGCATAGAGAAACCACTTCCCATTTTCACTGCAAGTGAGATGGTGAGACTGTTAGGACGTCTTGCCGGCATGAGGGGTTCCCTCTGCATAAGGTGTTACTACTCTGCAGAGTAGTAACCAGGCTTTTTGGTTATGGAGCACAGAGTGAGAGAAGGGGCGTTGCAAGAAGGGGGCGTGTTCACTGGAAAAGCAGTTCTATCAGTTTCAATTCTGCAGTCTATTCTGACCTGGCTGAGTCTATGGAAAGATGTTCAGTGCATCGAGACTGGAACGTCTAAGAGCTGAAAGAGTTCCGGAAATGTTTTTGATCTTCCCTTCTGAGGGAAGATAGGCTCTCTTTCCACTTCTGCAGGAGGTGTCGCTGCCCCTGGCTGCCACTATGCAAACTGTCATTCGTGCCTTGTACAACGCATCAGACATTCCAATTGACACCTGTACTCCTGTGTTCCCAAAACACCTTAAGGTGCCTCACTTTGATTGGACGACATAGCTAACTAAACAGGGGTTACTAGGACATGGTGTCACATAGGAAGGAGGTTCTCATGTGGGTGAGGTAAGACAGATGTACAAGGGTAAAGTGTTGACAGATGGCAGCCTGAGCTCTGACACCAGCATAGGGCCCAGAATGTCCATCTCTGTGTCCATGATCATTCTGGTTAAACCTGGTCGAGAAGTGATAACCTGGACTTATGAAGTCAATGGTGTCTCTACTGCAGTGGTTGAGTCAAAGCAGAAGTGGTAGATTAGAAAGAGAAAACCTGACTTGACTGAATCCACTGCTGACAATTCCGACAACGAAAAACAACTGGCTGTGGCTGGTTCAGAACTAAAACAATCAAAGATGAAACAGTCTAAACATAGACCTTTTTCCGTCCTTGGCAAGAGAATGAAATGGGTGGCTTCGTGCCTGTTCCCATACCTGGTGAGACAAGACCTGAACCTGAGGACAAGAGAAATCAAAATTCCTTAATTTGGTTGTCTAAACTAGCTTTGCTACTTAGGACTTGGAATTTGGAGCATCATAGCGATCCTTGTGACTCTTTGGTTTCCAGCGCACATAGAGCATTGGAGCATAGCTGACTTCAAGATTGAGACAAAAAACGCCTCCTTAGGGACCAGAGTTGGCATAATATCCACTTTGCCTGATCCTTCTTATTTTACATCCTGTAAACAGCCTGATGAAAGACTAATACCTTCAGCAGTAACAAGACAGAATTAGCAAGAAACCTTTCTAAAGCCTGTAAACGAAAGATTGACCTTATGACCTCATGACCTGCTACCCTAGCCTGGCCAAAGGCTTATTTGACTCAACATGACATGACAAGCCGCTGTAATATTGTTTGGCGAATTTTGAAAGAGCACGAAAGAAAGACTTTGACAAATGACAAACGTATTGACGCATGCATTCTTTATCAAAACATCAATATCACCAGCTGGACAATTGATTCCAATACGTACGCTTTGCTGACATCCCTACCACTGTGACTTGCTGGCAATTTAAAGCCTGACGAGCACCAAGTGGCACGTGGCATCGGCATGCAAATTGTGTGTTTCTAAATGACTTTGACAACCTTAAAGATTTGCCTATAGAAGAAGCTGGTGTGCAAATACAACTGGACAATAATACTGACCCAGTAATTTTGTCTTAGGTTACAATCGCTTGTGCCAATTGATCTTTCTTGATTTTCTTCATTTGAGCACCAAATCTGATGATATTCCTGATATAACTTTAATAACACTTTGCAGTCTGAGTCGTAAGAGACAAACTGTTAATCCTCCTCAGTCAAGTACTTGATGGTAGCACAATGTTGGTGACAAAAATCCCCAAATTTCCAAAATAACTAGAGAACTATGTGGATGTGGATTTGATCTTACTGGTAAACAATGGTGGAAATGGCCATGGGTTAGTGCATTCACAGCGCATAAAAGTCATAAAAAATGGTTTACTACTAGCCCTTATGTGTCATCATCCCTTAAATGACTGGGCAAAAATCTTCCTCGGTTAAAACTTGTCAAAATTAGAAGCTCTGATAACATTCAAGTCAATGTCAGTTACATTGAACTTCCCGTTGCTGACTCTGATGCTTGGCGTGCCATTTACAATCATACAGAAAATACTAACCCTAACCATTGACAGACAAGTAAAAGCCTATGGATTCCTCCCAGGTGATCTTAACCTTGTAAAGAGCTGTTTCAATTCCAATGACAAGATCACAACTTTTGTGAAAATGCAGTGGTTATCATTTTACACCGGGGGTAACATTGGATGGGTCAGAGACACAATAAATCATTCTGAGCAACGTACTAAAGTACACTTATAACTACACACCAGGCAACTTTGTTTACACTGTTGGGAAAATCTTTTGCATTACACTGCCCCCTATTATTGTTAAAACTGGGAAAACTTATTTTAACTTTGTCCTGGGTATTTAAGACGTTATGAGAAGTGATTTTAGCTTTTATGGGGCTTATCCTAAAACACTGTCACCCATGTATGGTTATTATGAACCGGCAACATGCACTGTTGAAGATAAATCTTGGTTCTATTATATTTTCCAGACAAAGAGTGGGTGGCACAGAGGAGATTGATGCATGAGATTATGAAAAGCAGGAAAATTGGCAACAAATGGATTTTGTTTACTGGTATCAGGGATAAAGAACCTAGTCATGACAGAGCTGAGTGCATATTAAAAACAGTCTCATGTTAAAAGGACTTACTGATTTGTCATGAACACTGATCCTCCCATACATGATCACTAGACTTGGTATTTGTGGGTTGGAAATTTATTTGGGGATACTTGGTATGAGGGACAGTCTGGCAGAACTAAAAACATTTATGCTGGATATTTTTAATTATCATACTCCATACACACTTTCACCTCAGGAATATCTTTTGGGGAAAAGAGATTTTTTAATTGAAGATTGGTGCACTTCTGATCATCATCATAATAAAACTAAATTGGGGAAAATTGGGATATGGATAGTTTATGATCCCTTATAATGCGTCTGATTTTACAAGTCTCTGTCAGTCTGCAATGACACATCGTTTCACTATTTGGACCCCTTTCAATAATGCCTTTAGGTTCTGTTCAGTGAGCTATGCAGCTAATAAAGTGACTGAAGGTACACAGACAGCTATATTCGACATTCGTCATCTTTTTGAAGAGTTTTGGTACAAATTAGTTTACATTTTTAACAAAATAAAATGGGGTCTATTTGTTCTGTTCATATTGATTGTGTTTGCGTTTATTTGGGGGATCTTACACAGACTGGGTCTTGCGAGGCCTGTTGTTAAATTTATGGGGAAAACTATATGGTTACTGATTAAATTCGCTGCGACAGTAATTTGGTTCAGTTTTAAATTTCTTGGAAGGTGCATTGGGTGCGTTTGCAGCTGGCACCTAGGTTGGGAGTCCTGGGGGAGACCTGTTGAGCTGCAGGGATTACGTGGGGTTACTACCTCCGGAAGATTTATGCTTTATTCCTTGTGAGATTCAACATGAGTTTACCATGTGTGGCCATACTGATGCATACAAAGTTGAAATGTTGAAGGCGGAACAATTCCAATCTCTGTAAACAAACACACATGCTTGGACATATTGCCCCTTTAAGTTGTTCATTTTCCATTTCACACATTTCATTTTCCATTTTTCATTTTACATATTTCTCACATGTTGTCTGTTTGTCTGTCTTACAGGCTGCAGATGAGGTAACACTCTCTTCTCCACTGTGATGCTGTTGCCATAGAGACGGTTCAGTGTGTAATTTCCTGTACGTCACAAGTGGAAGCCCGTGGGTTGGTGACTTAAGAGTCTCAGCCTAATTCACATCTTTATGTTCCTCCAGAACATACACATTTCTCTTTTAGGTCGATTCGCATGATTGGTGATCTAAATTTGGATGCAAATTTCGACAGGCTAAATGGCACAACTTTCACATCGCTTTCTGCATCTTTTTGGACATTACAGTGGGAAGAAATTGTACGCCAAATTTGAATTACCTTATTTCAATTTCTGTTGATCATTCCAGGCCCCATAAGGGTTGAAGGTGCCTCTATCTTTGTCATAGCAATACCGATACTGGCTGGGGAAAAACTAAATTAATTTGCTAATAAGACAGCCAGGTCCTACTTGTTTAATGATGTATCCATTTCTAGCAGAAAAGTTGACCCCGATAAGAAACTGGCAACTTGTCATTTTAAGCTGCTATGTTGTGGCCGTTCTCAGCTCAATTTTGCATGTGATTTCTTTCCTAACTGCCTCATCCGACCAAATTCGAATTTGCTTTTTACCATTGAAAATTTGTCCCACGTTTTCTATGGGGGATATTGTATGACAAACGCATCACTATTAATTAAAGATCTGGAACCTGACATTCTCTCATGGCCTGTTCCAGACTACTGTGTTTCTAATGACCTTGTTTGTTGTTGCCTTTTTCGAATGTTGGCAGTTTTTGGTCTTCAGTTTAAACAAATACATGTTATCACCATGGGTTTGTCTTAAATAACGTAGTTGGACTTAACGTGATAAAAAATTTGACGCTTTTCCTTTGACTCCTCACCCATTGTAACCGGGGCAAGTGATGCTGATTTTTTCTGAAGTGGAGAGGTGCCTTGCTCTCTAACTTTCTTTCCTGCTGCCTCCTACATGATTCCCACTTTTCAGGTGAAGACAGAAGGTGAAGAAGAATGAACAAAATTAACCTCCTTGAGAAATACTTGTTTGTTGTGATGATATACATATTCTTACATTACAAGTATGAAAAAGAAAAGGGTAATGATTATGAGCAAGTCTTGATGATGTGTTTTATTTTACATGTATTATGCTTTGAGTTTATCCTCTCTAGCCACATTATGAGTTTATGACATACAGTATATGTTTGTTACCCATAGGACTTTTATTATTATCATAATTTTATTCAAGTATTTTAAAATGCTATATTAAAGAGTTTGCTTGCATTAACTAAAACAAAGAGGGCAATGAGAGCTTTGATCACCATATGTTACTTTTACTGTTTTACTTGTGTTTTAATTGGCTTATGCGTAAACATTTTAAACTCCTTTTGATTGATGATTTTCACCCTAACCCTAACCCTGATGAAAGTAGACTTAATCAGAAATTGGTTTAAAAATCATGTTAAAGTGATGATAGCTTTATGATTTGCATTTTTACCTGACTGCCTTTTGTAACTTGTTTATAGATTTATGATGATTACTTCATCTTAAAACCACATCAGAGATAAGAGAAAGAAATCTTGATGCCTTATATTTTATGTGCCTATATGCCTTTATGATACTCACTGCTTATTCTCAATACTCAGCGCTTTGTGTAAAATGTTCTAGAAGCACCTAAGTTATTATCAAAAATATTGTCAGACTGACATCTACGGAAACCTAAAACTGTGATTGTGAGCGTCTTGATATTATGTTGAATGTTAGCATGGAAATTAGGCCTTGGCACTGAGCTCTGTTCTAGATTGACTCACCCTACTGGGACCGTCCTGTGTTATGGGGGACAATACTCTTTTGACAATACTCTGAGATCATCTCGAGTAAGGGGTGCTCCAACTTGGGTCTGGATGACTCTGATGAGGGATCGTCGGTTCTGGGTCCACAGCTGATCACCCTCTTCTCCTTTTCTTCTCTACTGTACCGAGCCATCAGAGAGCCATGGTCATAGAGAGAGTGTGGACAGATCCTTCTACATAATGTCCGCATCTCTCCCTGCCCTGCCAGCCTACCTCCCCTAAATTACAACGAAAAATGTTGTTTTTCTGAGTAATTTGGACAATATAAGAGAGGAAACTTAGTCAAAAGTGTGAACTAACTCATGTCTCAGTGTGCGACAGGAAGTGCACCTTTGTGTCTTTCCTGTGTAGATGGAAGCTCTGCTGTGGTTAGGAGCTACTGAGAGGGCTGACGTCCATAGGGCTCCTAAGTAGACACATGAAGATCAAGTGACAATGAATATCATTATCATTTTTGCTTACTAATGATTTAAGTAAACAATGAGAAGCTACTATGGAAATTGATGTTAAGCCAAATGGTTACTAATAGGACAAATGTTGAAATAATGTAATGAGATGCATATAAAGACCTCCCTTGGGTCTCTGAGGTTAAAGTGGGGTTTCGGGGTCTTAGCTCTTGGCTTTTGGCCCTGATCTCTTGACTCTACTCCTGTTGACCTTTGAGGCTTTTGGGGCGTCTCCCAGTTTCAAGTGTCTAACATCAAGTTTTTCTGGCTAGAGAAGTCCCAGTCCAGTAAGACTTGTTCATCATTTCATTGTATTCGAGAACACGGTTTATCATATTCTGAGTGTGTCAAATAAAACCAGATTGTACTTTGTACACCTTGAAGGTAAGAAGCTAAGGTCTTCTGGGAAACTGCTGACATAGAATTTGAAGCTTAATTGTTTTTAATGTAAAATTAAGCATAATATGATTGCTTATGAATTCATATTATGACTGAGTAAGAGTAAAGCTGGCTCTGTTGCTGATGGTCTGATGTGAAATTATAAAAATTATATACTGTGCAATCAAAGAATGGTGGTCTCTTTTCTTCATCATGAATTGAAACAGTTTAACGACAGGATTTTAAGAATGGTGGACTTATTTTTTGATGTGAATGAGGAGAAGGCAAGTACTGTTTATTCCCATGTTGCCACCAGGCCCGGAATGGCCATGAGGAGCACTGGGAGAATTCTCAGTGGCCTTGCCATGATTCAGCTACACTCCCCTGAAATGTAGACCATCAGCCCCCCTGCCTGCTTATAACCTGATGGTATGAGCTCTGTCTGTCATCACACTTGATTGCTTGCACGCACACATCAACAAGATGTTCAATCACTGCATGGAGTGCACGCGGACGAAAAAATGGACAGCAAGACAAAAAAAAAGAGAAGGTAGAGAGTAGAGCTGAGAGGGAGCGCATTAAAAGGAGAAAAGCCCGGGAGGAAAGTGCTGCTAAAAGCTGTAAAATTACAGATATCTTCATGAGCAAGGGACGTTATTGAGAAAAGAAACTAGAGTTGAATCAGTGTTTTATCATGCTAGGAAAGGAGTATTGATAAACATCAGTCCAGTCAGAGCTCTGCAGAAATGCCAGGTGCAAAACAAACAAGTGTACCAAAAATTACAAATATTTGTTCCTGTTGCCTTAATTAGGCAAATGCAATCGACTAACTCCTGAAACTGAAGACACTTGGCTTTTGACTATTTTTGATTTTTTTTTTTTTTTTAACTACAAGTAAAACATACGTTATGAGCATCTGCAGTAAAGAGAAAAAATATATGCAACAAAACGCTTGGAGTGAATGTGGAGATTGGACTGGACTAACGTTAGATTCCCGTTGTTGTGGGGAGAGAACAGGTGGAGAAGTGTTTGGAACAAATAACATGTTTTGTTACAAACTTTACAAATAGATAGTGTTATTTACATGTAACCTACCATTTCTAACAATGTTAAAATGAATATTTAATGTACGTGGTGGAAGATAAAGAGACTTAAAAGATAAACAGACTTTTCTTGTAGATTAGTCATGGAAAATGAGAACCTTGTGAGTTTTCCTTTTGTATCAAGCTGCAGAAAAGTTGTAGCATGACGTGTTTGAGTTAATTTGCTTGATATTGCATGTCCTGCAATGTGACTATTGCACATGGGCACATTACAATGTCGATGCTGAAACGATATGTTGTGCAGCTCTACTGTAAGGAGGATGGGGAATTTAGCATTAAAAAATTACCTTTTATAAAGTGTATTCATCACTCCAAGTACACTGTGTTACAGTTTTCAGACGAACCATTTCTTTAGTAGAAGGTAGTTCCAATGCAAATAGGTCTGTGGATAGGTATCAAAATATCGATACACTTATGTATAGCAATATTTACTTGTGATACTGTATCAATTCTCAATTCTAACAGGCAAAGATTTGTGGAAGTGATTAATTTTGTGTTGTGTGTCCATCTTTAGCATTTTGATTCTTCCATTCCAACATATCATCAACTGGGACAGGAAGAAGTAAGCATATATCGCTAGTGTAAACGCAAAGAACACAGGCCTATCGGACAATATATTGCCTTGCTTACAGTATCACAATTTATCACAATATATTCAATCATAATTGTGACATGTATCGTATCACCAGATTCTTGCCAATACACAGCCCTACTGGCAAGCTGGATCAAGGTGGAAATCTCAGAAACAAATGCAAGTGCAAGAATCTATTGTAGCAGTCCTCTGTATACACAGGACGTGTTCATGGCACAGTACTGCTGTGCAGAGCCCACTACACTACATATAAAATTGAAGAAAAAGACATGAAGCCTTAAAAGATGCTTCAGACCAATGATCGATGAGCGCACCTGAAAGACATCCTGTGTGGACAGACATAAAACCTACAGTTTACTCACAGCTTGTGTGTGTGTTTTTGCTGTCTGACACATTCAGACTCTGAGCAGGATGAGATCAGTTGTGTTGTGTAACTACTGCTGTTGATGTTGGCTGTGTGGAGTGCCTGTGTTGATGTGAGTTGTCTTTTTGATCTCTGCTGGCTTTTGAACAGAGCAGCAATGTTATCCAATACAAGTTGATCAATAATATCCAGAGCTGCTGTACTTACATCGCCCCCCAACGTTGGCTGCAGGTCACACTCTATAGTGGGGCTCAGGTCCTGCCTCATTACCCAAATGGGCTCCTTAGGCTCATCAGGCGTGTAAGGAGATCTCACGGCTCTGTTCTTCACCTCCTCTATGGCCTCCTTAATGTCCTTGATGGCCAAGGATATGGCGTCCCTCTTCTCCTGACTGTTCCTCACTGCTATAGGTTCTTCTGACGGACTCCCAGCCTGTTTACCGGCTGGCTTCCCTCGGTTATCTGCTTTGTGGTCTTTGTCCGAGTCTGTTTGAAACTCAGGTTGGGGTTTTTCTTCTCCCTGTGGTAGCTCATTTTCTTCATCTATGGTGTCTTCCACAGCACAATGAAGACTCTGAGAGCTCAGGCTTTCTTTGACCTCAGCCACAATGCTGTCGATGTCCTCCTCCTGGTCGCAGCTGTCGGCACGTGGGTATGGGGCAAACTCGGCTTCTTTCTCTGGACTGTCAGACTCGCCATCCGAGCGTTCGTCGTAGTGGCGCAGGCGGGAGCCCACCGCCTCCTGCTGATGGTAGTCTCCGCCTCCCACCCGGCCTTCCAACAGCTGAAAGCCAGCCCTCCTCTGTTGGAGAGACTCTGTGTCCTCAGCTCCGTCTGCAGCAGATGATGTCGGAACATCGCAGATTTCCTCATAAACATGCTCAGAGAGTGAGTATATGTCATATGGCTCAGAGTAGGCTTCATCCACAAGTCCAGCGTCTAAGCTCTGTCCGGCCGAGACGCCAGGCCTTCCTCCAGCGTGGCTGAGGGGCTGGGTGTAGACGTAGTTGGAGTAGCCAGCGTTCAGCATCTCCTCTGCTTCATCCTGTCTCTGGGGGTTTTGAATATCAGGCAGGGGGTCATGTGATAGGGGCGGGGGCTGAGGGGGATAGTTAGGATGTGGATGGAGATGTTGTTGTTCAGCCTCGGCACTCTCAGTGTACCCCTCCGCCTCCGGCCGTAGCTGGACTCCATAGTTCCCTGCCTCGTCCTCCACTTCTGGCTGCCCCTCGGGCTCCAGAGACATCATCACCAGGCCATCATCCCCCTCAGCCCGATCAGTGTGGGTGTGGAAGCCGCTCTCAGTGCTCGCTGAGCGGGCCAGAACTGAATCATCCCTCTCTCGTTCATCTTCCTGGGTCATCTCTGCATGGTGCTGCTTCTCCTGTTGTTGAGCTAATTGTTGTGCCCTCTCTGCCTCTCTTTGCTGTCGCTGTCTGTGCCTCTGCTGCTGGGCTCTGATCCGGGCCTCGCTGTCCCCTTGTCTGCGATAACGTGTCACTGCCGGTCGGGGAATGGGCTGGGGCAGCTGGGGCTGTGGAGCTTGAGCTCCATGATGCAGCTCTGAGTCTTGCTCCTCCTGTGGCCCACGCTGCTGTGACACCCTTGCTCTACCGCCAGCACTTTCTCCAGCCGGGGCTTCGCAGCGTCTATAGCGCTTTTCCTGGTTGCTGTGGTTTCGGGAGCGGCTGTTGTGGTTGTTGTGGCGATGGCGAGGAGGGGCGTCGCCCTCCTCCATCACTTCCTGGCCAAGCTCCGTCTCCTGGGGGTTCATGGCTGTGTGGTTCTGGTTGGTTCAACAGTGTCAGAGAAAGGTTTTAGGAGTCTGTCATCAGCCGGTGCATGTATGAGGTCAGGGCAAATGCTGGAAGAGACTGACAGTCAGAAAGGCAGAAAATGTCAGTAAACAGGAAAAAAACTGAGAAAAATGTGTTGTGAAGTTTCTGTTCACACTAAAATGTGACACAGCTATTGGTGGGCTCTTGTGAAATAGGTGGTACTGGATGTTTGGTGACATAGTGACTGTTTACAATACAGCTGCAATCGCAGTCCAAGCTTGGTTGCTAACCAAACAATAGCATGATTTATTCATCATTATTCACATTTTTTTCACCATTGGCTTTTGTCTCATTGCTTTTTTCAGAGCACGACTCATTAAAGGAGGACATTGCAACACAGCTAATGGATCAGGATAGCTGAAGCTCTGTTTCAGGGATGAAATGGTAACTAGATTATTAATCAATCATGGTAAAATTCCCAATGGTTACAATGACCATTTGTTTGTTCACCATGCTCACGATAAATACTGTCTAGCCTCAATCAAAGTTAGCAACTTGTCAGTAATGCAAACTGAATCTTTCGGTGTTAGTCTTGTAAAAACACTACACATTGTTCTGCTGCTGTTTGCGTCCTTTGTCTGCAGAGTCTCTTCACCCATTGCATATGATATTATTTTACGTAGTTTAGTCACCCAGCCAACATATTTGGTTCATTTAAAATCCAGCAGTTGTCGAGCTGGTTGTAAATGTTCCACATGAGAAACAGTATCATACATTTTCATACCGTCTCATCTCTACTC
>JBBPCS010000386.1:1908972-1923920 GCA_037974645.1 Hollardia meadi | reverse complement strand
TCTCTCTCTCTCTCTCTCTCTCTCTCTCTCTCTCTCTCTCTCTCTCTCTCTCTCTCTCTCTCTCTCTCTCTCATCTGCAAACTTCTGATGTTACACTTGTGCTGAAGATGCCACTGACCCTCAATGATCGGCGAAATTTTCTTTCTTTTTCACTCTGGTGCGTCAGCTGGGCCTTAACTACGTGGTGTCACGAGGGTCAGTGAGTTGATTAGACCCAGTTGGGTTTCCAAGCTGGGGTCCAGGGACTCCTAGGGGTCCTTGCCAGGATTCCAGGGGCTCCCAGCAGGATGACAGAAAGTTTTATAGCCCTTGCTATTTCTCTCAGTAGCATATACTGTATTTGAGTGCAATAAGAATGATCAGGTGTTATCAGGGTTATCAGGGTCAGGCTTCTTCTTCAAGGTTTTTGCCAGACTTTAGCTCCATTAAACCTTAAAATAAGTCGCCAGCACCAGGTCTGTGTCCTCTGATGATTTGTAAGCAGTGTTCACTTCTTCACAGGTTGCATATGTTTGTGTCATTTGAATAGTTTTTAGAGTCCTTCCTGAATAAAACTCTACAAAATCTCACACTGAAAAGCAACAATTAGAGAAAATTCAACATTTTCTTTCTCATTTCCTCACTTTTTAATTATCTTGTGATTATCTTGTTGGTCGACAACCCCTTGGAAGGGTCCCCACCCCCAAACTGGGAACTTCTATATCAGACAGTCATCCTGCTTATGGGACCTTCAGTATTTGAATTTTATAATTGTGTCTCTGGACATTGATATCAAGTAGAGAAGTTTTAAGGTCTGGCTTGTGTTTATGTTTAATGGCAGTTTGCACAGTTACCTGATGGCCCCCCGAGTGTCTGGCTCAATTTGTGAACACTGACACTAAGTTACTAAATGAAGAGCTGAAAATAGAGAGGTGCTGGAATAGTGTAACAGGAAGAAGAGAGAACACTGTAAAGTGGATCATTCTGAGTCTCAAAGTGAATGATTGCTTAAAAAGCTAAAAAAAAAAAAAAAAAACGTATGGAAGTCAAGGTCTTTCTGGATTTATTAACGTAAAGTTCACAGTGTAACAATACAATATCCGCATTTCATATTATTGAAAATGCCAAAGATATAAACAAAACAGATCTCCAATCAGATTTTCAACCCAAAGCTGCATAGATGTTTATATTATTACAAAGCTGTATGTGTTCAGTGACTTTTTCTGTACCAACACTAATTCTAATTTCTGCCATGGTATCAAAAGAAGTATCAATATCTTTTTCTTTTTTTTTTTAAATATAAAAGTATTGTGTCGGATTTTGAAATTCTGCTATTGCGACAACCTTAGTTCAGTGTCGGTGTGCTGTATGTGGCAGCAGTAGAAACCGAATAGAAACAGAACGTTCATCAATGAAAAATGTTCATAGCAACAGTGTTAGATATCTGCCTCAGCTCAGTCTGATGATGTACATAAAACAGAAATATTCAGGGGAAAAAAACGTATGACCAAGATGTTGTAGCCAAATAGTCAACCACTATGAAGTTGTTTTAAACTGGCCATAAACAAATTTAGATCGGTTCCCTCTAAGCCCCGCTTTCACTCTGCAAGTCTGCCTGCCATATGGAGGCATGGTATGAAGTCTCCCAGGAAAATGAAGGCTGACTGGAGATCCAGTCAGCTGGCACCATTTCTACCTGCTTCATGTCTCCATTATAGACTAAATGAATGAATAAACTCACATATTGTTGGTGGTTGCTACTCTGAGGAAAATTGAAAGCGATCTGGTTGTCTTTGAGACAGCGGCGCCAACAATAATACCACCTGGAAACGCTCGGGGAGAAAGTTGTCTGTTTCCACTTGAGTGAACTTTTTGCGTACACAGGTGAGGTGGTACACTTTTTTACTTTCTTAAATTATTCCCTAATAATATCTCTCTGGCATTAGGATTCTATTATTTGTCAATAATGATTAAATCAAAGGTGATTTTGCATATTCTCAGCAGAATGTGCAACAGCTGTACTTTAAATGGATCACTCAAACACTCAGTGCACCCCAAGGCAATATTAGCACTTATGTAGCTGAGGACAGACATATTCTGTGTCAGAGGGCCAATGCATTGAAATGACACATCCTGCAGTGATTTGTGTCACACATGGCATAAAAAGATTTGATTGAAAATCATTTCACGGTCACTCCCAGTTTCAGGAGTCTTAAGAACGTGTCTGTGCAGGTCGGGGTGGCTTTTAAAGTGTCTGAAGGAGGCCTCAGAAATGCAGCTTGGAGCCTGACAGACAGAGAGAGCGAGGTCCTGTAATCCTCTGGAGGTTCAGATTAGTAGGACTCCTCTGCTTAGTGGTTTCCCTTTTAAAGATCAGTCCTGATAGGGGCAGCTCCTGTTTCTCATCTCATCTGTGGGACTGTGTGTGAGGATAGAATCAAACCTCCCCAGCAGAAATATGTTTTTTCCAGCAGTCTGTCAGCAGGACGAAGGGAGGCATGGATGTTTGTTTTTTTCTTCCTCTTCCCAAATCTATTTCTGTGTTGTTTTTGTATGGCACCTGAGAACAATCCTCATGTTCTATTCTGGGGTGCAGGGGCTTGTTAGAGCGACTGCAGGCCATTGCATAAGTTTTTGATGACCTCTCACTTCTAAATTAAACGTGGACAAACAGGCAGTCTGTCTGTTTTCAAACCTGGGTCAAATTTATGCAGACGTGGGAGAATTAATCTTATACTTGCTAGATGAATGAGTGTGGTCGTGTAGTCTGTAGAAGGTGTGAGGATTAGCGATCAAGTGTCGGTGGATTAGACAGGAGACAGATCTCATGACTTTTTCTAAATCTGCCTCGCTGTGTGATACTGAGGGCTCCTACATTTGTGTCATTCCTTGCAAGCTCAGGCTTCACGTCACCAAACAGTTGGAAAAGGTGTGTTTGAGTTGGTGTTTCTCTCGCCAGCTCTGCATTGTGCATTGTGTGGGTTGCTCAGTTGCAGCTGCCTGTTTCCTGCCTGTCCATTGGGGGGGGTTATGCTTTGTATGCACACCGGGGGACGCACTGCCCTCCATTCTTTTAGTGTTTGTTTTGTAGAAGTTGCCAGAACATACCGTGGAGAAATAGCTGAGATGCTCTCCATGCCAGAGCAGCAGAGGAAAGACAGTCATCAAGCTCCAGCAACAGAAAATGAACGGCCTGCAGATTTTTTCTTCAGTCCTGCGTGGTGAAATAAAGGTTCAGCTCCAGAGTTCAGACACATGTGTGGTGGTGATGGCAGGCTGTAGGTAAGACGAGCTCAGCGCAGCGCTCTGCGGTGCCCTTGGCCTGTTCTTGCTCGTCTCCTGCAGTGGCATGTGCGCTTCACTGTGGCCAGACCGCAGCATGTGACAGCCTCCCCTGTGTAATGTGAGAGGTGACGGAGTTGTGGTCAGGGTGCCGTTACATTCAGGCTGGTCAGTGTTTAGACACACACTAGAGCTGCAATTAGTCACTTAATTGATCACTCTATCCAAAGAAAATTAGTTGCCAACTATTTTGAGAATCGATGAATCGTTTCAGTCATGGTTCAAGCAAAAATGTCAAACATTTGCTGGTTCCCACTTCTTACATGTCAGGATTTGCTGCTTTTCTTTGTCATTTATGATAGTAAATGAAGAGTCTTTGGGTTTTGGACCGTAAGTTGGACAAAAGAAGCAATTTGAAGACGTCTTTTTGGGTTTTGGGGAAACTGTTATGAGGAATTTTTCATAATTCTTTGACATTTTGTAGACTAAAAGATTAATCGATAATGAAAATAATCAGTAGTTGCAGCCATAACACACACATGCATAGAAACCGGTCAACCAGTGGTGGAAAGTAACTAAATACATTTACTCAAGTACAGTACTTAAGGTACTTGTACTTTACTTGAGTATTTGTGGTTTTCTATACTTCCACTCCACTACATTTCAGTGGGACATGTTGTACTTTCTTCTCCACTACAGTTATTTGACAGCTTTTGTCAAGATAAAGAATTTACAAGGTAACAGGCTTTTAAAATAAAAATACACATTCTTAAAGATTAAAGCGCCGGTTTCAAACCTTTTTGGCTTCTTACATCTTACAAACAGCAGTGTGTAGTTTGGGTCAGTTTCAGATGTTTACTGCTCCACTAATTGGTTTTTTTCCGCACGAAACCTCTCACATAGTCTCATTTCAATAATGTTCAAATGACCACTACTTTTACTTTAATACTTTAACTACAGTGTGCTGCTAATACTTACTGTATGTGTTTTACTTAAGACAGATGTTTTTATGCAGGATTTTCAATTGTAAAAGAATTGGTACTTTTACTTCAGAAAAGGATCTGAATACTTCTTCCACGATTCTGACGGTGCTTCACTGCAGTCTGACAGTGTCTGGGTTTCTGATTGGCTCTGTTTGTCCCCTTATGGCTGCAGCGGGGTCAAAACAGACCTGGTTCATACACATAGTTGAGTATAATATTATCATGAGGTAAACCAACTGCTGAAAACAGGCTCTCTGAATGAATCCCATGAAAATTATATAGGAACTTAAACGTGTTTGTGCTACTCAGCTTTGGTTTATTGAAGCTTAACTTGGCCACATTGTTCATACTAGAGCTCAAACAAATAGTCAATTCACGAATTACTCAATGGAAAGAAAACTAATCTGCAACTGTTTTGATCATTAGTTTAAGGTGCTTTTTAAGCAAAATAACAATCATCAGAGTCTCAACTTCTCACACGACACCATTTGTTTTGTATGCTGCAGTAAACAGAAAATCTTTGATTGTTGGACTTTTGGTCAGATAAAACAGAGTTATGTGACTTTAGGGTTCTATAGACCAAAACAATCAGTTGATCGAGAAAATAATTTGCAGATAAATTGATTATGAAGATATTTGTTTCGTTACAGTTAAACTACTGTGCCTCTACATGAATTGTGAATTAGGCATCAATTGATTTGGTTTTTCTAGGGCCGATACAGGAGACCGATAACCGATATTTGGAACCGATATACTTATGCAGCAAAAATAAAAATCTGAGTGTCAAATTTTACAATAATCAGTGATGGAAAGTAAAGTACAATTTACCCAAGTATTGTACTAAAGTACAATTTAGAGGTACATGTACTTTACTAAAGTATTTCCATTTTCTGCTATTTTATACTTCTACTCCACCACATTTTGGAGGACAATATTGTTTTTACTCTGCTATATTTATTTGATCATTTTAGTTACTAATTACTTAGCAGATTCAGATTATTAATTCAAAATGTATATTATACTACTACTATTATAAACGATTATTTTTAAACGAATCTATTTTATCACGAATCACACAAAAGAAACACTGATACCAATAGTCTGTCCCGAGTGTGAATGTGGGTGAGCTGTATGAGACAGCAGGTGGAGTAGTGGCACCGGCAGGTCAGGATGAACTGTAGGAAGAGCAACGGCCAAAAAACTGAATTTCCACAAGAATCAAGAAACAAAAGCACAACATGTGTCTGTGATTAGAGACCTCTGAACTCTCTATGGAGGCTGGAAGGTAAAAAGAAAATCTTTCAGTATCACCTCCACTCAGACAGGCCACCAGAGACTCATATCTGTGAGTTTGACTTTACCATTTCTGTAGCCATTGTTGTACGTGTGAGGGTCATGCGTCTCCGGCCAGCCAGAACTGCAGTGAAAGCTTGTGAGACAGATTTACCACCCACACTTCATTTGGCTGGACCCACACAGTGCAATTATCTGAATTAAAATGGAAGTGTTGCCCTGCCTGCTGTGTTTCTCGTCTCCCTGTTGTAGTAATAGTCGTGCCATTGACGAGGCAAGTTCTAACGAGGGCGGATCAAGGGGCTTGTTTTCCTGGAGAGGGTGGGGACTGCAGTGTTTTTAATTTGTGTTGTTGGCTCTGCTGAACACACCCCCCCCCCCCCCCCCCCGAACACACTGGCATTTTTTTTACTGGAATTCCTTGAATGGACACGTTGGCAGGCTGCTTCAGCAGTTGATGGATGTTTTTGTGAGATTGTGACTCTTGTGTTTTCTCTTCACAGCTGCCCTACCTGCTGCTGAACTCCACGGGAGCAGACCCAAAGACTCGCATGTACCCTGTGTTCTTCGGAGAAAGCATCGAGGTCAACCCCAAACCAGAGCAGGAAATCAAGTAAGGGAACTAATAGTGCTGGTTGCAATATCAATATTCTCCTGTCAACACTGCCACCTAGTGTTCAATTTTAGATGTGTTTCTAAAGCCCCTCTCCTTTTCAGGTGCAACTCAGAGGTCAAATACGACTCCGACAAGCACTACCAGGACCAGGTGTACTGCGCCCCCTTTCCCACGGCAACCTCCTTCAGCGAGACAGTGGTGGCGGTGCGGAACTGCACTTGGAGGAGCTACAAGTCCCAGGTGTACCTGGAGCCGCGGCAGAAGCCCATCAGCTACCGGAGCACCACCATCATTTACCCGAAACATGCCAAGAACACTTACCGCACCACGCTCAACTACAACGCCACAGGCTCCCGTCGCTGGTTTGTCTCCACGGTGCAGCTGGAGTCCAGTGAGGATACGAGTCCCTGTATCATCTACACAGAGGACCTGTAGGGCTCAGTCGGGGCTGGCCTGCACACGGAGAGGATGAGGGTTTCAGAGGACGAGGAACTTGGGAAAGGGAAATACTTCAAGTGACACCTAGAGAACCTAAAAACCCTGCTCTGTTCATCTTTCCTTGCCATGGAGGAAGCTCTGGGAAGCCTTTAGTGATATTTCACCTGAGTGTATTTAGACTTTCTACTGATGCAGTCTTTAAAAAGGGAGTTGGTCCTCTGGCAGTTTAAAGCTGCATGTCAATGGTTAATGTCTTATTTAATACAAGAGCTGACAAATTGGTGGCCTTTGCTGTCCTTCAGGTTGGACTGTAGCCTCAGCGAAGGTGACGGTCAGATTGTCTGTGTATGTAGACAAAAGTCAAGGTGACATGTGTCGTGGATTTCAGCCAAGCCTGCGCAACCCCAGTCACACCAATGCAAAGCTTTCTAATATGGTTTTATTGCACTTGTTTTCTATATATCACAGTCTTCTCTGTGGACTTGCGGGTGGGGGGTGGGGGGGTTCAGTGCTGCGTCATGTGTGAAAAATTGGACCAAAGATAATTTATCTCTTCACTCCGCACACTGAGACAGAGCATGCTTTTGTTTTTCAGTTTTAGTTAACACACATTCAAACAGCAGCCTGTCTACTTCTTTCAAGAATTAATCTAAACTAAACTGCACATTGCAAAGTGTCCTGTTTATTCAGCAGAACCAGAGGTGGTCTTGTAGTCGAATCAAAACAAGGATGTTTGAAAAAGGGAGATATTTCAATACCTTGGTTAAGGGTGTTTTGGGAAACAGGGCTGCATAGCAACACTCAATTAATGAAGTTTGGGGGGGAAAAAAAACTTTAAATACCTTAAATATTATTTATTAAGAGTTTTAACGTTTAGAAACTCAGTTAATCTGCTTCATCAGGACTGTGTGGGTGTAGGACCACGTCATCTAGAGTTACAAGGTGAACGTGTATGTTTTCAAGGCATTTAAGAATGGTGGCAATCATTGTATGGTTTGCTTTATTTCAGTGTAACATTTTGTCTTTAATCTGCTTTGGTGCCAGATGGTGGAGCTTGTTACAAAGGAAAGTGACAAAAATAAATTAGACAATAAGGGGGAAGTGTTCGACAATTTGTGACTCTGTCACAACTCTTAGTTCTGGACAAACTGTACTGATGCAGTGAAACTCACTCATCTCCATGAAAGTCAAAAACAAACCTGTCTGGATGGTTTAACAAACAATCAACATCTCACTGTTTCAACAGAGTTTCAAAATACTGTTCTGGCCTTGGTGGCACCAGCTATTTGTAAATCCATCACTAAGTTTGTGCATCAAATAACTAGTCAGTAGTTTCAAATAGAGGTTGACTGATGTGTAACATGTAACAATTATGTATGTAACATATGTATCAAGCTCTACATAACAAATAGTTAGTGTGCGACCCCTTTTAAATCTCCACCTAGTAAACACATACATTACAAGAACATACGACTACAAATAACTGGTGCAACTGAGTTTCTTATTTTGTTTTCAGATACCAACAAATTGTCAGTTTCTCATTTAAAGTAGCTCAAAAGCATCACCAGCGAATTTTCCTGTTGAAGATGTAAAATAAGATGTAAAATAGATTTTTATCGAGCATTTAGAGAGAGAGACTGAACCAGACTTTACCTCAAATTTTCTTAGGTATCAGTTTTATTTCATCGCAAATGTGTATTCCCGACGTTTTTTTTGTTGTTTTTTTATACCCTCCAGGTTAAGTCGTAACGGTAGGAGAGGTATATGGATGGCACAAAGCCGAGGTGGTGCATCAGCACTGTAAGATGGGTACTGGATAATGAGGGAACAGGAAGTAGCAAGAGCAAAGACAAGAGGGGAAACGTCACATCTGCTCTTTCAAAAGAAAAATTAAAGATGATGAACTCGTTCTGAAGATAGCTTTTTATACAAAACAGTAAAGTTCCTGACAAGATGATGGAGAGTTTTGCTATGTGTTGATGGTCCGTGAGATGTCTGATGAGAGTGATGAGAAAAAGTTGGTGGTATTAAGTTTTGGTGGTTTTCTGTGAGATACTTTGGTGTTTCCTAACACTTGATTTTGTTACTGTAAAATATTTTCCTGTTGTATATGTGGCATCGAGGCACTTCATAATTCTTTATATTTTTGTACGTCAAATCATTGTTCCTGTTCTGATCAAAGGAAATAATTTAAAAAGATGTACCTATATCCTAATTGAATAAAAAGAGCAATTTCCAGCCCTTGATTCTGTCATGTTGAGTATATTTGTTGATCACAGATCATTGTCTTTGCAGATTTAGCACAATTTTAATTTAGTCTCCTTTAAAGAAGAGGATGTTCTCACACATTTTGGCTCAGTTCCTGTAATTAAATCCAAGCCAAAGGTAGAGTTTATGAAAATACAGTGTGAAAAACGCCGTGCAAGGCATTCTTTCAAATGCAAATGAAATGACAGGACTGAATATGAACATTCTAAGCAGTAAATTATGGTATGTAGCCTAAATGTGCACTCAGTGAAGGATCCTGAAGGACTCACAAAGATTTCCCTCAACTGAAAGCAGTACAGAAGTCCTCAGAACATCCATAATGTTTAATGTGATGTCTGCAGAGATGGTTGGACTATATAATCTGGACAATCTACTGCTACACAACTAAAATACCTGATCAGCAATTTCAGTTTCCATGAAAATCAGAGGAAACCACTGTCTCAATTCTACAATTCTGTTCTGACAGCAAACAAAGACACTGCTGGAGGTAATAAAATAAAATACTTCAATGGGTTGTAGCGTTGATGAAATGTAACAAAGTACATTTACTAGTAGAAGATACTTAAGGATAGTTTTGAGGTGTTTCATTTTAGTATTTTCATTTTCTGCTACTTTATACTACATTTGGGAGGCAAATATTGTACTTGTTACTCCACTACATTTATTTAACAACTTTAGTTACTTTGCAGATTTCATGCTGCATCTGAGCCAAAGTAGTAATTATTATCAGCAACGAATGGAATTTAAAAAAAACAAAAAAAACAAACAGATTCCAATGATTGAAAAAATATCGGAATATCGGATCTGAAAATGGGCCAACCCATTTACATGTAAAAATACAGATGGGTGACAAAAAAACAAAACAACACAAGTGTCTCAGTATGGAGCCACCACGAGCTGTCAGAATAGCTTCAATGCTCCTTGCCAAGTCTGTGGAACTCTACTGGAGGGATGAACCTCCTCCAAAAGATATTCCATCATACACTGGTTGGTTGTACTATATACAAACTATATTTAACCAGGTAATCTGATTGAGAACAAGAACTCTTTTGCAAGAGAGACCTGACTACAGCAGACAGAAAGAAAAACAGTCAGACAGAAAAAAAAGGACATACAGAAAGTCACAGACATCACTAAATTGTTTAGGACATTAAAGTTTGCATTATATAATCTGGTGTTAGTGGTGGAGAGCATTGACTTACATGTTAGTCCAAAATCTTTCATAGGTGTTAAGCTGGGCTGTGATCTGGTGACTATACAGTTAAGGTAAAAAATTATTAGCCCCCAAGAGATATGGAACATTTTCCTAAAATTCTGTCCAGTGTTTGCATCATTCAAAAAAACTTTACAGAGCAAAACAGTCATCGGCCATCATTTGGTTTTGATATTTTGATATAAAAATTGACGGCAAATTGACATTTTTAGCTTTCAAACCACACCTGAACAATCAATCGGCATTGACCTGTACTAAATGGACTCAAGTGAACAGGGCTAGTGGCACTTAAAGGCTAGATTGAGAGGCACTACTCTTACATTCTTGGTCACAAGTAATTTCATCATGCCAAAATGCAAAGAACTAAGTCTGAATGCCCATCTTAAGGGAGACAGCTATGCTGCCATTTCCAAGAATTTCAAGGTGTCTAGAACAGCTGTACGTTGCATCATCTCAAAGCACAAGGAGACACATTCTGTTATAAACAAACCTGAGATTGTCACAGACGTCCATAACCACCCCTGAATCTCTGCGAAGATGGTTGTTGCTGAACTGGCCTCATCAGGACTTGATGTTTCAAGAGAGACTGTTGTGAGGGCTCTTCATCGTGGTGGGCTTCGAGGGCATCGTCCAAGGAAAACTCCATTACTCACACAGCCGCACATCAAAGCCAGACTTAAGTTTGCCAGTGACTATTTAAAAAAAAAAAGAAAAGGGAGTGGGTTTTGGAAGTCTAAACTAGAGCTGTTTGGGCACACGGATGTTGCTTTTGTTTGGTGAAGAAAGGGAGAGACCTTCAACCTTAAAAACAGTTCCCACAGTTAAACTTGGTTGTGGGAGCATAATGCTGTGGGCCTGTTTTGCTGCTACAGACACAGGGAACCTTGTGTTTGTTGTATGTTGGTGTATGTTGAAATTGTGAAGGATAGTGTGAAGAAATCTGCAGCCAATCTGACTTTAGGTCGCCGTTGGGTCTTCCAGCAAGACAATGACCCAAAGCACACATCCAAGTTGGTCCAAAACTGGTCCTGGAGTGGCCCTCTCAAAGCCCAGATCTCAATCCTATTGAGAATCTATGGTGGGAGCTCAAGGTTAAGGTAAAAAACTGCGTCATTTGGATGAGCTGGAGCAACTTACCATGGAGGAATGGGCTATGATCCCTCCAGAAACATGTGCCAACCTATTTAGGAACTACACTAAAAGGTTGCTGTCAGTTGTGAGTCAAAAAGGTTACACTATTAACTATTGATTGTCAGAGGGTAAATCATTTTGGCTTTGTCATTTTTGTTTTCCTTGTTTCAACTTCAACTTTCAACTTCAAAGGGTTTTGTTCGATTTCATAAAGGAGGCTGATAATTTTTACCTTAACTGTAGAATTGTAGGATTTTATTTACGTCAAACCGTCTGCATTTGATGTTTCTTCACTCATTATTTCAGGTTTTTCTTTTAATTTGTCCTGTATGTATAATGTACTTTTACTTGTACTTTAAGTACATTTATTGCGAAAAAATTACTATTGATACTCAAGTAAACTTGATATCAGATGATGGTATTGAAGTTATTTAAGGACAGGATCATAACAGACATGCAGTTTGACCTTCGTACAAGCTGACAGATGGTACAGCAGAGCAGATCAGCAGCTACAGAGACGTCTGCTCTTCATGGTCAGATTAACTGCATCAACATGGGTCAGGTCTGTATTTTATCATATTTTCAGTTATCACATGCAGGGATGAAGTATCTCCAGTGGTGGAAAGTAACCAAGTGTATTTACTCAAGTACTGTACTGTCAAGTACTGTACTTAGTGGTACCTTCAAATTGTACCTGAGTATTTTCAATCCCTACTTTATACTTCCATTTTACTATATTTGAAAGGCAAATATTGCACTTTTTACTTCCCTTTGAGCTAGATTGCAGATTGACGTTATAAATACAAAACATAACTAATTTTATAGATTAAAATGTAAAGTAATTTAAATAATCTTCACTTTTACCAGCTGCAACTTTAAAGTGGTAGAATCCATTAATAAATAGCTACAATCCAATAACATCTATTATTATAGTGCTTTTACTTTTAAGTATATTTTGATGCAAATTCTTTTGTACTTGCAAAAAAAAAGTAAAATTTTTTACATACAACAGTGTTTTTACAGTGGAATTAGTACTTTAAATTGAGTAAAAGATCTTCTGAAAGCACAGAATATCTCCTGCAGAATTCTGTCCAACACTTTCAATATATGTTAAAAAATATGCTGATACTGCCCCCTGGTGGCTCTTGAACTTCATTACTTCAGGCCCTGTAGTGCACACTGAACACCAACATCGGGTCCAAACACACACTGATAAATCAGACGACTGAGACCATGAATGGCAATAAGCTTTTTATTTAAACATTAAGGCAGTGTCTTCTTTGTTTTCATTTTTACACTGCTATCCACAAAGCTTGCTGGTGGGCATGTAGAATTTAACCATGTGAATATTTCTTCTTTTTTTTTTTCCTTTTTCTTTTTCGGAATACCAACCTTGAAGCAAGCCACATAAATATGTACATCTCTTCAGTTTTATATACAATCCTTGCTATTATACAATGGGTTATAATAATAAAAAAAATTCATTATGCACAAAATGGTTGAACAATGTACTGTTTGTCAATCCCCACCCACCCATGTTTGGAGAGTGAACACATCAGCAATCAACTTTCATGTTTTGAGTGACTTTCTTGATTTGTGACTGAAATCAATAATAATAATAAAAAAGCAGACACATGTTAAAAGTTATTTCAGTATGCTTTTAAAAACAACAGATTAGTCCGTTATTAGTTTAGGGAACAGCTGGATATGGCTTAGTCTGTTTACAGTCACATTCTTGAATTTCATTAGTGGATAAATGATAAACACGCAGAGACCTGGCAGTATTTTTTTTGCCATGCCTGATGAAAATACAAACCGTCGGTCTTGGTCGGACTAAAGCATGGCTGAGCTTTCTGCAGATGTGGCATGCTCGATGACTCAGAGGGAGAGGAGGTAGTCCTATAACAGTCATGTTTGCGTTGGGATAATACACTGGGACAAAATTAACTACAGATACAAACCCACTGAACGAGCTCACTGTTGTCGCTTCAGAGCATTCAGACAGAGGACAGAATTCATCCCCGAAACATTTCACACCATTTACAGAGAGGGTGACCTTTGAAATAGTGGGAAAATGTGAGAATGTGTAATGTTACATAAAACTACCAGCGAATGCCTCTCCCCTCAACCTCCTCCAATCAGCACAAACACAGGGGGCGCAATGAAGTACACTTTAAGTAAGTCACAGGTCTCATAGTGAAGTTTAATGCAGGCCCAGGTTTTGAGTCAAATAGTTAAAAAGCTAAGGCTGTGATGGAAGGAAAAAAAAATGCACAAAAAAAAAGTTTTTTTAAAAAAAAGAGGACGTTTCATTTGCTTTTTCAGATTTCCCCGTGTGGACAGTATAAACCCTGGCATGGGGGGCTAAAAGAAAACTTGTGCGTCATATCAGTACTGTATATGTAAAATAAATGGCACTTAACACTAGGAATATCTCATAACTGTCTCATAACTGTACAAAGTCTGCCTGGATGAGTTCAGCTCCTCCTCTGGGCAGTGAAAGGTCAGACCGTCACAACAGCTCTTCGACTGGACTCGAGCATGGACCCAGGGTCACAGATAGATGGCTTTTCTTTGTCACCTCTTCAACGCCAGCAAACTCCTTGTGACGCTGAGGAGCTCGCCTTTAAGCAGCTTTAAGGTTGGTCTGCACCTGCTCGAAGCGGCGTAGTCGTTGTTCACTAAAATGTGATTGTCGCTTTGAGTGTGGGCGCGATAAAGAATATCGGTGGCAAGACCAAAAATTAAACAGATAGGTGTTAAAGGATTCCTCCACAGTGGAGTTTCTCTGCTGTTCTTGACTCTGTTTTTCACCTGCCCCTGGAAACACAGATTCTTAAAAACGCCATCGTGAACAGATTGACAGCTAAGTGCTTCATATCCAAAAAAACAGTTTCAACAAACACAGACATGGTTAATATAAAAACAGTGAGAAAGCATCACTTGTTTCAGTGTCATCCATCTAGCAAATCATCTCTCCTGATGTCGACAGGCCTTTGGGACCTTCCATAATATATGACATCAGTGATGAACAGCATGTTTACCCTGTAAACCAATGATATGACCCTCCCGCAAAACAATCTCTGCCTCCCCGCCAGCCCCCCAAAAAGATACATCATTGCAGACAACAAAAGACACCATAAAAATTTCACCATCAAAATGTACTAAAGGTCTCTGCTCATGTTTCAAGCACAGGACTGGTGAACTGAAGTTAAAGAAAGAACCAAAGCAAGATGTCGATTCTCTTCCCGTCCCCCTGCACATATTCTCATAAAGGCCGTCTGCAGTTCACCGTGAAGAAACGTCAGAGGGTCCTCACTGTGTGGGCTCTCAGGTCAGATCAAAATCTGTCACTAGAGCAGCCGTCATCAGGCTCCTGACCAGACCAATAACACCACCAGAGTCCCGTCCAGACAAGTGTCAGCACGTTAGAGCGATGCACCCAGAGGGTGCAGGTCAGTGTCTCTGTACTGATAAGGCCAGAGAGGAAAAGTAGTAAAGTTTAAAAAAAAGAAAGAAAAGAAAGTGATTTGTCCTTTAGAGTAGTCCTGGAGTGAACGCATAAGTGCAAATACACACACACACACACACGGAGCAGCAGTGTTCCAGCTTGTCCTGTTTGGCGTCTCAGGTGTGTGACCGGACGACACGATCCTGACTGATGGAGGAAACGCAGAATGGAATGGTGAGGGGGGGGGGGGGTGAAGATGCCTCACCGGGGGTGGGGGTTGGGTTGCGTTGGTTG
>JBBPCS010000386.1:1856289-1902532 GCA_037974645.1 Hollardia meadi | reverse complement strand
GGCTACAGCAGCAGAAGACCACACCGGGTGCCACTCCTGTCAGCTAAGAACAGGAAACTGAGGCTACAATTCGCACGCGCTCACCAAAATTGGACAATAGAAGATTGGAAAAACGTTGCCCGGTCTGATGAGTCTCGATTTCTGGTGGGACATTCAGATAGTAGGGTCAGAATTTGGCGTAAACAACATGAAAGCATGGATCCATCCTGCCTTGTACCAATGGTTCAGGCTGGTGATGGTGGTGTAATGGTGTGGGGGATATTTTCTTGGCACACTTTGGGCCCCTTAGTACCAATTGAGCATCTGAAGTTCTGAAGGCAAAAGGGGGTCCAACCCAGTACTAGCAAGGTCTACCTAATAAAGTGGCCAGTGAGTGTATATTTACAGCATAATAAGTTAAAACAAAAAAAGTTGTCTATTTCCACTTTTATAAACAGGACTCTCACATCAATTCTCTACTCTCCTTTAGTCATCTGGGTTACATGTTTCAAATAGGTCTAGGAGTATCTACGGGAAAGAGAAGTAGAGCCACTGCATGTATAAAGTGTTTGAATTTCAGGCAGTCTCATTTAACACGAGATATACAAGCCTCCTGTATTGAAATGCCTTTTCAAGTGTATCAGATTCTTGTCACTTGCAAGTGGTGAAATACTCAAAGTAAGCAGCCGAATGGGAGGGAGGAGGGGTGCCACATGTTAAATTCAAGTCAAATCCTCTGCGAAAATAAAATAAAAATAAGCAGCAAAGGACGTTCTGCCTTAATGTATCATCACCAGCTTTAGCTACCTTAAAATAACACCTTAAAGGACACCTTGGATCTTCTTCATGGAAAATTGTTAATATTTAATCAATGCTATATCAAGGTTTTAAACTGCCTCTTCTCATTTAATCTCAGCCAGTCAGGTCCAATTTGGACTGGCTTGAGGTTTCGTTTTCCAGAGGGCACCCTTGGTGGTCTTTAAGTCTGTAAAGAAAAACTAATAATAAAAAGCAAAGAAGTATAGCATTGAAGGAAAAAAAATGTAAATGACTTGGGCTGATTTGATAATGCCAACCACCACAGCGTGCAATAGGCCACAGACTGACGGGGGGGGGGGGGGAGGCGGGGAGGGTCTGGGTAATGAGGGGGGACCCTGGGATCCAGAGCGTCTTACCATCAGTGGCGCTGCTGGCAACAAGCGAGCCCGTCTCTGGCATCCCCGTTTCACAAGAAATTTGACGCATAATAATCGCGTTTATGAAGTTGGCCGCAGTCATGGTGGTCTTACCGAGTGCTCGGAGCTCTTGTTCCTGAATGGACATCGGTTTGTTTTGAGTCTTTTCCCTACTAGGTGTACTGCTTTCTCCACGGCCAGGAGGGTTTTCCGACTGGGGAGGCAGCAGGTGTTGGGATCGGCCTGAAGCCGAGGGATAGGACCCGGGGTATATTCCTCCTGGGCTGGGGCTGGACAGCTTGGGGTCAGATTTACTCGAGGGCCCGTGTTGGTCCTGCACATGCTTGGGTAGACCTCCCCTGTTTTTGCCTCCATCACGACTCTGCTCTTTGGCCGCATTTGAGTCCATGGCAGCTGGGTAGGCCTCTGGGGGCATACCTGTCCTTTGGAGGTGGCCAGGGTAACCTTGGTATCGGGCTGGCCCTGAGGGCATGGACCTGGCAGGCCAAACAAAACACACTTGGTAAACAAGACAATCAAAATATTGTCCTCGCTGTGAGAGATTAGCTCTGGGACAAGTGTAGTCCTTGTGAAAACAACTAAAAATGCAGTTTACCGAAACACAGATGAGCTGGAGTGTTCGCTGACTGAAAGACTCTTGCCCCCGGCATTGTGTAGGACACTGGGCCGTTGCTGCACATTCTCCTGGGTGCGAGGGGACACTGGGCTATATGGCTGGGAAGAAGGTCTCACACCACTGCTGCTGCTACTGCTGCTAGCCAAGCTGTGCTCTGTACCTGAGAGGCACAAACAGATTCATTCCATTCGTATGTTACTCATTTCTCATACTACAGTGTGTTACTTTTAACTTTTATGGATAAAAATGGAAAAAAAACCTATCTGCTTCACACCTGGTCGCCAGATGGGAGCGTGCTCTACATTTCCAAGAGACCCGCCCTTCTCTCTGTCACGCTCTCGGTCCCGGTCCCTCTCCCGTTCTCTTTCACGATCTCTCTCCCGGTCCCGTTCACGCTCCCTCTCTCTCTCTCGCTCTCTATCTCTCTCCCGGTCCCTCTCCCTCTCTCTGTCACGTTCACGGTCTCTTTCACGCTCACGTTCTGACGATGTGCTTTGTATCTTGTTCATATGCGAGGACCCAACTGGACAGAATAAGGTGAAGAGAAAAAAAGATTATAAAAACAATTTGAGTGGAACATATTTGATCTTTAGGCGAGTTTGCTTGTGTGAACTGAATTGTACCAGGTGAGATGGGGGAGGTAGTGTAAGGCCTGCCAGGGAAGGTGGTGCTTCCTCCAGGGATGTAGGTGATGCGATCCATTGGGGAGCTGGCTGCCCCTGCAGAGGGAGGGACCAGGACAGGTAAGTGTGGCACCTGAGAAAGATCGATGATCCCTAGGGGACAGAAAGAAGAGAAGGGTAAAGAAAACCCGAGCAGCTGGTCTAGACATGTTTTGGTCTTGAGGATAACCGGTGAATAAAGACCAACACTGAGTTGGTCCACATCATGAAATATCATTAAACTCCTGCAGCCAAATGTCTCTTTGTCATTAGCGATGCAACAGTTTGAGGTTTTTAATGTGAGGGGAAAAAATGGTTTCCATCTTTGAAATAAATACCACCACAAAACTAACATGACCATCTGAGAAAAAGATGCACTAAAATGAGATCTGATTAGATTCTGCTTTAGTGAGTGTTTCAAGACAAAGTTTTAAGTTTGCTACTTTATTTTACATTGAAAAATAAACTCGCTGCTCCCTCTAAGTGATAACAGCCTTTCAGCAACTTAAATTTCAAAAAAAAAATTTCAACTACCTTGATTATTTAAGGACAAACGGATGATAAATGTGACTTTGCCAATATAAATTAAAATGACAAATACTCCGGCCAGTGGTGACAACCAACCATCACATTTTTACCTCCGCCAAGGAGGTTATGTTTTCAATGCCGTTTGTTTGTTTGTCAGTCTGTTTGTCTCTCAGCAGGATTACACAAAAACTACTGAAACGATTTTCCTGAAAGTTGGTGGAGGGGTGGGGCATGGGCCAAGGAAGAACCCATTAACTTTTGGAGCGAATCCAGATAAAGGGGTGGATCCAGGAATTTTTTTTTCCACTTTCTTTAACAATGCGAGATAGGACGATTTAGCAGATTTTCATCAATTTTTTCGGAGACTAATACAAAGACCATCATGAAAAAAAATAGGTATGTGTTCATTTATTGGGTGAGTGTAATATAACAAATTGGGCTAGAAACATGCAACTGCCACCAGTGTGTAGCTAACTTAATAGGGATTCAGTAAGGAACTAACAGAGTGTCATAAGTTGCTGCATCATCTTTAACAGTTTATCCTTTGGAGGATCGTAGTTTGTAGTGGGCGAGAGGCGGGTTACACCCTGAAAAGGTTGTCAGTCGTCTGGGAGAGAAAGCTGTAGCACATAGAGGAAACCCACAAGACACGAGACAATGTTTTCAGAGTGTTTCTAAAAACATTTTGGACAAGAAAAAAGCTACACATATCTTGAATCTTCATTCATATTTGCTCAGCTAAATGTTTGACGTGACTTTTTAAAAATTTGGACCAGTAATCCTCCTCTGTCAGTCACTGTGTACAACCTGCTCCATATTAGATGAACTGACTAGATTTGATGATCTATCTGATTGGGAGGGTGACCAGATGCAACGGTCAGAACAAATGAGCTCAGCAGATTCAGTTCCCAGGCTAAATGTAATACAGAAATGTTTGTGAATCAATAATCCACCCAAACTGCAAGTGTGAGGTACGAGATGAAGGAGGCCATGAACTGCATAGCACTATGATCAGCACTGTACTTCTTCATGTTTCAGCAAACAGGTGATTCTATTATTGAATGAAAGCCAAGCAACATGAACTGCTCTCACTAAGCTCCCCCTGTAGGTACAGCACACTTGGTATCTGTGCTAGCAATGTTTGCAACTGTTCTGTTAAAAATAGATTTTCAGTTTGACAAACATCTTAAAAAGCCAATATGAGTGTTGTGAAGTTACCACGTGGGGCTGTGGAGTAGGGGAGAGGAAGGGGCTGGTCTCGTGGAGTGAGGCCCCTCAGCAGGTCTGAGCGCTGGGCGGCCATGGCAGCAGCTGCAGGCCACTGGTGCATCTGCTGGGAGGTGATGTAGTCGTTGAGCAGCGTCTGGCGGTTCTCCAGGGCCGCAGTGTCAGGAAAGCCACGGATGAGGTAGGGGTAGGGATGAGAGTACGCCGGGTTGGGGGCTAGATGGCGAGGCAAGTAGTATGCTGCTGTGTATGGAGAGTAGGAAACGTCTGTCAGGACATGTCTGCTTTCAAATATAAATATCAAATCAAAATGATTGGAGGCCACACAGATGTTTTCAGTTATTTTGCTTCACTTCTCAGGACTGTATGTATAGACTGTTTTGATTGACATCGTCATCCCTCTACAGTTTTGTTCCACCTGTCAGGCTGTGTTCAGATTTAAAAGACCTCCTGCAAAGGGCTATGTTGGTGTGGTCGTAGAATCTAGTTTGAAGGATACACAGACACTGGCAGTCCAGCTGGTATGCGGTCTAAGGCCGGAGATATACTTGCTTTTCAACCACGCACTCACATAGACAACGGGCTGCTTCATGAACGTAATTGTTCACATACTTGCCTATGTACTATGCGTGTTCCTGGAGGATTCCAGTAGAGGGCACAACACAGAACTCAGACAGTTTGCATGATGTAAACAATAAATATGGTGACACTTGAAGAGCTCAGTATATGGTTAATGCCAAGATCACGGCAGAAAAGGTGACAGCGGCGGACACTTTTTGGACACTCTCATTGCACCACATCACAAGGCTGCATTTTTTGATGCAGCAACAGCTTACAGTAAACTTTTATGATCATTATTAGAACATGCATATGGATGACCTCACAACTCCCAACCTCAATTTAGCCAAGGTCTGATCAGTTCTGAATAACTTAAAACATCTGAGAGGTTGTGCATGGTGGCAACATGTTATGATATAATCTAACTGTGGATTTACCGGGGTCAATTGGAATGCCACGGGGCAGCGCTGCAGGATCAAAGGCTAAGGGGATTTGACGATACACGTCTGCAGCTCCGAGACCCTGCAGCAGACGCTCATAGGTCTGTTGATCTGGAACACCCGGGAGCGGTGATTTGGTAGCACTCATTTCCCTCGGGGTTGGTGTGGCTTTACGCTCCTGGGGCGGATTCTTACTGGAACCTGGAGTAAAAACAAGGAAACAAAAGAAAACATTTCATGTTGTTTATTCAGATTCCCATTAGCTACAGTTCCTGGGGTCCACATAATGTATTATAGTGTTGCGATAGCAAAAATCAAACACCTGTCCTCACAGTATGAGATATACCCACCATCATGCTGCCTTTGGCTTGCCTCCCTGGACAGAGGGGAGCCACGATGTGAGGGCCCAGGGTAAGGGGTCCTTAAGCCGCCTTTGTCCTCGTAGCCCACTGGACTATGATGCATTTTGCCTCCCTGCTCTGACCCCAGTGTAAGAGGAGAAGAGCGGGCTATAGGGCTAGCCGTACTGACCACAGCGCTGGGCCGCCCTTTTGGTGCCTCTTCGTAGCGGCCCCTCTCCAGGTGGGAGGGTGCATTGTGGTAGGAACGTGGTGAACTGGCTATAATGGAGCGGACATCATGACGTTTCCCTGAACCAGCTGCCTCCTGCTTCATGGGTGTTCCCTGAAGAGAAGAACAGGAATTAAACAGTTCAGTGTTGAGAGAGGCCAGAGGGCATCTGCATGTGTTGCTAACGTGTGTATACCTGTGCTATGATGCCCTCCTTGCCAGGCTGTCTGAGCTCCTCCCTGGGAATGAGGTGGATGGAGCGGCCAGCCTCCTTCACCGTGGGCACCATGCCCTCTCTGCCCTTCATTGGGTCAGAGAGCGAACCGGGCCCACGTGGTGGGGAGCCCTCTCTCTTCATCTGCTTGGCCTCCCTCCTTAGGTAGCCATCCTGAGGGTCCAGATGACGAGGTATACCTGAAATATTAATATTAATTTTCAAATGTTTTTTTTTTTTTTTTTAAAGATTTAGACAGAAGGAAACTGAGAAAAATAAATAAAACAGACAGGAGAGACACCATGAAAGGAGTGGCTCTGAGAGCAGCTTCATCCACTACTATCTCTGGGCAAGATGAGACAAGATGGTTACCGAACTTCCCTGCTTTCAGATAGATAAATATGAACACCAACATGAATGTACTCCTGCCAGCGGGTGAGTTCTGGTAAGCGGTTTCTTGAAAGGTAAAAAGAAAAAGAAATCTCTCTCTCTGCAGCTCTACTGATTGAGCACTGAGATTAAAGTCTGATGAAGTGAGAGTACAATGACACAATTCCTTCAAGAAAACAGAGAATGAAAATTAGACATTAAACAGCATTATCTTACAAGCAGACATCCAGTTTACATCCACTTTAAAGATTTAATCTGCTGCAACAGATTTTTCAGACTTTTCTCAGCCATACTGTCTCTTTTTATCTGCTCTGCTTGTAACCATCAACACTTCACCCCATCAACTGTGACTGGTAAAACAGTGTCAGCCTGTCTCCCAGCAGAAGGGAATGGGAGTTACCTTGTGAGATGGAACCACGGATGTGATGAGCATCCTTGTAGGGTGTGTGGTGCGGACTGTCCCTATCATGAGGCATGGCTCGACCAATCAGACCTGTAATAGAGGTAGAGGAGTAGTGAGATAAAAGACTATGGTAAATGATTTAAAGGGGCAATTTGTAAAATATGACCAAAATTTGAAGGTAGCTCCAAAAATATAAGGGCAACATATAACCAGAGTAAGCACCAACTGCTGCTGCAATACTCTTTGCTGTAATTATCTACCGTTAGCTCGTTTAGCCCTGGAGCTAGTGGCCCTGTAGCTGACTGGACAGTTCCTGGACTGGGAGTGGACACAGCCTCTGAGACCGATGGAGGTCAGTTTAACGACAGGGGATACAGTACAGAGGTGATTTACAGCAGGCGAGGACAGGAAAGAGGTGAAGCTGAATTATTTTCACATCTTACTTTGTGATGATGACATTTTGTGAGTTTGTTTTGTTTACTTATTAGACTAAGAGAGCCGAGAGAGCTTGTGAAACTTGGCAAACTCGCTGCTCGTATACATCTCCCAGCTGAAACTATGTCAACACTGTTGATTCTTCACATTCTGTTGATAATGTAAATAAATAACATTTTAAACTAAAATTCTGGCCATATTGTAAAAATTGCACCTTTCATATATGATAAAGAGTTGAATGTGATTAAACAAATAGGATTATATCCAGTGAGAGTGAGTGGGGTTGTTCTTACCTTCACAGTTGGCAGCAGACAGTGAATCCCTCATAGGCAGTCCTCTAGAGATGCCTCCCTCCATAACGTCATAAGGACGCTTCAGGCCTAGAATTTCCCCAGGCTGCCCGGAGCATCGGCCCTCGTCTTTAGGTGTTTGAGAAGATGAGCCTACAAATGACAGATGACACATGAAAGATGTTACTATAATAAGGTAAACAGTACCTCTTAGTTAAGGGACAGTACTCAGTAAGAATTATTTGCATGAATGACTCAATGTGAAGTATAGTGATGGAGTTTAACTCAACAGAAACCATTCCATTCGTTGAGCTTGTACTCAAAATGAAAGTAACCGTTGGCCATGGCATAAATTATACTGCAGCCAAGCTGTACTCACGGTCATATGTGAGAATGTGCCCACTGATGCCCTCGTAGACCACGTGGCCTTTCGAGAGTGCCTCATCCCGCTCCCTCTCAGCTCGGCTGGCGCTGTCCTCTGTGATCAGACGGGTTATGGTTCCCTTATAAAGCACATCAGCCGGTGTCCCCTGTGTTGAAGAGAGAGGCTATGAGACCTGCGCTTATTCATCTCAGTGTGGAGCAGGAGCTGTTCTGAAGAAAATGTATGATCAGGACTTTCATATGACAAGCTCTCCCGAGGACCAAAGAAACAGCCATTTACAAGCCTAATTTCTGTCAAACTACACAGTTTTCAGAACCACCTTTTCATACCAAAAGCCACATTTAAAAAGCTGCTCAGGCAGCACCAGGCTAACGGTGCTTTTTATTATTCTAACGTGCCTCCTTGCTTCCTTCACTTGCGTCTCTTCCTTGTGTCTTAGTTCCTCCCACCCAGCGAGGACGTGAGAGATGCGAGGAAGGGAATACACCTGTGTTTCCTACTTGCTATAAGCTCCTCCAGAAGCCTCTGTCCTCCGGGTGCATTTAGGGAATTGGAAGATGTTCGATGATGGCAGAGGGGGAACAACTCTTAATTAACGGAAGGAGAGTGGACGCGAGGAAGCATAAGTTAGAATAATGAAAAACATCCTGTGTAGGCTCCTCCTGGTTGGCTAACTGCACAGGTCAGCAGCTACCAGTAGCAATGCATATGTACAAGTCTCAGGTAATTACACTGTTGCATGGATACTGTGAAATTCAAACCTGTACAGTATCAACTTGAGCACACTAAATAATATTTTCTGCTAAAGAGCCTTTATTAGGGATAAGCACCATCTTGCAAACTGACAGTAGATTAGACATTCAAAAACCCAGATCCAATGCAAAGAAAACAGACGGTTATTACTCAATAGAATAATCAGTAATGTCTGTTATAAAGTCCCCTAATAAATTAACTTTAGAAAACAGCTAAGAAAGTCCATTAATGAGACACAGTGCAGGTCAAAAACAATCCTGCACAGATAGTGTGAGCAAGCAGGAACAGTGTTTGTTTTACTTTTCGTGGTTGTTGAACTGGATACACTTGGAGCAGCAGCGAGCTGTTGATTTTGACTGTAATGCATATTGTAGACTGTGTAACATACAGAACGTGTATACTGTCTCTTGAAATGAAACAAACAAATGAGCACAAAATAAGCACACACAAAAACAATACAGAGCTGTGAAATACAAAGTAGTACTCCCTGAAGAAGCGGAGGCGCAACAACAGCAGATAACAACAGTTAAAACCTTGAGTCATATCACTCGTACTCGAAGTATGAGTAATATTTCTACACTGCTTGAGAGTGGGGGTGGACGGTTGAGTAGGAGATACAGCAGTGCCTAAGATTACATTTGTCTGTTGATTGCAACCTTTTCATAAAGGCACTGCTGAAGGTTGGGGGCCAGACTAGTTCAGTGTAGGAGGGGGTTATATTTATAGGATCAGATTGCACTGACCAAAGCAGACCTCATTGATGCCTTAAGAAAGGGCAATACTGCTAATACACACATCTCTTAATCCATCAAGCTGCAAGCTAAACAAACAAAGCAGGTGTTCCTTTACAACAGCACTGATTATTCTTTAACATGGACTAATCTATCATGGTGGGTAACAGCTTGTTTTCTCTTGTATGCCAGTTGAATGTGATATTACAGTGGGCATATCAATGACTGGCAAGATTCTAGAGTAAATAGACAAATGAAAGAGGGAACAGCTGCGGTACAGTGTGTACCTGTTGCTATGGTGACAGGGCCACTCAGAGCTGAGGTTATGTCAATCCAGCAGCCACAGCACTTGGCTTGCCTCATGACGTCTCAACAGCTCTGCTGAGCTCTCCGTCATCATAAGTACACAAATCTAAGTGGAGTAACATGAAAACTGCCTGTCTGACAGCAGTGGCATTAAACAGCATGGGCAGCACTTAACAGAAAAGGTGGGGGAATGAAAAACAATGAGTGTGGGTTGTCTGTGTACATTGTAGGTACAATAAAAAAATAAAATAAAATGACAGGGCAGGGGGAGAGGAGTATCATTCTGTGAAATGACTCAGAAGTCCTGAGATTAAAGTAGCAAATTTATGAGCAAAAAAATATTCTTTGAGGTTAAAAAGCCAAAAATTAAGAAATTCTCTAAGATTGAAGTCACAAGATTGAAGTTTACAAGAACACCTCTAAATTATATATTATATATATATATATATATATATATATATATACACACACACACGTGCTTTTTATTTTTCTTGTAAATATTTATTAATTTTAATAGATACGATTTTTCTCAGAATATTAGCCTACCCCACCCCGGGTCTGTGATTCGAGTATTTTCTGAGATTTTACTTGCAAATTTATGAAGTTCTAATCTCAGACAATATTCAAGTTTTTTTTCACGTGTTTTTTTTTTTTGTGACCTTAATCTTAAAGAAATATCGTAGCTTTTCTCGCAAATCTATAACTTTATAATCTCAGAAAATATTCAACTTTTTTGTTGAGTTTTGTATCTTGAAATATTACCTCCCTCTCCTTGCTACATATTGTTTTAAATTTTTTTGTCTAACCTACAATGTCCCCAATATTAGTGTACCGACCATAAAAGCTGCTACAATCATGAACCTTAACACAGTTTAACAAAGCAGCAGTTTCAGTTCACCATTTACATCCATCAACCACTTCTGTCACTTCTGCAAAGTGATCTGACGCCAAAACCCTGGACTAAATGTCAGAAATATCATCTTAATAATAATAACAAAAAGTCTCTCCTAAACCCAAATACCAGGGGTCTCATTTATAAAACAGTGCATAGGATTCATACTAAAAGTGTATGTGTGCACAAAAGCCAATAATGGCATGTGCCATTAAACCAGGCGCACGCACAACAGTGCACATTTTCCATTTATAAATCCCAAATATTGGAAATGTGCACATGTGGATCCTTAATCTGCCTCATATCCTCCCCTCAACACGCCCACATTCAATCATAAATGGTCAATGCAAAGCACCTCATGAACGTTTATGCATAGAAATGAGCTGCTGATCGATGGTTCTTTATGGAAAATCACGGCAACAACCAAGAGGAAAATGAAGAAAGGGAATTTTTCAGACACAGAAATCACAGTTTTTGTGGGTGAGGTGGAGGCTAGAAAGCACATATTGTCAATTGTTCCATTCACGTAGTCCTCGAGCAGTGTCAGTTTCATCAGTTAGTAACTGTACAGTTCGGCCCTCTCCTCTGTGCTGGTGAGACAGTGCCGATAAAATATTAAGACTTTGATTTAAGATTTCTTTTGACTTATGTCTTTTCAAATTAAAATGTGCTGATGCAATAATTAGGTAAAGGCTCTCAAAGCCAGAGTTCAATAGTACTGCTGGTTTCAATGTTTATGATAACGTGGATCTATAGGCCTAATTAATGTTTGCTATTAAGTGAAATTAAACGCGAGAGGCATCATTACACTCTGGGTTTAATTCATCACTTCACCATCTGTGTCTCCAAAATGTTAAGCATGGCTCAGAGTTTACCGACAGGTGCACGCATTCTCCTGTTTTTATAGATCACAACTTTTGCATGGAAAGTGGCGAACGCCTGTTTCAGGCCCCGTTTTGTGCGTACGCAACGGTTAGAAATGAGACCCCAGCTCATTTACAGCAGATCGTTTCCACGACGACCTATGTAAATGAATGTCAGAGGTTGTTCAGAGGATCTCCACATAAAAGGGGAAGACAACTGTTTGTCAGATGTCTGTCATAATGCACTACTCAAATTTGAACACTGTCAGCACAATATTCATAACTCACACTCAGGACTGCCGCACCCAACGAAGCGATAAACAAACACATGCAAGCAAAAATGAGAGATTCTCCTACAGACAAAGTAAAAACAGTAGTGGGGCATTATCTGTGGATTACACCAGTTTTCTTGCAAACTAAAAGCTTTTAAGTATCTTAGAATCTGCACTAAAAATGATAAAACAACAGATATCTAAACAAAGATATTTAGCTCCCAAAACATAGAAAAATTGGATAAACTTTTAAAATAAAATTTTAATGTGGGTCTATTTCAGATCAAATGTACACTGTGCAGCTGTGTTATGTGTACTGTATGTTTGTTAAGTATCCACAGCAAGTCTCAACTAAGTAAAAGACTTGAGCGGTAGCAGCCTGAAGAAGAAGAACCAAGGACCTCGGCCTCTTCTCATTTCTCTATGTTGGGCCTCCTTGACTCCTCTCTCCTTAAGATAAGATAAGATCAACTTTATTGATCCCACACCGGGGAAATTCCTTGTGTCCCTTCCTGGCTTCCTCAGCTTCCATCTCAGGTGGGAGGGACTAAGAGGCGAGGAAAGGAATCGAGGATGTACAGAAATGAGAAGAGGACCTTGACTCACGATACCTTGGTGGTCTGAGCTTACCTGAGTAATGGAGCCCCCTCGGTGGGAGATTGAAGAATCTGGATGCATTCTGGTCCCTGGGATGCCTTTAGTGATACTACCGCCCTGAACAGCAGGAATAGAAGCTGTAAAGATAGTAAGAAAGAGAAGAAATATTAGTAATTAAAATGTAAACAATGCAAACAACTTCTTGGGAATAAAGGTTTGCATAAAGTTTTGCGAATGTGGCCAAAAAGCTTGTGAGTACAGCAGCAACCAAAGCTAATGCTACAGGTGGTTTCACTGTTTGTTGTCCTGTTTCCAGTATTATTTATAGTTATAATTTTCAGTCTAAACATTGTATCTACTAATGTAGGAGTGAAAGCATGACTTTATTAAGTTTTCTAAATCTATTTTAAAAAGGAAAACTGACGTATTGAGGCTCAACTGGCAGTAATTAGAGCTTTGAATCATGTTGAGTTTGCATCTATAAGCTTTGCACACATGGATTTGGGCAGTTTTTCCCATTCCTCACATCCTCTCTAGCTCTGTCAGATTAGATGAGCTTCAGTGAACTCAACTCCCCACCGATTTTCAAAAGAGATTTAAGTCTAACCCGGGCCACTCAAGTACATTCAGACATTTGTCCTCAAGTCACTCCAGTGTGGTCCTTGCTATGTGCCTCAGGTCATTGTCATGCTGTGGAGGTAAATCTTTTCAGCATGACAGTTCTAAACACAACATGTGGAAAAACTGATTTAACTTGGTTATTCAAGCGTGGATGGCAACCTTGACTGATGGCAAAAAATTTAGTTTGTTTCAAATAAATCTGTGATGCAACACAACTTGGAAAAAGCAAGTCTGAATATTTCCCCAAGATGCATTAGTATCATTTTTTGCCTGCTACACAGGACAAGAAAAATGCAGCAACAAGGCACCGATACCAGTTTACTATATATGGAAATTAAATGAAAGAAGAAAATGTGAGCCACCTACCACGTCCAGCAGCACTATCATGAGTCCCCTGGGTTGACAGGTTGTCAGCTTGGGAGGATGAGCTGCGAGGTGACAACTGTTCCTGTTTTACCACAGGGAATGGACCTGCTGTATCGTGCAGACAGTTTGGGTAAAGTAAGGGACCAACAGAGGTACAGTCATGAGAAAGACATGTCTATGGTGATACAACAGATGACCAGATGTGAGGGGCATGGTAGAAGTGGAGTAAAACTGAAGTGCACCAGTCCCTCCCGACAGTTTTACTCACCCACTTTCCTCTGATCCATCCATGACAGCCCCATCTGTGTCGGGGGCATCTTCCCATGGTCCAACCCATGAGCTGGGCTGTGCAACTGCACTGGGGTGCCCTGAAGAAACAAGAATTTGGTCATAATGGTGATAGATAATATCAGTGCTCTTATGTAAAAATAAGTTTACCAGATTTTTTTTTTTCAAATCAATGTCTTAACATTTGATGTTGCAGATATTTCAGTGTGCTACTAAGATATTCAAGAAAAAAAGACATTCAATTTCCATGGTTTCTGTGGGCCAATTATGACTATGCAGAAGTCCTAGTTTTTCCATTTGTGTATACCTGTGTGATGGAGCCTCCTGGCTTGGTGGAGGAAATGAGTGGCGGTGGCTCTGGCATGGTGAGCGGCCTCACTGCTGCTAGCCGACCACCGTCCTGTGGCAGACCAGGGAGTGAGGGGTGGCCTCCTTGCTGGAACGCTGGAAAGCAGGAGAGATTATAAGATTAAGATTTGACCATTGGATTTTTGGCAGGGGGGTTCCAGAGGCATTTTAGCTTCAAGAAGTACAAGTTTGGTTAAAGTTCCCATAGTACAATACACATTACATCTGAGGCTTGTGAAGAAGAAGAAGACTCACAGTTAAAGTGGAGCAGGTGCTGGTCGTGACTAATCTTGGCCATGTCTCGCGGAGACATGGGGTAAGGGGAGAGAACTGGCCGACCCAAGTTGGAGGTCCTCAGGTCATCGGGGCCCAGTGCCTGCTTCTTGGCTTCACCATGCGGAGAGAACGCCCGGGACTTTTCTGCAACAACACAAACAGAGTCAGAACCAAAGCAGAGCACTCAGCCAGACCTCCACTAATCCAAGAAGCTCATGTTGTCATCACTATCATCCTCGAGCACATAGAAACAAACCTGCCAACATTAGGCTGTGAAAAAGAGGGAGATTTTCTGGGGTATTGGCAAATGGCTTACCCTCAACTCCCAAACCTCCATATACCCCCTACACCAAAGATTGAAAGAATAAATACAAGGATGTATAAATAAAAGTAATTTAATTAGACTAAATAAAAAAAAACATAAAAAATGTAAAAAGGACATTAAAAGTCAACATCTAGACATTTAAAAACAAGAAGAGGAAGGATAAAATGATGCGGGACTACAGTCTGCAGACAGGAGGCAGGAGGATGAGCACATGAGGCAGGACAGTAGGCGTTCCCCTATGTGCCTCCGTGGCTTGCTTGTGTTTAGCATAGTTAACAAGTCTGGTAATGTTGTTTTTCCCACCGAGCTCCGCATTAAAGTTGACTCGACATATCTTGCAAAAGACACAGTGTTTGCTGATGTAGCTAGCGCTTAGAAAGGGGAAGGTCTTGGAACAAGTAAAGTGACATTTGGAAGCGTATTTCTTCTTTTTGGGACCTGTTTTATCTATTTTCAATGGCAAACTGAGCAGAGCAGAGGCTTAAGCCAGCGCAGTGATGAGTGACGCATGTAAGGCCTTAGGCCTCTGGGGTGGGTTGCCAGGTACCACGACAAATATCACCCACAGATACTGAGAAACACCTATTTCATTTATCACTATGAAATTGGGAAATTAACAGTAGAAATTTGCTCAGCGGGAGAAAGATTTGAAAATAGGGAAACTCCAGTGAAAATCAGGAGTGTTGACAGATGTGCATAGAACACCTCACACCACAACTAGCCACTGCTAATATTTACTGTAAGGTACACACAGTCAAATCCAGCAGAGGATGCGATTACCCTACATTGTGGATAAGGTGATTTTAAAAGAGAGAATGGTGTGCCGAGGAGTGAACATACTTAATCCCTGCAGGAGGGTCGATAAACAACTCATTGCTGTCCAGCTCTGAAGGGACACAAACACTCTACACCTCATCACATCCAACAATTTTATTTGTATACTCCAGCTGCCACATGCTAGTGAGTAGTAGCTAAAATCCAGCTTGTAAATATGTGTCAGACACGATAAAAAGACCTTTTTAAGCCTTTTTCTTTTCTAAAAATTCAGGGGGAAAAAGTAGTTCCCGCACTTTGGAGTCCACAGCTGTTGTGCCCCGTTGGTTATAAAAGACCTGTCTTTTAGGTCACACACAGATACACATTCCACACGCTCACAGTAAGCGCACTGAACTAGACTATATTCCCTTCAGAGTCAATAGCAATACCAGATCATTTATCAGTTCCCTCCTCCATGAGTGTCCCAGAAACACTTGAATACCCTAAACACTAGAGAACACAGACTCAAGGTTAGAACATGTAGCAAGGACCAACTTAGTAAAACTAGATCAAATGCTACTAAAACTGCCTAATATGCAGCACTTTCATTAGCCTCCATTTTCTTTTTTATCATTTCATTATTCTGTAGCTGCAGTGCGTACCTTGTTTCCAATAATTCCATGCATCCTACACATTTGAAATTGACAACTTTAGCAGTGTATCATACTTACACCCTGCAGAATACTAGAGTTCATAATAAAGAAATGGAATGAAGACAGAGGGGGAGATTAATGTGAGAAAAATACTGAAACTTGAGCAGGGTTCCTATATTTGTACCTTTAGCAGCTTACAAAACATCTTATACTACTCTAAATACTATCTGACCAGTGACAGTGATGTGACTGGTGACAACTTGACTATGAGCAACAAAAGGTAGCTTTGTGTCATGATGGAGGTGTGCGTACCATCCTTGTCGTTGATGGAAGGGCTGCGCGGGCGAACTCGAGGGCTGCTGCTATGAAGGGTCTCCCTGTCTCTCTCTAGCTGCGTGTTGTACGGCTGCTGTTTGCATGGCTGGCCTGAGAGCTGCTGCTGCTGCTGTTTGACCTCCTGAGAGGACTCTCCATGAGCCATGGTGATCTGCTGCTGGTACAGAGCCAGGGCATGTGGGGGCAGCACTGCCTTGCCACCCCCACTCTGCTGACTGCCTTGCATGGAGGCTTCTGTCATCTACAAACATGATGAGAGGACAAGAAAAGGTTATAATCACACCGCAGACATAACACGAGCACACTCCTACCTGGCGTTGGACATATGGTTAGCCACATACAGTATCTGATAAACATGATCCCTATTAAGCGTCTCTTATTTCTTAGTAAGCTAAAGTTTCCCTAATGCTTGGGATCTAATTTCACCTCCACAAAGCAATCTATCCCATCATCCTCCATCTGGCTGGCTTATCTTATACAAATATGACTTAACAATTTCACCTGCTATACTGTTATCTCTGTAAGCAGAGAGACAGGGATAGCATCGATACCAATGCCAAGGAAGAGAGAGAGAGAGAGTGTGTGTGTGTCAGTTTTCTGTTACAAAACACTACTTGAGTTAAAGAGTTAAAGACACTTTTCCAAAGCTAAAGAAGCTAATATACTCTTAACCTTGAGGTTGTGTGATGTTAGGGCAAACAAAAAAAAAATTATACAGACATTGAGACCCTCAAAGCTTAACTCACAATAGGTGGTATAGCAGCAGCCCTCTGTTTGAGCTGCTTCAGGTCCATGGGCTTCGGCAGTGGGGAGGATATGACTCCATCATGAGTATAGTTCAGCAGGCTCGGCCGTGGAGAGGTCATTCTGCACAGACACAGGCAGAAATAAGTCAGTGCCTTTTTTCAGTGGCCGCTTGAACACAAAAACAGCTTTATTTCTTCTCATGCTAATTTGAAAAATGTAAAATACCTAAAAGGGACAATTCACCCCAAAATCAAAAATACATATTTTTCCTCTTACCTGTAGTGCCATTTATCCATCTAGATTGTTTTGGTGCAAGTTGCCGAGTTTTGGAAATATCAGATGTAGAAATGCCTGCCTTCTCTCCAATATAATTAAACTAGATGGCACTTGTGGTGCTAAAAAAAAACATTTGAAAAACTCAACAGCAATGTCTCTTTCCAGAAATCATGACCCGGTTACTCAAGATAATCCACAGACCTTGTTGTGAGTAGTTTCATGTAGGAACTATTTTCTTTCTGCATCACTGAGCAGAAGGAAACATAGATGAGAAGCTAGCTAACTAAGCTAACTAAGCTAGGTAACGTTATAGCTCAGCCGAACAGGACGGCATTAATGTTTACATCCCACCTGTCACAAGCAAGTACAAGTTAAATACCACTACAGCTAAGAGGAAAAATATGTATTTTTGATTTTGGGGTGAACTGTCCCTTTTGTTTCCATCCCACATCACTGTCTACCATCTCCCCAAAGGAGAAACAGGCACAATCACAAATCCTCACACTCTAAAAACAAAGGATTGAAGTATGGAGGGTGTATGTTGACAGCCTGAGACTGTGGAAATTAATTCCAAGTAAAAATCCATACCCATGTCTCCCACATGTCGAAAGCACACAACATAGTCTGAATCACTGACACACACTTTGATGCACAACACCACAAAAGCGTATGTACACACACACACACACACGCACGCACGCACACACGCACACACACACACACACTCTCCCTTTGTTTGCTTTGGCAGAGAGGCAGCGTTTCCCCTGGCTCTGCCAGTACATGTAGTCTGCTGTCATGGAAAAAAATTTAACAAATACCGTGCAAACAGGACTAATCACTCCTCCCACGCACTTTGACACCCATTTTTGTGACCTCATTCACAGACACATAGAAACACACACTGTGTATATATATATATATATATATATATAGAGTAAATAGACCTATATATTCTCTTTCATACAAAGTACAAATAAAATCTCTAGTTGACACAAAGGAGCAACCTATGGTGTACACATAAGTGGCTTGCCAATTATCAAATATGGCTTCACTGCTGTACAGTGTAGCTAGGCAACTAATAATACTTCAAAACCCTCGCTGCTGTATTTGTGATGTCTGCTATGGTGGACCAGAGAAGTAGGACACACAGCTCAAAAACCAGCAGCCCTGTGACGCTAATAATCTAATATAGTTTGACTTTTTTTTTTTTAAACTAAATGAATTGGAAACAATACAAAGTCCCCTTTAAATCTTGCTAAGAGTTCTTACCTGCTCTTATCTGTGTTGTCTGTCTCTTCCACTTCATCAGCGCTGCAAGTGGCGCTAGAGTCACTGTCCCCATGGGAGCCTGTTTTAGACCCCTGGTCCTTTTTGGAGCTCTTGGTGGAGCTTTTGACTTCCTCTGTCTCTCCTGTAGGAGGTTTTTTATCCGTGGCATCACTGGGTGGTGTTTGCTGCAGATGTTCCTTGTTGGGCTCCCCTGTCTCAATATTTATCTCCTGCTTGATGGCTGCGTCTTCCTTGACAGGAGGTTTCTCATCACCTGCGTGGCCCGCGTCGGACCCGGCCACCTCCTTTTCCCCAGTGTTAGAGCTGGCCTTTGACCTACTCGAACCTTCCTCCTTAGCCTTGCTGTCCTCTGATGAGTGCGGTGAGGGCAAGCTCTCCGTGTCAGAGCTGTTGTTGGCTCCAACTGGCAGGACAAAAGGAAACGGTGCATAAGACTGGGTTTGTACTATTAAGTATATCTCCTTATCCTTACATCTCTTTCTGCTAAAACAGATTCTTCACAGTCCCAGTCTTCTGCCTAATCAGATTTCACTGTACAATAAGAAGGAACACAAAAACCAGCTGGGATGATTGACGAAATAACCCGGGGCTTCAGCACTCTATTGTGGAAGTACAGTCTACATGGTATACTTCGATCAACAAACTGCAGCAGGATTTTCAGGATGTTTGTCATTGCAGAACATGCTTCTTCAAGCTAGCAGAGAGGTACTCAAGGTGTTTCACTGTTACATTACATTATATACACTTTACTTTATTAGGTACAATCTAATGCAATCAAATACAACAGCACAGCCACTAATTGTACCTTTACATATATTTGTGATCAGTCTTGATTAAGACTGTCAGAAGTGTTGCTTTAAGAACAATTAAATGATTGAGATTAAATGAAATGAGCTTCCATTTAGTCAATGTCCCCACGGTGTTACCCGAGAGGACAATTTTGTTGTAACCATTTTACCCCCAAAATAACCTTCAAATTAGATTTTTTTTTTTTGTCCAGAAAAGTTTAAGTGACCCTCGATCAATTACTGAACCACAACAGTGCCTCTGCAGTCTACTCAGTACTTTGACTGGACAGGTTTCAACTGTGATTTGATATTCTGTGATCCAGTTACAATAGTGCTAACCAAAGACTAACCTTCTGTTTCTATTTTAGTTTAAAGAATAGCTTTACTAAAGCAACACACCTGTTAATTCCAGCTTGTTATAGACATTATTGTGCACTTGACAAGGAAACAGGGACCTGTTCCTGTTTAAATCTACACAGATTTTGAGGCCAAGCTTCCAGTTATTTTTACCAATGACTGCCGATTTCTTAAAGTCCCCCTCTAGTCCAAACTGTGTTTTTCTTCTTGTTCCTCCAGTTGAATGTTTGACCTTCACTGTGTAGAATGATGTTTGAGCAGAGTCTTTCACTGTGCTCAGTGAAAATCTGATTTTAAGAGGCAGGGCCTACGATTTGTGACATCACCAATAATTTAGAAGCCAATTCTGTTCCAATATTCACCTTTCCAAACTGCGATGTGGAAATCTCCAGTGCACATACACTGAGAATGGACTTTACAGTGAAGTCAGAAACACCTGTTGTCCAGCAGGAAAACTTTAGAAATGAACAGAATTGGTATATTCCTAGATTCTAGAATTTTTAATGAGGTAGAAGGAGTAAATGCCTTTTTAAAGAATTTACTATGGAAAATACACTTTTATTTCCTGACAAAGCATACCAGACACACATTATTGTTCCAAGCAGACTATCTGTATACGTCTTAATACATGGCAACTGTTGCTCAGAGGTATCTTTGTCTCTTTCTGCCCTTTCAGGGGTCAGCCTGTTTGAACCATTGTACAGCATGTTGTTCTCTGCATACAAAACAAACCCTTAATACAAAATAACATCTACTAAAGCATGAAGGACCATTCAGAAATATAGAGTAGTTCTCTCTGAATCAAGGTTTTGTGGCAGGCAATTCCAAACTTTTTCTACATTTTATATGTACAGTATATGAAGGCATCCTTTTTGCTTTACTTTACATTTGAAAAAAAAACCTATCCAAAGCAACAAGCATGATTTTAATCATCATTTTACATAATTAAATCCTGACTATCTCATAACCCACTTGCTGCAAAATACTATATACTGAAATAAAACGGCCTCCTATTTTAAACAGTAAAGCATTCATTATGCTCAAAAAAGGTAACCTCATCAATTGTTACATGCAGGTACCATGGATGTTTCTGTAATTAGTATTATGCATATATCTCTTGGGTTTGGTGTACCTTCTCCATCTTCAGGGGCCTCCTCTTCATTGCCGCTGGCTCCTGAACCCTCCATTTCCTCCTCCTCTGCTGGATATGGGGCACTGGCCTCCTCATTCTGAAGGGCTTTGCCCCTGCGACGGGCCTTTCGCTCCTTCTCCTGGGTCAAAACAAGCAAACACTAAATATAAGCAGCCCAGCAAACAAAGATCTTTAGATGCAGAAGAAAACGAGCCACAGTTTTATAGCCTGGTCACGCACAAAAATCATGAATGACTTAACTTTGTCAGAATCACTTGGAGCAAATACGGCATGAAAACTTCTCCCAGTGCTTACCGATTTCATTTTATGCTGCTGCAGAATCTCATCCAGTTTCTGCCTCTTCTTGTAGTTGAAGTAGAAGTTCTTGCACTGTGACACAGTTTTTGATCCCACCATCTTGGCGATGGCAGACCAATTCCTACCATACTGGAGAAGGCCTGGAATTAACAGATGTACAAGCAAAAGGATTAGGATAGGACAGGAACAAAGAGAGACATGTGACCTTACATGGCTACATCTCTGTTCAATATCAAATGATGATTTTCCATGTAGTTGTAAAAAAAAAAAAATAAATAAAGAAAATTTATGTAAACTGTGCAAAGTGCACTTGTTGCCATGCTTATTTTGGTTTATATACAATATCTCCAACCAGAGTCTCTTAAGTGCACAATATGGAAGTCTCTCTCTGATAAATCAATAGGCATATACATCTATCTATATTACGGGTGTCAGGATTTCGATTTTAAATTGAAAATTCATCGAAATGAGCTTTCAACTTTGTTCATCGAAATCAAAAGCAGGATTGGTGATTTTCCCAGTATTTTTTTATATAATCTCCACCCCCACCTAGTGCCCGCGTCCAGTCAAAGACAACGCAGCTAGCTCACCAGTAGCCTGCAGCTGCACTTCCAGACACTTATCCTGCGTGCATGAAGACGATTGACTGACTGATACCAGAGTTAACTCGGACATCGTCCCAGATGTTGGGTTCATTTTCTTTTTCAGAGATGTGTTATGATTTGTTTGGGAAGAAGGTTTTATTCAGGACAGAACTTTGTGAGAAATTGAATTTCTATCTTCATCATTGTTAAATCCCAGACAGGTGTTAATTTTTGTTATACCAGCAAAGAGCCACCATGATAAAGTCAAGCTGTTGTTGTAAAATACCCCTATCTTTTTAAAGAAGAATTTGAAAAGGTCAAATCCAGAAACGATAGTCTAACAATGACATAGCCGTAAGTGCTGATAAAACCTGTTTAATGTGAATTGTGTCCTTAAAATCGAAAATCAAATTGAATAATGGAGTTTAAAAAATGGTGACACCCCTAGTGTCGACACTGCTGCCGAAACTGTAGCACAGCCTGGGAATTTAGATCACATCATATCCAGAGTCACACTCTCTCAGCAGCAGCATAGCCTCATGCCACATGTTTCCGAAGAGAAAGACAGATACAGAGTTAAAGAGTCAGACAGAGAGGAGTGGTGGTGTGGTGGCTGAGCCTACACTCATACCAATGACATCACTAACTCCCTCCACTGAGGTCACTCTGTGTCATTTTCTGACTGACTTTGACGTGACCCATTTCCAAGAAAGCCTGGTTCTTTACCCAGTCAACCACATGACTGTGCCTCACACAAGAGTTTACAGGCACCCGCTGGGCCAGAGCTGTGATAGATCAACCTGTCATGGAGCACACCCATACACCAGCTCTCACTGTGTGTTTGTGTGTGTGTGTGTGCTAAAAGAAGAGATGTATGTCGGTGTGTGAGTGGAAGTGAGTGAGAAAGATAGATAGCGTAGTTTGCTCCCCGCCCTGAGAGTCTGCTGTTAGCTAAAGGCAGCTCATTAACAGTGTGTGTTGTAAGAGGCTTGGCTTACACCACCAACTTGTTTCCTGTGCCAGCCTGACAGCTCCTGGCAACAGGACAGCCTCTCCAAGGGTTGTCAGGGAGTGTGGCGTTATTAACAGGAAGAGAGCCACCTCCTGAGATAACCTTGGCCATGGGTTCAGAGGTCTCTGCATCTCATCGCTTAATGGAGGCAGTAGGACAACAAGCGCAAATCCGAGCAAAAGGAGAGGAAAGGCCAGCAGTTCACAGCCTTGTCATTTCAACTCTCGTATTAATGTGTGTAGGGATAATCCTAATGAAGATACATATAAACCCATCACCCCAAATATGATAAAGTATTCAGAAGATTGTTTGCACAGCAACACTTCTTAAAGGGAGAGTTCACTCCAAAATGAAATACATATTTTTCCTCTTACCTGTATTGGTAATTGTCCAATAGGTTGTTTTGGTGCAAGTTGCTCAGTTTTGGAGATATTGGCTGTAGAGATTTCTGCCTTCTCTCCAGTATAATGGAACTAGATGGCACTTCACTTTTGGTGTTCGACGTGGCAAAAAAAAAAACATCTCAAAACCCAACACCAATGTCCTTTTCCAGAAATCACGACCCAGTTACTAAAGATAATCCACAAACCTTGTTGTGAGCAGTCTCATGTAGGAACTATTTTTTTCCTACCGGGTTAGGGTTACTAGACCGTATCACTGTGCAGAATGAAATGTGCATCTACTCATGGACAAGAGGCTCGTGCTGGTGACAGCAACATTAATGGCACCCTGCTCGGCTGAGCTGTAACTTTAGCTAGATTAGTTAGCTAGCCACTCATCCATGAGATTCACACTTCCTTCTGCTTAGTGATACAGAAAGAAAACAGTTCCTACATGAAACTGCTCACAACAAGGTCTGTGGATTATCTTGAGTAACTGGGTCACAATTTCTGGAAAGAGACATTGCTGTTGAGTTTTTTCAAATGTATTTTTTGGCACTTTGAGCACCACAAGTGAAGTGCCATCTAGTTCCATTATATTGGAGAGAAGACAGACATCTCTACAGCTAATATCTTCAAAACTGCAACTCACAACAAAACAATTTAGATGAATAAATAAAAGTACAGTTAAGAGGAAAAATATGTATTTTTGATTTTGGGGTGAATTGTCTCTTTAAAATCAATCCATCCCTTGCAGAGCCCGTCAAACACTACCTCTGACACACATCAACTGATAGAAATAAATAAATAAATAAAACCTATAATAAATAAAACCATTTTGCCAAAATAGCTAGAAAAACGCCATCATCCAGCAGATGATGAAGATGTAAGAAGACGTATAGTATTCACTGAGAATTTATTAATGCCAGTATAAAAAGAACTACCATAACAAGCAAAGGTAATCTTCAAGTCTGAGCTGCTGCTGTCTGAAAGCCGCTGCGTACCTACAACCTGTCAAGTGTTAAAATAGAAGAGGTTTTTCAGCTGAAATATTCATCGCTGCCACTTAAGGCATTGCTAGGAAAGCTTCTCCGTGGAAGAGCAGAGCGGTCAGCCTGACTCGCTCCAAGAGGTCTGAGAAACGTGACCGACACCTATTAACCTTTTACAGCTGCCTCACAAGAGGGGAGGGGGCAGACTGCCCTCTAACCTGCCACAGTGCACACAAATACATACACATGCACAGACAAAGACAAAAAGTAAAATAACAAGACAAACACTGCACCCAATGAACCTCAAGCAGTAACAGTGCAGTTCATTTACTGAAAGTCAAAGGTCACTTTAGCTGGCTACATCCAGTTTATTCTGTCATATGGAAGCACACAAATCCCCAAGCAGCTCTGGTTGACTCGGGGCCTGGAGCAACACACATCGAAAAAACATCCAATCAGCAGCAGCAATACTGAAGCAGGTGGTAGCCTCACACCCAATCAGGACACTGTATTCCCATTAGCTCCTCCCAGAGAACCAGGTGCAGACAGAAAGTGGTTGGTGGCGCCTGTCACATGCCTGTCGTCGTCCCGTGGCCCTGCGGTGGATGACACTATCAGACGATCTGATCTCTGGAGGGCTGGTCGGGAAGCTCCTCAGGGCTGGGCCTTCCGATCCAGAGCAGAGGAGATGAAAACAGCTCAGTCTCTGCGCTATTCCTGCCAGCTGGCTTGATACTTGAGCCGGTGTCAGGTTGACATGCTCTAAAACGGCTCATGCTCCTGGGCCTCTCCCCTCCTTCTCCTCTGTCTCTGTCCTCCCTGTGCTCCGGGGGTGCTGGTCTGTTCTTCTCTGCCTTGTCTCTCCCCAATGGCGGTCGTCTGAGAAGACTTCCACAGGAAAGTGGGACTGTGGGGCGGTGCTATGTGCTCTGCCTCTCTCTCCCCTCATCTGATCTCTCCTCTATCTCTCTTTTTTTCCCTCCCTCCCTCCGTCGGTCTGTCCCTCCCCCTACCTCAGTCTGCCAGCAGGCACCGCAGCACGCACACACATACACAAACGCATGAGTGAGTACACACTCACTCGAACCCTCTCTTTCTGTCTCTCTTGTTAATACTCGGCATACAGCACACAGACGCAAACACACACTCAGGCAGTCCAAGAGTAAACAGAGAGCAGAGAGGGAGAGAAAGGAAAGAGACAGAGAGAGAGAGAGAGAGCACAACCACTGAGTGAAAGAGACAATGAAGAAAGAAAGGATACAGAAGTGGAGAGTAAGCAAAGAGGGAGAGGGACAGGAGGGGGAGAGAGGGAGTTGATGTTGATACCATGAGAAAGCATAAAGGCTTTCACATTTTTCCTGACTGACCTGCTTTTCATCTTGAATGTGACCTCTCTCCAGTCTATAATAACACAAAGTGAGGGGAGAGCCAAAATGAGAGGGGAAAAGAGGCACTTGCCAAATCTTCCACAGCTCTTGCCAATCTGGACCATTGCCATATCCCATCCGGGACAGAACGAGAGACAGCAGAGGAGAAAGACCAAAAAAAAGGCATTCTCTACCTGCTGCTTCTTTAAATGTGTTCTTCCAGCAAGCAGAGCAGGGGCCATTATCCAGCTGCCTGCCTGCAACCAAGCAAAGCCTGCCAGATTAGTGCACTTACATAAACGCCAGCCAAGAAGGGTGCACATGCAAAAACACAAACAGCTTGGTGTGCACAGAGACAACCTTTACCACACATCTTACACACACAGGCAGGCAGAGCTGCTGGTTTTAGGAGAGAGGCTTTACAAAGATTGGCCGTCCCTTGTTTGAGGTACCAGTCTTTATGAGCAGTGAAGACAGGAGGGATCTGAGTGCCATCCTTAAATGCAGCGCTGGCCGGCGCTGCCGTGCTGGAATGCCAGTGTCCTGCCAGGCACCATAAATGCCATTATTCAGATCTGTTTAGCTCAAGGGGATCAACACATTAGCATCAGAACACCTAAGCCTATTTAAAACATATACATGTGAAGCACCTGCAAGGGAGAGCACCTTGGCAAGCTTATTCAGTACTACAAGGAAATGTGGGGAGGGGGGGTATGATCTTGGAGAGCGAGTTCTTGGAAGGGGAATCCCTTTTGGCAGGTGTGTAGGTGATTGTTAGAACTGATGAAAAAACAGCAAGAACAGCTCCTCCTCCTTCTCTTTGGCCCTCGGCACTGTGGCTGGGACTCTGTGGTTGTGGTTACATAAGCCCTTCATAGAAGCCCTGCTCCCACCAAGCTGCCAGGCTAATCCTCTGGGATGGAGAGCCCCGCTAATCCTACTGTAGGAGAATGGAACTGAAGACATTAACCAGGATTACTACACAGCACCGTGTTCAAGCCGGGCCAGCGCCATTTATCGCGAAATAACCTGCACACATACACATAAATTGTAGGAGACACTACACACAGCACGAGACAAGACACCATTACTCCTCGAGGCCAAATGTGGTTTATTACATCCAAGTTGCAGATAGCTGCTTGCAGGAGGCACTTTATCTTGTCTTATTTGGAAGGAGGGACAGATTAAATTAGTCAGAAGCAGAACTGAGACTACTCAGAGTAGCACATCATCTACATATGGCCATGACATTACAAAGACCATACTTAGCCAAAGATTCAAAAATGATCCATAAAAAGATCCATTTAAATACACAGCTCAGGCTGACTTAATAATTTAAGGAGTCAAAGTGAAGACATTCTTAAATATCAACATTACTGCCTGCAGACCATTACTAACAACAGATGAGAACCAGATCTGACTCTAAATCTGGTGTAACAGATCAGTGGGGAATCCCTATCCAAAGTGGTGAGGGGCTCATTACATCAGTAACGAAGACTCATTGACTGCACGCAACAAACACTATCAAACACACCCTCACAGGGAGCTAGTGTGCTAGGAAAATAGGCTGAAAGTCAGTGACCTCTGTGAATCAGCCATAGGCTCATGGGTAATCTTCAGTCAGAGACAATAAACAGGCTGAGTTAATGACTGCTGCATTTGCAGGGGGCTGACTGATAAGAGGCAGACTTTACAGCCTGCTTGATAAAAAGACAGGCTGCCTTTACCCAGAGAGACGGGGAAACGGCTCCAAAGAGCAACAGGTCCCGTCCAGGCGGACTGACACACACACAGGCAGAGACACAACCGAGCAGCACGTGGCAGTTGCTGCATCTTTAACAGGAAGTTACAGCCACATCACTGGTCTATGCGTTTAAAAAAAAATAGTGCTTGAGCTGCTACTAGTGCTCTTCCCTTTAGCACCCCTATTATAATGCACAGTAACTGTTACACTTCAAAACGAGAAGAAAGGTTTACTTTGTATTACCTTTTTTGGCAGTTTCCATCTCTTCTTCAGTCCAACGAGAGCTCTCATTCATCTCCAGATTGGCTGTTTTAAAAAAAAAAAAAGAGAACCACCAAGTTAGAGGAGGCGGGAGGAGGGGGGAGTGGGCACTTGTCACAAAGTCAGTTAGGAAGTGACTGACAAGAGGAAAGGAAGGAGAGAGAGAAATTAGAGAAGAAAAAAAAAAAGATTAAGAGGGTGGGGGCAGGGTAGTTGGTGCTGCTTGCCAGTGAGCCACTGCAGCATGGGTCGCTAGGGACTGTTTGTTTTAGATGGAGGAAGCAGGAAATCTAAGGGGAGAAGTCAGTTAATGATTATAGACATAACAACTGGCTTCTTTCCCTGCACAGGCCATAAGCCAAGCCGACCCTGGCCCTGCCTGGCAGACAGCAGAGCACAAGCTTACGTGTCCTCTATATGGACCTGTGAAGGGCACAGTGGGCAAGCTAGCACTGCTGCCAGCAGAGGAACAAACGTTGGCGGAGGGGCCCCTGCTGATGAGAGCCCCAACAGGCCGAGTCACCTGGGGATTCCCTGTGACTAAACCTGCACTGTAGGAGCGACTGCAGCATATACACACAACTGCTGAAACATCAAAAATCCCTGATAGCCTGCAGCAAGAGTGTTAGTGTCTGCACGGCTGACTTACCATATGTGAGGAAACAAAGAGCTATGCAGGGGGGAACACTGCTGACACACTGACTATTTTGTCCTTAAATAAAACTTTTGTCTTTTTGCCAACAGAAGGGATTTAAACTATATCTCATGGAGTCACATTTTTTCACAGTTTGGATTTATTATTATGCCATTTATGAGTGTAAACTGAACGTGAATAACTGAGTGAAGACGAAAGGAACAACAGTGCACTCTTGTGGTGTCGGACAGTCGGCCACAACTAGATCACAGGTGACAAAATCAAACCAGCATGATGGTAGTGAAATCTGTAATCCTTCTATATTGTCCAATTAAAATGAAAGATGTTTAAAGATGTATATAAAATACTCTTAATAATAATTTGCGTCCGATAGGGTTTGTCCACAAAAAGGTTCATTTATACTGTTAAAATCCTTGTTGCTTCTCCCTCATTAAAAATTCCAGAATATATGAATATGTAAAAAATTTCACAAGTTTAACTGGTGGACGCACAATGTCTCCTACTTCACTGTAAAGTCCATTCTCAATGTTTGTGCACTGGAGGCTTCAGGTTTCCACATCACACTTGTGTATGCTGAATATTGGACCAGAATGGGCTTCCAAACTATTTGTGATGTCACAAATCATGCTCAAAACAATCATAGGCCCGCCTCTTCAAATCAGATTTTCAGTGAGCACAGAGAAAATTTACACTTTCAGCAATGAATGTGAAAACAGCCTTCTAGTTTCAGACTCTGCACATACATCATTCTACACAGTGAAGATCAAACATTCAACTGGAGGAACAAGAAGAAAAAGTTCTGACTGGAGGGGGACTTCAAGTTTAATGTCATGTCTGTGTGTCTAAAGTTTAACTAGTTACAGACATCACCCTCTCAAATTATAGTACTGCAATGGGCCTGTAGCCACAAGCGACAGGCCCATACACAAGCATATTTTTTCTGAGGTTAAAATGGCATGAGACAGAGGAGTACATTGGCACGGATTTGGTGCAATGCAGCAGAGACGGACCGAGCTCATTGTTGAGTGGTGGTGTGGTGGTCTCCTCCACTTCACTGGTCATAGAGCGGGTGATGCGACCCTTGCGGCGCCCCTGGCTGTTGGCAGTGCGTCGACCCTTGAGAGCCACAGTGGGCTCTTTGTCCTCTGCATCTTCTCCAGAGGTGTCGTCCCTGTGTTTGAGAGACGTCAACACAGTCAAAGCCAGACACATAGTCCACTAACTTTTTGGCAACACGTGTAATAATCATTTAGACCAAAAAAGAGTTTTTATGACAGACAACATAAAACATGGATATAGGTTTCTGAAGAGCCATTGTGGTGGCTTCTGCCATCGCCATCTTGGCTGGGACTTTTTGGACGGTCTGTTAGTACAATTAACCGCACAGCAAGCCATATTATTTGTACTATATTTGCATGAAAAATTCACCAACACCATTAACACGTCTGAGAGGTCAAGTTCATTGACTCGAATTAGCTGAGGTGACAAATAGCAGACAGGTAATGGGTAGCTGTCACTCAAAGCAGCCACGTCCCTAATTATGCATAACTTTAAGCCTTAATATGAAGAATTGAGTTGTATAAAAAAAATCACTCTCTGTACAGTTGTCATGAATGGGGAAATTATCTATAGAGACCAAAACCATTTTTGTTTGTTTCAGCTGCAACGTTGGGCATTTTAACATGGGGTCTTATGAAGATTTAAAAAGGGGGGGAATTGATGGTTGTAGTGCTGACAAGGTACAGCATTGAGGAAGGAAAGTGATAAGTCTCTGCTGATGCGTATGGGTCAGACTTTGGGCTGTCACAGACTGCAAAAAGAGTGTAACCAAATATTAAATAGTATGACATCTATTAAATATAATTCATGAACTGTTGTGTACCTATGTAAATGTAAACACCATGAAATTAAATTGGAAAGTTGCTACTTTGTTCATTGTTTCATTTTAAACCTGATGTGCTGAAGTACAGAGCTGGCAACAAAAAATACACCATATGTTTTGTAAAACAAGTGGAGAGAAAAATTTAAATTCAAACTTGCATGCATCACCCTTATACTGTTTAGCCTCTAAACTGAACTGTCTTTAGTGCCACTAACCAGGGCACAAAACTGTTTTTCTGCATGAGGACAGAATGCTTCAGACTGCAACACAAACTTGGACGTGAACATGTATACAGATGCTGCTTTATCTTTCTTTTTTCACCAAGATAATTTATTGAGAGTCAGCACAATGACACTGAACCCATGGCACCTCTATTCATCTTCCCAAAGCTCCATTAATCTTGCTGAGGGGAGCCGGTTGGACCCTAAATATAGGCGAGCCAGCTGTGCCAGGGACAGGCAGGCAGCAGGGTGTCACAGAGTCCCCGACCTCGTCTCGCAGCACGGAGGTAGCACGCAATGCTTCATAATCATCATAAACATGACCTGCTAATACTTGGAGCTACTGCAGTGTACAGTCTCAGCTGACATCATAAAGTAGTGCATGAATACAGACATGGACTGTTGTATTTGTCTCTTAATTTTCAGGCACCAGAAAGCAGTGATATTCCATCTGTTGCTTTGCAGCCATTGCTGGCATTGTGCCTGAAAACACGTCCTCCTCCTCCTCCTCCTCCGCTGTATCTACACACACGCACATTCCTTCAAAACACACCGACATTTCAAGTCGACAGTTGGGTTAATTGGACTGCTTATTTTCCTTACCAAAAAACAAACAAACCCTCCACTAATAAAATTTGCACAAAATTTAAAAAATGAAACTAGGCATGGTTTTGGGAAGGGGAGAAGCATAAACAGGAAAACAGCTGTTTTAATAGGGGGAAAGATTGGACGCCTGAATTTGCTGTAGGTGGAAATACTGGCTGGAGGTGAGGGAGTAAGAGCTCCAGGGTTGCTGAGCGATTGGATTCGCAGATCCGCTCCACCTAGCCAAAACTTACTCCTACTTCCCTGAAGCCTGACCTGGAACCATTCCAAAATGGAGAATTGAGGGAAAGATTGTTGCAGCTGTACAGATTCAGGCTCATACAATGTGGCTGCATCTTTTCTAACGATTCAATGAGAGTAAGGTCTGTGTTTAGACTTAATTTAAATCTATATATTACAAATGCAATGACTCATGACTGGAAGGTTTTAGCAAGTATTAAAAGGAGACTCACTTCATTCCATCTTCCTTTTCTTCAGCTTCATTTTTTTCTTCATCCCTCTCTGCCTCCTTCTCCTTCTCCTTCTCCTCCTTGTCTTCCTGGCTGCTCCGGTGCACTTGTTGTTGCTGTTGCTGCTGCTGGCCGTGCTGCGACGAGGGAGAGAGTAACAACAAGGAGATCTGTTACAAAGATAATCCCAGGTAACTGGATACACAGACTTACCAACAAACACCCTGACCTCTCCTGTGACCTGTACACATTAGACCCATACAGTACATTTCAATGTGTGGAAGCAACAAGAAAAACTGAGGCAATTATCACCTAATCATTTTGAATAGCATTTTAATTTTGTTCGCTATAGAAAGGATATCAACCCATTGAACCATTGAGGGTGGTAATGGTTCTCCTCGAATTAACTGATGTGATACTGGGTAGGAGAGTGAAAAGAATCTAAGTATGTCAATAGATAGGCTTGGGTAGGTTTCCAGTTTTGGCGGTTCAGTCTGGTATACGAGTTTAAATCGGTTTGATTTTATGTGAAACGACTGAACGAACATTTGTCTGGTATAGGTAGAGAGAGCTAACAGCATGTGGGAGCAGGAGCCCCGGGACAGCTGAAAAACTCAGCGCCACAGGCTGCTGCCTGTTGAGAGTTGTGCACCAAGCATTGCAATGACCGACTTCCACAAGACAGAACTCTCAACATTAATGAGTTGGTGTAGGATATGTTGTCTAATGTTATGTTACATGCTACAATACTCTATAAAGCCCCGTTTTGAACCGCTCCCATTTGCCCTGTTAAAGTTACCGCAGTACTATGTAAATACAAATCAACAGATTCTGTATCTTTTTCAAAATAAAAGCCCTCTGCTGTTTCAATGGACAGAAACCCTTCATTTCTTAACAAGACTTCTACTGTGAAACATTTGCAGGGTCATGCCATGGAAAACTCACCGACTTGCAAGGTTCCTATACGCACCTTAAATGTAGCAACTGCCATCTTTCCTGAAGTCGCACTCGTCTGAAGTCTCATTTTATTTATTATGATGTTAAACTTTAGAAGAAGAAAAGCTGAGTTGAATGGTTTGTGTGAGAAATAAAAACACAATGTGTCACAGTTGTTCTGATGGGTTGCAGTGCTGTTACACTATCATTCATGGGCTCAATGGGAGCGGCTGCTGTGTCAAGGGCAGCACCTAGTGGTAAAAGTCTATATACCAGTTCTGTCTGGTGTTTGACTTAATATCAAACCGGTCAAAATTTTTTACAGAGGCCCAACTTTATCAATAGGTAAAAGTGACTTTCATTTCAGCAGATTCCTCCAGAATGCCTTTATAACTACAAGCCTCAATCGACCTCTTTTAAACATGGACATCTTCAGCTTGTTTGCAAACGGTAAGTGAGGAGGCACTTCCTGTGGCAGATCTGTTATCTAAAACGCTATTCAGATACAAATGTATTTTTGACACAGCTGCAGAATGTGTGATGTCTGGCTGGTTTCTTGATGAGGTAACACAACAACCAAAAAGCATAGAAAGATGAAAAATAAAATAATGCCCAAAATAATTCCTATCTCTGACATTTCTTAAAAAAAAAAAAAAGATTTCACTTGTTTAAAGTAAAGAATAGCTACTAACCTCAAATAAAATCCTTTTCATTTTCTACATACGCAAAACAGAACAGGATACGAAAGTTCCCAAATATGCTCTTGAAGCACCCAGAACCACTTCCTCACCAACCTCCTGCCTGTCTGGGCTTTTAGGGTTAGAGTTCAGACATGCAGTCTGACCAAAAAATTTAACCTTAAAAACTGCTTAATATCAACAAAGCAGACATACTCAATACAACTTCTACTCTATTTGAAGCAAGCTAATGCTCATCCATCCTACATATCTGTTCTTAAAACAGAAACATTACATGTGGCTCCAGGTGAAGGAACATATCAAGGACAAAAACTGACAGAACATAGAAAAAGAGCCAGAGAATGAAAGTGATGAGAGCCAGCATGAAAAAGAGGGAGAGCAGAGCAGGGAGAAGAGCAAGATTAAAGTGCACCTTTCACTCACAGAAGCTAAATTTTTCCTTTGCACAATACCACTAATTTCCTCTCCTTCCCTGTGTAATAAACTCAGATAAAAAACAATTTAAAGGCCATAACTCAGGAGGATGTAATGGTCCCCCAGCCTCATGTGCTGCTCAGACACTTTTCCTTTTCCCGAGACATCATCAACCTCATAATCTATCCACCCCAACTATAGAGATCTGTTTGATATGAAGCTGATCCAGGAACAGCAACATAGAAAGAGTAGACAACAGATTAGCCACTCCACTACAACACTGTTGGGAGAAAAAAAGATTCTGTAAGGTCGGAAACACATTAACATTTGCATTAAGCTATTACTTATCCTCACCGTCTCTCCACTACCCAAATATAATCTCTATTAGCATTTGCAGTCATTCTGACATATAGCACTACACTTTCTGTTCCTCCTCTGCAGCTACCTTCGTCTGTGACTATGAGCTATTAGTGCGAGCTGTTACTCAGGTAATGAGCGCAGGTGTCTTCAGGAAAGATGAGGGGCACTTGCCCATGCCCTCAGGAAAAGGTTGTCAGTGAATTAATGTTCTATTTCCTGAGCGCCCGCCACCAAGGAGCTTAAAAGCTAGCACATTATCAGAGGCAAAACCGCATTCACATACAGTATGAACTCCTGTGAAGGCTGTCCATCAGTTTTTCATCATTCACATGAAACACTGTCAATTACCAAATGTAGACCACCTGTAGTAGACCCCCTTGTCCAGTTGGTGGCAAGTGTGCATGTTAATTAGCTATCGTCTGGTCTTGTCTTTGATCTCACATGCATGACCTCGCTGTCTAGCTGGCATTAGCTCTCACATTGGTAGGTTACATCCTTACATAGCCTAACTATCGCAAAATCCCACAGCAGCTGAGTATCCAAAAGCCCAATTATTGTGATGTGGTTGATAAACGAGGTGAAAAAAAGAGGTGGAGGATTAAAGATAAGCAGGTGACGTTTACTAGCAGGCGGTTAATGTTACAGGGTGAGCAATTAAATGCTATGCTATAAAGTCTATTGAATAAGTTATGCGTCATTATCATGAAAAAATTAAAAATTGAAATAATTATAGATTTCAAAAGACTCTTTACAGCCCTGTCCATTAAAATGATGGACAACGAGAAAAGCCTAATGCAACCTCTGGTGCTGACATGACGGTGTTGAGCACTTTGTCATACTTGATCAGCACAGCTGTGTGATCTGTGGCTTAAACCAGTGGTTTTCAAAAGAAGTCCTTCATAGGATTCTAGGGGTCCCCATCAAAACAAAGAATAGCTTATTTCAACTATAATCCCATCCCATCCCATATATGCCTTGCGAAGAGCCCAGTGCACTAGGGATAGACCTGGTCAATTATCGGATCCAATATTCCACATTCTTCCAGTTATCGGAATCTGCTTCTTCTTTTTTTTGTCTGTTTGCCGATAAATTGAATTAATCAAAATGTGCTACTTTGGCTGAGATGCAGCATCCTTTCTGTCTGTAGTCACCACTCTGTGGTCTCACTCAATGTCCTGCCCACAACACTATCTGATGAGGCTACAGGTCAAGAGTAATGGCCTTTTAACATTGAACAATGACTCTGCAAAGTAACTTAAGTCAAATAAATGTAGTGGAGTGGAAGAATAACAGAATAGCAGAAAATTAAAAGTATAATTTTTTTTACCTTAAAAAGTACAAGTACCTTTATATTGTACTTAAGTACAGTTCTTGAGGAAATTGTCCTTAGTTACATTCCATCACTGGTCATTCTAAATTTTGCCACCAAGATTTTCATTTTGACTGCAAATGAATATCTGTTCCAAATTACAAAAATGTTGCAACTTAATCTCTGCTGTCCAACTGGTTAAAATCAGTCTTGTGTAATATCCACTCTACACAAGAAAAGTAGGTAAAAAGTTACTATTGGCCGTTCCTGCCAAACTTGTTTGACAACAGAGAATGGCAGCAGGCCTGGAGTGTAAAGACTGAAATGGAAATCCAGTTTTTGTTCCTGTCATCAGATAAGTAAGCTAAGTGACTGACAGCAGCTGCCTTCTTGGTTGCCTCTCAATCAAAAGAGATGGAGAGCCCCCACCCCACCCCCACATTTTCAGGCCTATAAAGCTTGTTGTATTATTTGGGTCTTGATATAAACTAGAGCGCTCTTTGAACTGTGAGCTTGAAAGGTGGGAATACCTGGCTTCTTCCTCGGCGTCTGTAGTTCCTCCGGACTATGTTCTTATAGTTTTCATTTTTTTTGGTCAGGTAGTAAAAGAGCACACACTCTGCCACCGTCTGAAACACAAAAGAAATGTCGTATATTAAAAAAAAACAACCATTTCTTGAGAGGACAGGACTCACTCAGAAAAAAAACACCAAAAAGAAAATGAAATCAATACCTTTCTCTCAAGAAAAGAGGCAATCAGACCAAAGTTCTTTGGGTGCTGGATGAACCTGAAATGATAAAAAATCAATTGGCAGTTGCTGAATTAGATCACAGAATAACACAAAGAGAACGACTGAGGAGGTAGCGCCTGTGCTGACGCAGAAAAAGAAAATTTAAAGCCAAGATTTAGCCAACTTAAAAAAGACATAAAAATACTAAAGGAAAAAAATCTGGCATCTAAGAAATGATCGAATATTACACTTAACGGTCACTAGTGATCACTTTAACTTTAAAGTCACTGATTTGACTGTGTTGCTTTGATTCGATTTGGCAGCGTGAAACGCCTCCTCTCGTTTCTCACGAAAGGGGAAGATTCACTTCCTTACCAACAATATAATGGACCCTTTATCTGTCACACATATTTCAAAGAAGTAAAGACATACTTCATTTGTTGCTTAAAAATAATCTCTTAAGCGCTTTGCCTACTAAATGAGAATGGAGCTAGAGGATAATATGAATGAAGAAGATCTGTTTAAAAAATTTTTACTCTGGGTGCAAAATCCCAAAGCCAAATGCCAAAACATTATGGTTGTGGTTTGCTTACTTCTCTCTGAAAGTGTCCTTCTCCTGCTCGCTCCACATGTTCATCACCTGCCGGTCCTTGTACACCTTCATGGGGTCATCCATCAATCCATTCATGTTGATGAACTTGATGCGCTGCTGCTCGGCGTCAAACAGCATTGGAGGGATGACCGCCAGCTGTCGCATTTGCTTCTCTGTGTTCTGACACACACAGAATCCAACATCCTGGAGTGAGTGGGTTGGTCTCGAGAGGGAACCCATCTGACAACATCATGCTTATATTTACATATACTATATGAAACCTAATGCTGTAATACATTCTGTTTTGAAGTGTGAAAGAGTTCAGAAGACAGGAGAGGATGTTTAAGGCTTAGCAGGCTGAGCATGTTCCATGTCAAACTTAAACACCATAAAACAAACACATTTCCTGTCATGCTTTAATTTACAACTTAACAAAAAAATAGCTGTGCTATCTTGAGCAGGCAGGAAGGTTAGAAAGCATTTCTTGAGATGAGACAAGACAACACAATTGGACACACTGCTCAGCTTAATGGGACCTGGCTGGCATGAGAGGAACAGGTCTAATGTGTGACTTGTGGATATCACTAGAGCATGGACCAATTATCCTTAACACGGAGAGCAGTGGCTCATATTGTAGTGTTTGCATTTTGTACGTGTATTCCAGAAAAAAGTGCAATTAAATATTTGCTGTATGCTTTTTAATTGAAATATTTTAACCATGTAAGCTGAATCAGGCAACCATATTGGACGCAAAACGTGTGAACCTGTGAGCTTTTGAATTTTTGAAGTGTGAGCCTTTTGGCTGGTATTTTTGAGGTCAAGACAACCACTTTTATTGACATAATTTGCCTCAGAGGGCTTGACAAAATGCTTTCTTAGACAAGGCAGACAAATTTCCAAAGACAGCTAAATCTGCAGGCTGTTGCATGGTGCTGATTTTGTAGCCCGCTGATATTTAACATTCTCTGCCTTCAAGTTTAGATTCATCATAGAACTATTATACAGCATATGAGTACATGGAGAATAATTACTATTGCACCAACACGTCATAAATGGAGGGGAAAAAATGTGGGGAGACTGTAAAAAAAAAAAAGAAACGGGCAGTAAAAACCACCAGAAACTATCAATGTTTTGGCATTTCAATTGAAAGCAGCTGTGCTGCTGCGCACACTGCTAGGCTGTGGTGGCCTTAAAGAGCTAGTATTTAGCTTTGGCTAACCCTGCACACTAAACTAGCATAGATATTTCAGTGGTATCTGTATAACAGCTGTATTCAATATGAGGTGGCATATACCCCTGAAACAAAACTATGTTGGAGTGATTTAAGAAGGTTTGAGCCACATTCATGCAGGCTACGTTCTTATGATGTTGTTACTTGTATCTTTAGCAGGTACAGCAAGTGAAATTAAATAATATTCATAAATATTTCTTATTATATGTATCTTTATAAATGTTGTATGAGGAAGGCAAGATTGATTATTTTATTAAGACCTGGTCTCCTTCATTTCTCTTACTCAGTCTTAAAAACATGCTTTATAGTAAAAATATGCATGTCATATAAATAAAGTGGGTGAGCATTTTCTTAATGAAAATTTCTCATCCAACACCTCAGAGACTCAGGGTTTTTTCCCTGGCCAACCTTGCTGTGTGTCACTCAACTGAATCAGAGTTTGGCCACCATAGCAATATGAGCTTCAACACTGTGACAGTGTGTCCATACAGTAGGTGCTACAGAAGAGCAAAGAGCAAACCATCTTTAACAGAGGAGCTTACCTCATGCTCCGATATTCCATCAATGATCTCAGAGACCTCATGTTCACTGCGAGCTGCAGACGAGTTCAGCCCACCTCCTCGCTGCCCAACACGGCTATGAAAGGAAAATACAGAAGACCTGTCAATCAAAACTACCCCTGTGTGACTGTAACTGAGGCACAAAACCACAGGAATTTTTTGCAATAATGGCAGTAACTAGGCAAGAAGTCAAAGTGGTTAGTTAGTCAGTTCTAGAGACAACAAAGTGCCCTTCACTGTGTTTACTGATTGTCTGTTGTGAAAGGCACCGTTGGAATGTAACTAAATAGTTTTATTCAAACACTGTACAAATCTGAGGTACTTGTAGTTTACTTACTTACCAAATTAGGATGCATTATTATAGACTCAACTACCCAGCAGTATATAAAGTTATTAAAATCAGCTCCACCTTTAATAGCTGCAACATAAAAGTGATGAACACATTAATGCAGTATACTTTGATGCTCATACTTTTGTACTATTACTTAAGTAGGAGTTTGAATGCAGGACCTTTACTTGTAGTGGTGTATTTTCAGTGTGGTATTAGTACTTTTCCTTAAGTAAAAGACCTGAAAACTTCCACCACTGGTGAAAGGAAGAAAAAAAAAATCTTGTGACCTCACCTCTGCATGCGCTCCTGCAGCTCTCGTTGCTTGCGGATCTCTGGGAACTGTTTCTCGTAGTACTCCCGCACCTTGCTTTCCTTGGCTCTGCGCCGTGGGTTGTTTTCGATGCGCTCCACCTTCTTCTCCCACGCTTCCATCAGCTGGTCATAGCGCTGGCAAAATTTCTGTTCCTGAAAGAAAAAGATCTCACTCTGTCTTCCCTTTGATCTTCAGACACAAAACTAATGAACCATTAAGTCTGAGGAAGTACAATTACAGAACATTTAACAGTTAGCGCTAAAACAGGACATCCCTCAAAGCGATATTTTAGGCTGCCCTGATATTGGAGCTTATTTTTCCAGTGATTTTATTCAGTAATCTTCCTTAGCTCTCAAGTCTATCTGTCATATCCTACCATGTACCACCTCTACATGTTCATGTTGGTATTCTATGGGGAGTCTGGCCTTGAACCCGACTCTGGCAGACAACGGCTCGCTGTTTTCCTAGCTTCCTCACAGGCAGGCTGTAAAGCAGACCATTAAACCCGGTGGAGACACGACTCTCAGTGGGCTCATAAACCACAAGGTGATGTCTCCCCACACTCTGCCCACGAGGAGCTACCTCCCCCACTTGGACACAACACAACAGAAGCCTGGACGCGTGCCCACGACGCACAGGCTTTGATACAGGTGCTGACCAATTTGAACTGTTCTGGCCTCATATAAACTTGCAATACATAATAAATTGAGAGCTGTGAGAGAGTTGTTGATGGCACCATCTCCAAGGTTGGAAGTATTTTAAAAAATATTTCCTACTTCTGGATAGATGCAAATTTCAAAGTAAAACAAAGGACCTGATTTGCAATAACGATTTTCTTTCAAGGGAGTTGATTTTAAGATGTCGACATCTAGAGCTCACCCAATTGACAATTTATTTTTAGTCATATTCTTTGGCTCGGTCTCGCCCAATCACTGGCAAGCAAAAGCACCGACTAACCCTGTATAATGCTCATTATAAGTAATTGGCTGATAGATGTTTTTTTGGTTTTTTTCAAACAACTTCTCTTTCAGATTTTTTGCTTCTCCAGGACACAGTTCTGACAACAGATCATGCTCTGTTCCTTTTAAGTCTGCCTAAAATGGCCACTCATTTCAAGGAGCAGCTGGCTCATTTTCACACTAGTCATCTGTCATGGGCTGGGTCCCAGCAGAGAGTCAAGAATGTTGAGTTCTCGACTTACCCACTGCTTACGAGCATGATTTCTCCGCTTGAAGTATAAGATGAGCTTCTTCCTCATCGCCTGGTTTCTGAGGGGGATGAAGAAAGAGAGAGATGGAGAAAACAGAGGAGCAGAGAGATAGAAGCAAGATGAGTAGATGGTACATAGTAAAATTGCTCTGATACCAGTATCAGACATGCCTCCTGTACTGCCTAAAATGCTGGATCGGATATCAGTGAGTACATGAGTCTACACACTGATCCGATACCACGTAACTTTTAGCCCTGAAAGCTGTAAGCAACTCAACAGATTTTATACTGCACAAGTCGTTAATATAAATGACAAGCACATATAAGGAAACAAATTTGTCTGTTGTGTATCCATTGGGTGACAGAAAATATGCAGGGTCAAAATGGCTCACATAGAAATAAACGTGTTTTCTTTTCCCGGAAATCAATTCTTCTTCCCTACTCTAAGACAGCAGCCTACACAGCTGTTGCAGCATTGCTGTCTGCACAATTATGCTGCCACTGGCAACTATTGTTTTAGAGCAGTGAAGAAAAATTGATTTCCGGACGTGTAACGTTAGCCAGAGCTAGCAAAATGTCATAAATCTGGCAATATTTTACACTAGTAAATCCCAGCAGTAACACAAAAATGTCTGAAGTACGCAAGGCTTTAGCTTCAAGGGGCAATTGCCAATTTCAAAATCAGCAATCTTCTAAAGCATTTGAAGACGCACACAAAAGAGCACGATTAGCTCAAAAGCAAAGGGGGGATAAAGTGAACACAACACTTACTGACTGTTAGATTACATAATAAAACAAAGTTCTGTGGCATTCATTCTCCATTTGTTCATGTTTTACAAAGGGTTTAACCTGAGCCAGGCCATACAACAATGATAGTAATCATCTCACAACCACACAGGGTTAGTCATATACAGCTGCTAAAAAAATAACAATAGCAGATTGGCACTGTATGGATCAATACACAAAGTTAAGGTATTAGAATCTGCATCAGGAAGAAAAAATGTTATCAGAACATCTCTATTTTAGACAGTGCTTTGGCTTTCATCACGTGTCACATAATAAATCTAATTATATGATGTTTTTCAGATCTACACTCAGTGCTTTCTCTGCTTCACTACTTCACCCAACAAACAAACAAACGAAAACCACAAACACACACACAGACACACACACTCACACAATGCCTGTCCTTGCATGCCACTGCTCGATAAACTCAAACTTGCTTTCTGGGTGGATAGGACAGCGAGGGGAGCCAAACTTATAAAACTTGTCTGGTCTGGGAACAACTAATCACAGTGCTTCAAATAAAGGTCAGGGCCACTAATCTCCTTAGGCAGCCACTCAGTTTGTCTCTTTCTCTGCTGTGAGACTGAATTTTATTCCGGTCCCTTAATCTGTCAGTTGTAAGGTCACCGGTCACAAGCAAGGACAGAAGGCAAGGAAGTGGGCTACTGGTGGTACTTCTGTGAAAACTGGAAGATAACATGAAACATTTAGGGTCTACAGGGATAAGCACACAGGATGACCCATTCTTCATTTCCCAAACATAATCTGTATACCAAAGTTAAATCTAAACAGCCTCAACCCCCAACCTACATAAACACTCCTACACAAACACAGACGCATATTGAGCCATTGCAACAGAAAATACTGCCAAATCCAGCCAGATACTGTCAACATCCACACTTGTCGTAGCATATAATGGGTGAGAATTAACTTGGTATGGCAAAAACAGGACAGAGATTAAGCCCTTTTAAGACAGAGATGGCATTGTCCTCTGGACTCCAGATGGCAAAGGGAGAGATTAGGAGCCCTGAACCCCTGCAAAAGGTTTTCTTTGTCCTGCTCTAAGCCTTTGCCATTTCTGAGATATCAGAGAACAATGTAATTTAGCAAAATGCCTCCAAAACATGACGGCTGAAAAATTCATTATACACACTCTTGTGGCAGATGTTCTCCAGTGGTAAAAGCACACTGAGCAAAAGTTCTTCAGACTTCAAAGTTTGATTGTGTTTTCATAGTAGTCTGCATATGCAAAGTAAGAGCAACATCAACTGAGTGGTATGAGCACTGTGTGTGCAGGAGGGACTGGTACTCATCTATCCCAGCAGGGATGAGCGCCAAGTTAAGCAAATCAGTTAGCAAAACAAAGAAGTCAATTGTGCTGGGTCAAAGCGACACAGTGGCATCTAATAACACACACACACACACACACACACACAGACAGACACACACACACACACACACACACAGACACACACAGACACACACACACACACACACACAGACACACACACACACACACACACACACACACACAGACACACACACACACACACAGACACAGACACACACACACACAGAGTTTCCAGTTAATTCCTTTGAGGCAATAATACTGATCAAATGGTGCAGGGATCAAAAGGAGTGAAGACAGAGCAGTGTGTGTGGCTAAGAGGTCAGACACATCTTGTGGCATCCCACTGTGCCCAAACCACATTGCCAAAGGTGGAGATGAGCTCCAACAGCCCTTTGATGGGCCGCACTGAATTACAGTTCTTAAAAGATTACAGTCGCACATTAGCCTTACTGATAGACATGGCAGCCACGCACAGTTGTGTACTCTCTGCTCCCCTTACTGCAGATATCCACTAACATGTGGAATTGACATGATTTATTCATCATTTATCTCATGCAACCTTGGATCCTGAGAGAAGTATCCTGCTGTTAATATTTCATGGCATACGATCAAGAGCAAAAATAAAATCAATAGTGATTTTAGTCTGTTAGCAGTAAAAAAAAAAAAAAAAAAAAACCCAAACATAACTAGAATTCAAATGTGACTTACTGTACCTTTACGTCTGTCTATAAAAATAGAGCTACTTTAGAGTTAAAGTAGGTGGGTTTTTTTAGGAGTCTTAAATATGTTTTGCTGCTGCTTACATGCACAGCAGTACATTGCTTCCTTATGCCGACCGCCATCGACTATACAGTAGGTAATACACTGACCTCACAACCCCATTTAAAAAAAACAAAACGGAAGTATCCATTTAAGAGGTTGCTGGTTGTTTTTTTTGTTTTTTTTTACTAAATCTTGTTTCTTTGATGGCCAGAATATAAGTATGACTTTAATCTACTTGTTAGCTCAGTAGTGGTGGAAGCCAACAGGCTTGTTCTGAAGCACACAAAACAACCTCTGTGAAATAAAGCTACTGTAGGCTGTATGTATATGTATCACATATTCAAGGTCCTCACAACAAGTAACAGCTAGTCTTTGCACCATTTGGAAGTTTCAATCAAAGCTATGTTATTTTTACATAACTAAAATTCAAAAACTCAATCAGGTATCAAATTCAAAACATGAAAGCACACAAAAACACTACTCTTACATAACATTAGAAATTTTAGGAATGGATTCAAACAGAACTAAGTAAAATAATTTTAGACATTTCATAGACTAATCCACCAGCTGATTTCATTACCACCGCAGTGTCACACTCAAAGCTGAACGCTGTTCACACTGACAGTGCAAGTCCTTTTCCATAGGGTCTATTGGTATATTAATGCATAAGGTGCATTAATATTGCACCCTCTTTGGCAGTCATTGTGAAACATGTTTATTCCAGTTTCATTACTAAGTATACATTATGACAATTTCACATCCGCCCCTAAAATGCCTTTCTTTGCAGTCTGCCAAGGAGGAAGGGGGAGTTGAGGTGCGGAGGTGAAGATAAGTATTGAGTCATTCTCACAACTTCCACTGGTAGTAGTTTTAAGATTACAGAGAATTAGTAAATACAAAGATCTGCCTGGACTCACAAAAAAGAATACAACAGAAATTCTCTTGACTGGATGCGTTACATTATTACATGGAACTTCAGACAGACTCAGAGATGATACATTTGTATACAAACAAACAGGTGAGGTTCCCTGTAATACAGGGTGTCTCAACCTTTTCTGGCCCTTTCCTGTTTGTTCTAACATTCTCATCAACCCAGAAATATGAGCTGTTCTATGGATTTCGGTTTGGTATAATCTGGTGTTCGATTTTCAAGAGCATCAGGGCAGTTTAAATTGTGTTCTTTACGACCGATGATATATTTTACAACAAATACTTTTGGTACTTTATATAAAACATGTCAGAGATCAGTGGTGACTAATCCCACATGAGCTCCTGTATCCTTAGTTAAACTCTTCAGCAGTTTGCACATTATACTTCAATGGCTTCAATGTGCAGGTGTGTAGGCATGTGTAGTGACAGACTCACATTTTGATGTTCTCATGGTACTGCTTGGTATCAGAAGGCTGATTGTACAGCGGCTGGAACATAGGAAGCAACAAACAATCAGCCATAGTTTCAGTTGTGCACCACATTGTAAACAGCAAGTAAATTAAGGCCAAATGTTCACTCCAAAGTCCTGTCAATATGATTCTGCCCCAAACAAATGCAGGACTTCAATGTTTACAGAAATGTTCACCAAATAACATGAGCGACTGAGAGCTGATTGAATTCAGTCCAAAGAACTCAAAACTCAAAATGAACATCCTCTACAGACGACAGAGGAGAACCTGTTTTGTTCAGCGTCTTGTATGGACTCAACAGGTAATTTGTGATCAGATTCACTGGATGAGCGTTTACGTGTGTGTGTGAGGGGAAAATGGAGTGATTTGATAGATACGTGGACAAATTTATGACAAAACAAATAAGCAAAAAAATATTATTGCAAACAAAGATAATCTGTGAATTTGTCTCGGAGTAAAAATCCAGATTTTAGTTTTTATGTTTAAATGCAGGGTTGACTTTCTATTCTCAGTGGGTTTGGGTACAAGTGACGTTTTAACACTGCACCCTGATGTGTCATCGTATTGAATAGGGTTGCAACTAACTTGTAAAAAGAAACGCTCATCACAATTTCCCAGAGCCCAAAGTCACGTCTTCAAATTTCTTCTTTTGTCAAACAAACAGTCCAAAACCCAAAGACTCTTCATTTACTATCATACATAACAAAGAAAAGCAGCAAATCATTACATTTAAGAAGTTGGAAGCAAATGTTTGACATTTTTTTGTCAACTGACTAAAACTGACCAATTTTGTTTCCATCGACTAATCAATTAATTGACTGTTTCAGCTCTCTTATTCAGTGCTCAGTATGTTCAATATTACTTAATATAGCTTTGACTCCAATAATCAAACATTATATTAGTATTAATATTAATATAAGCCCCGCTTAGGAGCCTTCCTTGTCTCTCTGAAGCATCCTTTCTCCCTCTAACCTGACATTTTCCCACATGTCAATAATGCAAAGACACGTGAGGAGGAAAAACAGAAATATGACAAAATTCTTCACTCACCAGTTCTACCCTGGGTCCCAGTCCCTCCAGTATCCTGTGAGCCTCTTCTGCCTTTTTCTAGCGAGGGAACACAAACAGAAGTCGCACATTAGCTGGCCGCCTGCACTTCTGCCATCACCACGGCAACGGGGTGAGCACGCTCACTTGGTCGCTGGATGGATGGACGGACTGAGAGACGGATGCACAGACTATTATTAGAGCTTTTAACTCAAGGGCCACAGCTCCTTGCCTCAGCTCCCTCTCTCCTCTCCCAGAGAAAAACACAAAAAGATTACTCACCTCCCCTGAACAGAGAGAGGTAGAGAGAAAGAGCAGGCAGGCAAGAAAGCAAGTGGGAGTGGAACAGAAAGTGAGTGGGAGAGAAAGAGCAAAAAAACAGGGAAAGGACGGGGGGCTAAAGGGCTTTGGCGTTATTTCATAAAATACAACTGATGGAAGACAGAGAAAGATCTCACACGCAGCTTACTACCTACAACAATCAGCCCCAAAACAAAAAAAACCTCCTGGCAGGGACCACTGAGCACGAGAGGAGAGGTATTGGGGCATGAGGATGGGCAGCAAAAAAACATCTGTGTGTCTCGATGACCTCTCTGCAGCTCCGCTCCTCCATACATTTATATTTAGCTTCAGCAGACAAATGTGTGAGCAGCATCTCAGACTCTCAGTATTCGCTCCGCTCCATTGATCTAACAGAACCTGCTTGGTGTTGTTGCTTTCCATCTCACTTCATTTCCTTCAGTGACCACACAGTGAGACCGACACATTCACAGACAGGATGGACGGACAGTGGGGGAGAAAAGCCTGTGTGTGTGTGTGTGTGTGTGTGTGTGTGTGTGTGTGTGTGTGTGTGTGTGTGTGTGTGTGTGTGTGTGT
>JBBPCS010000386.1:1836670-1855362 GCA_037974645.1 Hollardia meadi | reverse complement strand
AGCAACTTCGCACAGCCATTGAAGAGGAGTGGACCAACATTCCACAGGCCACAATCAACAACCTGATCAACTCTATGAGAAGGAGATGTGTTGCACTGCGTGAGGGAAATGGTGGTCACACCAGATACTGACTGGTTTTCTGAGAAGAGATGAGAGCTTCCCAAAAGCGAAGCCAAAAGATCTCGATCGCCCCTGGTGGTGGGCTGCAGTATTATTTGATGCTATAAAAGCGAGTGAAACATCCTGATTGACAGCCGAGCTCTGCTCGCGATTGGGCGCTCGCGTGTATGGCAGGAACTCGATACCGGGGCTCTGCTGCCCAGTCGCTACTGCGCAGAATCTGGCTCCAAATGACATCACCAGCGCAAGATGGCAGCGCTCGCATCCGGGATACTTTGGCTTCACTCTACAGGAAGTAGAGTCTCATCGTCCATCTTTATTTATGTCAAACGTTTAAACCCAGAGAAATCTGTAATTTCTTCACACGGTCAGTGCTCGGAACCTAATAATCATTTTCATCATCATCAAGAAAAAAATAGCCCTGGTATCAGTTTGCTATTGGTATCATCAGATATCCAAATTCTAGACATCGGAGTCAGATTGGAACTGAAAAAAGGTGGATCGGTGCATCTCTATTCATAGACTCAAAAACCTTGTCTTGTTCAATCTAATGTGTTTTGATTACTGGCATGTTGATTGCCGAACATCTTGAGCCAATAAGGTCATCAGTCCAGATACAGAGCCAGTATTTTACTATGACTAGAATCAATCTCCACAACTTCTTCAAGAGCACCTTCCACCTGGAGTGTACTTGTGCTTTTGTTAACAGAATGTTGCTTTTGTCCTTCTCTGATTCACTGGTGAGTCATCATAAAAGCGTCAGCTTTGTCTGATACTACTGGCCTACTCAGTCTTTTCTTGATGGTCTTTGTCTCTTACTCCTCCCTTTCCCTTTTCGCCTTTATCTATGCCTCCCTACACTTGCCCTTAGCCTCATTTTCAGTTGTATCTCCTCTTTTATCCCCACTATCATTTGGTGCACTAGTTTCATGAAGTGATTGTATCTGACATGACTTATATAATGGGTTTCCAGCCCTCTCTGCTCTGAGGGGAATTTCTGGCATTCCTGAATATTTCCCTGCTCGCTTAAGAGTCAATGTTTTTTTCCTGTACACTCTGTTGTTGATGTATCTATTCACCATTCCTTGGCTGTCTGCATCCCCTGGCAGTTCATCTGGCAGAAACAATCTATATAATGTCATGAACACCTCCCCATCAGCAGCTCTACAATGCAAACCAGTCATATTGCTGCACAGTTCACACAGTTTCATCTTCAGTCTTTTGAAATCTAGGTCACCTCTATTATTTATTAATTGCTGTTTCACAACTCTTTTAGGTCTTCCCACTGCTGCTTACAGAGCTCCTACAATGCAGAACCTCCTTCTACAACTTCTGGTGTGGTGAATCTCTGAAGGAGGCTAGCAGGATTAATCAAAAAACAAAAGATTTCAAGAATAAAGTTGTACTATTTGACAGAAAAGTGGTCACCGTTTATACATTATGAATCATGATTTCTATAATCTTCTTATAAATGTGTAACTATTGAGGCACCAACAGTGATTTTCCAAAATACTGCTTTTAATGATATTTCTTGGAAGATTTGCCAATGAGATAAGAGATCCAAATCAATATCAAATTCAAAAAGATGGTGATACATCCAGCCCTCTATTGTCACTATTTTAAAGTATGCATCCACTTTATACCAATTATATGTCATATGTTCAATGACCATCTTGCTGTAACATTCTGCAAACCATCAATATCATACAGTATTCTATAGAGAATACTGACCTTTGCTATATCCTCAGCTGCTCCTAGAGGCAATAGTGGCCGGTGGGATGAAGGCCTCATCAGAGACTCTGGTGCGATCTCTAAACGAGGCCGTTTGATCTCGGCATACTCCACCTCTGCTTGGCTGCTGGGCTCTGGCAGGTAGATGTGCTCGTAGCGGATGTGCTGCTCTTGTCCTCTGCAACAGAAACAATACAGATTTAACTTAAGTATGGAAAAGTACTGAAAACTTCGATTCACACTAAGCTACATGCACCAGTTATTAATATAGGTGTTATGATAACGAGCCTTTTTCCGTTATGACAATTTCTGATAAAAGAAACTCAAAAGCTAGAAAAAAGTCCATTTAAGACCAGTATTTGAATTGATACATTGATGTCTCACATTGGATTTTCAGCCACACTAGTGTAACGGATGACTCTCCAAATTCTCGAGAGGAAACCTCTGAAACTATTGACCAAATTTCCATGAGCCCAAGGTGCACTTTAATTACAGCTTTAATGCTAACATAGCAATATGGCTAATGTTAGCATGGCAGATATCAGTGTGGTAAACTCCAATTGTTAACATGCGTATTAACATGCTATCTGGAGTTAGCATGGAGGTACAGTATCACTCCAACGTAGCAGCGCTCAGGTACAGCTGCATAATGAAAGATAAGGAACATGTGAAATCTGAGAACATTCTAGCAAAGCATACTCAAGTAAAAGAATGACACAATCAAATCAAAAATCAATTGCATGTGTCACATCATACTGATCTCCCAGGTTAAATAATCTGAGATGTGAAGCCATCCGTAGCATCGAGACAATCTTGATCTTCTGGGCTAGAGACACGGCTCAGTGCTGGTTTTGCTAAAACATGATGGTCTAAACCTGTACGATGGCCTAAGTCCATTGTACAAATATTTAAGTACACAAAGACACATTTGTACAAAAGCCCAAGATGGCAGTTACTGCCCGAGATGAGGCTGACCTAAATCTTTACCGTTGTGTTCAAGGCACACACAAAAGCCATCTTGCTTGATTCTGCTCATACAGTATCATCATAATATAATCACTGCAGACCATTTTGTCTGCAAAATGGGAACATGCAATGGGTCAGTCTGTAGTGGAAAGAAGCAAGAACATTGGAAATGGTGACTCACTGTAACACTACCATCTAATGGTTTTAAATATAGCCATACATGGCTCGTGTGGGGATTTGCAGGCACTGCCAAGCAGCCGATTGTCACACACACGAAGCCAAAAACGTGCTTTGTTTAGACTTGAAGTAAGAGCTATCACACTCCCTATACTGTAACCCAAAACTAGAGCTGATCTGGAGAGCCAGGAATGCTAAAAATTACACCAACAGCCAATGGAGGAGGGGGAAGCACCATACTGTAATGTGATCTGGTCATGATCTGCTCTATGTGCTGAGCGTGCGTGCGTTGCGTGCGTGCGTAAAGCTGGGGGGTTAAAGCTGGTAAAGCCAGCAACAAGCTTAAGTGTGTGTGACCGTTTCCAAATGTTAACTGCACTAGCTATGCAGATATGGGAAATTTTATGAGCCCACTTGTAAATGGCTTACTGTTCTTTCTGAGGGAACAGTCGGTTTTCTCAAGTCTGCCCTGGAGGCAGATGCTGCCAGTGTCAAAATGGAAGTGGCTTCTGAAGAGAAGAAGGAAAACATAACCATAATTGCTGGTCCAGGCCCACAATGGCCTAGTGTGTGGTTTCTTCATGTGGCAAAGCGCACAGAGCCCGTTTCTGCCTTGTAGGGTACTGATGGGGTGGTGTAACGATCAAGACCATCCTCAGACTGTACCAGAGATTTATACAGGATAGGTATGTCACGTCACTTATGTAACATGCAGGGATAAATCTGCATTTTAAAAGGTAAAATGGGGCACAAAGAAAGAAATGGATTGGGGATGTTTATCAGTGTGATTGCCTAAATAATAGCTTCAAAAATGTGGGGCCAAAATTGATACCCAGATGGTGTGTGACGCCATTTTTCTCACTCATTCATTCACACACTTCCTCATTTCCATAGAGGGCTGGCACTTACATAATCACATCATCAGCTCTAGCCCACCCCTCCTCTTCTCATCCCCTCTCTCTACCTCTTTCTTTACCCCTGTCCCTCTTGTGAGCGTGCAGAATAATCTGATCCCTGGGGAGGATTTGTCTGGAGGATGAGAGAAAGAGATGTGTGTACAGATGGGGGACGGGGGCAGCACAACACACAACAAGAGCTCCACTACTTTCTTACTGGTTTGGGACCCTATTATGACAATTACAGAGATCATGTGCGCAGATAGCAGCCTGTTATGAGGAAAGCACTGTGGTGTCTTTGTGGCTGCCAATCTCTCCGCTGCTCCCCAGCTGTGCGCTGCCCAGGACAGCTAACTGAGAAGCCAGGTTAAATGCACCACGGCTGGGATTAATGAAATTGACAGAATCTACAGAAGAGGGGTGACAATGGGTGGAGTTCAAAAACCCGCAAAATGTGCTCAAGCTCTCAACTTTTTATTCATATAGCTGAACAAAAACTGAATTACTCAAAGGCCAAAACAATGAGAGACAGGGATATTTACAATGCTGGATAGTGAAATAAATCCAAGCTATTTTCTAAAAATCAATTCCTCTCATGAATTATGAAGAGTGGAAGGTTAACTTTGTAATCTACACAGCATTGCAACTTAGAGAGAGGTGGGAAAAGGAATCAATTCTTAGTTGCACTGTAATTAGCTTTTGAGTAATTCAGCATTGATGCTCTAAACTCCTCAGAATTCAAATTGTTTCCTATGAACAAAGAAATTACAAATGGAAAAACATAGGTGGAAAGATTACAAAGACAACTAAATGCAAATGACTGATGTCAGTAACCCTGCAAAGGAATGGAACCTTGCAAATAAACAGCAAAACATATACATTAATGAATTTAAAAGGGTTACTAAAATTACAGTTATAGCAACATGACACTGTTGGGCTGCCACTAAAAATTATTTTCATTATTGATTAATCTACAGATTATTTTCAGGGTTAATCGATTAAAAGTTTAGTATATAAAATTTCAAAAAGTTTCTCATCACAATTTCCCAGAACCCAAAGTGACGTCTTCAAATTGCTTCTTTTGTGCAACCAACATTCCAAAAAGACTCTTCATTTATTATCAGAAATGACAAAGAAAAACAGTAACTAATTACATTTAGGAAGCTGGAAGCAGCAAATGTTTGACATTTTTGCTTTAAAAATGACTGAAACGATTAATCGAATATCAGAATAGTTGGCATGTAATTTTCTTTCAGTTGACTAGTAATAATTGTGGCAGCTCTAGTATAAAGCACACTTCTTTAGGACCATTTCTGCAAATGCTTGACTATCCAAACATCCACATACTAAGGTCTGAACAGAAGCCTCAGAATACTATGAGAGTTCACAGATTATTGTATAAACTCAGTCTGCATAGTTACATCAGAATTGTTTGCACTCTACTCTCCGTTCTGGCCAGAAAAGAAAACGGTTTCTCGGTCTTGTTATGCTTGCTATAAAATTTATTTTCTCCCTTTCTCAAGTAGCCTGGGTGATCTCAGACAGATGGGAAGAGGCGGAATGACTGAGATATTGCCTGGAGTAAAGAGGAGGATGAAACAAACAAGTAGCATTGGCTAGTGGCTCACCAGTGATTATACTGAAGTGTTTTTCTGAACTGTAAATACAGTAAATTTGGAGCATTAACCAGCACATTTTCACCTTGTCCTCAGTCAAAAATATTAAAGAGGGGACATCTATCAATAATACTGAGAAAGTCATAAAGCCATCATAAAGGAAAGCACATTTTCTATATTCTCATTCAGAATGTGAACAACCCTGAGCTTTCTACAAATGGAGACAATGTGCAGAATTACTGAGACCGATAAGATAAGTACACATCTCAAAGGGGAGAATAGACTGAAAGATGTTCAAGGCCAGAGTTATGCTAGTCAGACTCTGAATGAGAACGGTTTAGATTCTAAAAGAATGTTAAAGGCCTGATATATTCAACAGACTCCCCACCCACAGACTCCTGCCACCAAGACCAGCCGTTTATTTCACTGTCTCCACAAAGAAACGCAGACTAACTGCTAGCCTCCCATTTTAACAAGATGGTTATTTTTTTTATATACTTAAGAACATCCTCACTGTCCCATTGTGGAAGCTGCACAAGGCCTCTGTCTTGCAGAAACAGGCATCATGTATACTGAGAGTGAGTGCCAAAGAACCAGTGACTGAATGAAGGCTGTCAGCAAATCAGGAGCTTTGTGTGGCAGTTTAACAGTGTAGCTGTTTATTCGGTATCAACCCATGTCCCAGTGTTCCCACGTCGTGGGCTAGGCTATGTTAACTGTTTAACAGGACCAACATATAGCTGTGCTTCACATCGAAGATCATAATCCCATCTGATTGATAGTTAAAGACGCCGACACAACACGCAATGGCCACACACTCATTCTACCATCTGCTGACTGATGTTGGTTAAAAGGTACACACATTATTTCACAGCTGATTTCGAGTAAAATAAACCACTTGATGTTTCTTGCATGTTTGAACACATCTGAACTGAGGCAATCAACTAAGCAGAAAAAAACAGTCTTGCGATTTATCCAGTTATCCTATGTGCATCATGCAAAATGTATGGCATGCACATAAATTATTCATTACTACTCATCAAAACTCATCCTCAAAAAAGCATTTCTATATAAATAATGAACAACTTTGGTAGGTACAAGACCTGAGTCTCTCTAGGGAAAGTACTATACATACAATGCTTTGCCTGACTTACTGTTGGTCTATTGAAGATGGCAAAACTCTGCAAGCTCTATTGCCCCGCAAAGCAGTTTAACACAACATTACAGAGGAACGGCTTGGGGATGCCAATTACATAAGGATTTCACTAGGGTAGGGTTAACAGGCAGAGGCTTTACTAGAATAATACTACATAAAATTGAAGCCTGCATGACACTCCCATTGAGCATGCTTTGTCCCTCAGTCATCAAGACTCAACAAGGACAAATACAATAAAATAGTGGTACGTAATTCTTACATTGACTGATAGTGAACACCACAATATGCATAAAGGATTTTTTTAAAAACATGTATGAACCTGAAAATATCACATCGTCTAAAATCCTCAGGAGAGGAGAAAGTGAATATGTTAACTGAAGTTTTTTTAACAATGACAAAAAAATCTGAAGGCTATCATTTTGACGCATTAGAACAATGAGGGCGATTCTACAGTAACGTTAAGTGTTTCACATGCAACACTGTCAATAACCACATGTAGACCATTAAAAAAAGATCCCCATCAGACCATGTGGGCGTCTCGCTATGCTGACAGCATGTTGAAGAGGTGACTGAAGGCCTTGGAGAGTCTGTGACCAGTACGTAGCAGTGCAGCTGCGCACCTGGGTCAGAAGGAGCGCATGCTATGTGATTCCCTCCCAGTGAACTGAGTGCTAGCAGGATGGGGAAATCCCACGCCTTGTTCATATTTTAATTGTAATTGTCCAATTCTGTAAAATTGCACTGTTCATATTTGCCTGTTTAGGTACAATAGCCGCATTTTTTTAGTGCTCTCCGCTGTTGGAAAAAAGAAAGTCATTCATCTGCTTTGTGTGGTGTTGGCATGAAAAGCGACTCCAACGCAACCTCTGGAATAAGATTGATAATAAATTCTCAGATAAAGGTGTATAAGGCAGAAGTATTTTCATGTGCAACTCTAGATGTTTTTCTTTTACATACCCTGATGCTATATATAGACTGTAAAGAATATTGCACATATAAATGATCATCAAAAAGCACTAAGAATCTTAACATGCTGCCCTACAAAACAATGGCCAGCACTAATGAGCACAGTGCACCAACCTTTCATTCCCAGGCTGAAACTCTGAAAGTAAGGAAGGGCGACGGCGATGTGGCTGGGCCAGGTGGGAGCTGTAGTCCCTGGCATGATGAGAGTGGTAGTCAACCAGTCCCACTTCCTGGAAAACAAACAACAATAAGTTGTCAGCTTGGAACAAGATATCCTGTCTCCTTAAGAATGGTGCAAATACCCCAATAATAAAGTTTTTGATATCCCATCCCCTGCCTTGTTTCTTCTGTAATGTCCAGTCCTTTTTTCTCCAGCTCTCATTTCTCCCTCTCCTTCCATTTGCTTCTCGCACAAGCAGAGTAACCCATGCAGCTACTGTAAACTTGTGCATGAGCCAATCAGGGATTGTGGGACATAGTCCGTCAACCCTCATCTCCTCCTGAATGTGATGATAAGAGGAAGTGGTAGGATTAACTACAGGTGCAGCTGTGGGGATCCTGGGGGGTTAGGCTTTCAATTCTCCCGCCATAGAGAACAAAAAAAGCTTTGCAAACACTAAAGGTCATTGAATGAACCTCTACATCAGCCAGAGGCCTCTTCTTTGAAGCACAGATGGCTTTGTCCCTGATACGTAGTCTAACATAATCTTGATAATTAGGAGATGTGGGTGGAAATAATGGGGAAGACCTTAATGTGTATCCACAATGACAACATGAACTTTCAACTCAAACATCTAATGAGGGAACGGCTTTGTGTGCACAACACTGTAACCTGGGAATGTTTCTGCTGGAAAAACACCAGTGGGGGCCCCTGAGGTCAAGCCCTCTCCATTGGTTCAGAGTAATGCCTTGTTTACTAAATATCCACCAAGCAGGCAGAGCCAGAGCTACAACTCCAGTAAAATCTCTCAAAGGGTTTTACCTAATAAGAAGTTGAAGCACTGTAAAGTGGTGCCATTTAATGCACTGTATGTCAGGCCCCTTACCGTGTGTGCCCGTTGCAGCTGCAGTGGTAGAGTGGCAGGGTTTGGCAGGTGCCGTGTGTCCACAGTCCTCCGGCCCGACGGCACAGATTGGGGATGAGAGGACATGCTGGCACAGCTGCTTCCTCTACAGGCAGGAAGTGGATGTGACTCTAGAGCAGACGCCGTGCATTATCGGCTGTTTCTCTTAGCCAGCAACCTGTAGAGAAAAAAAAAAAGAGATACAAGACATTTTTGGTAGCCGAGCAACGTCAGTGGAATATCTTTGGACACTTCATACCTGCAACAAACATTATGCAGTATGCCTAACTGTTGCTGTGAAACAACTTGATCTTTTCTGGCTGGCACCTCCAGAGTAGCTACAGATCAAAGCATGTGTGCTGGATATCAGAATGTCATCACTTCCCTACCACAGCTGCTCTCCCCTGCCTTGCTCCTTGTAAAGGAGGGTCCCTGCACCTGCTAGACTGAACCCCTCTTTTCCTGCTAAGTGAATTGCCCACTGTCCTCACATTGAGGAACAGCTAAGGGAAGAGATGTTTATTCTGCACAGAGATTCCCTCAATGGGAATTGATTTCAAGAATTTTAAGGTCTAGTGCAATAGAAATTCAATGTTGAGACAACATTCAGCTCTGATCAGCTTGTTAATGCACCATTCTCAGCCTGTGACAGTAGTAGTGGGTGGACAAGTACTCATAACATGTGTCCCCGTGACTCCTGCCAGCAACAAATTAGGACTCCTGCCATTCCTATGGGCCTCTGACTAATGACGCCTCTCTCTAACAGCTCCTGTTTCAGTGCTGTGCAAGGCACACAACAAGAGGCATGATGGCAGAAATTGGGCTCTCCACATCTTGTCAAGATGGCAAAGTGCTCTCAGTGCACTGCAATTCAGTTATCTGAATGGGAAAGCCACCACCCCTTAGCCAACCTACAAAAACGTCTGCATGCATTATATTTCTTTTGACAAAGAATGTCATTATTCACTTCAATTCAATTCAAATTTCTCAACAACCATTCACCTGATCAGATCTGATCTTGGCGGGTGTATTGCTGAAGACCCAAAGAAGTGCAGTGTTGAGTGTGAAGTAGTTTCACACTTCACACACAATTTGACGTAGTGTTTTAGTTTTAAACAGCGCAGCTTTTCTAGTCTTTGCAACAGAAGACCAAGACCAATTGCACGCTTTGTAAATCATCTCGTGATGCGACTCAGCCAATGAAATATGTGCATTCCAATAGCAAAGATGGCTGCACCTGGTCAGAGCAAGGATGAGCTGCAGCTAAAAAAAACAATAAAAAAAACTCACACACGATCACCAAAAATGTAGGAGTATTTTAGATAGAGACCCAACAATGTGTTGCTCTCCAAGTGCTGCAAATTGGTAAGGGTTGGGTAAACCTTGGATTTATTCTAACGAGACTTCAGCTAATTAGAGTTTTAAAAGAAAGCTGCAAGGAGAGGCCAAGCAATCAGCCCATTCTGAACAGGCACTGCACGAGTAATTAGTTGTTGAAAGAGAAAAGAGATTTCTTTAATTTAGGTGCTTCCTTATTCTGATAATAACACATAGTCCAAATAGAAGACCTGGCTTAGGTGCCATGTAGACATAGTTGCATATTGTAATAAATTACAGATAATGTTTACTGGGGTTGAATTAATGATATAACAATCAGATTAGAATGATTTGCTGAGAGCTTGGACCTGATGACAGTGCAGTTGTCTACTTTTCAATAATCTTACACCTAAATGTAACAATTTTCATTGAAATGGACTGTCACTGTAAATCCTACATGCTATACATAATGTATATATAGCATATAATGTACTTAATCCACTCACCACATGTGCGCATATTAATCCAGTATTTATTTCTTTGCACTACTCTTTACAACATGGAGAACAGTTAACTTACACACTTTTATGGTGTGGTTGTTCATTGGTGATTTTAATATATATAGCTACTGTCTTTTCACATGCTATTGTACACTACAGTTGTGACCATTAAAGTCAAGTCAATTTTAGGGGGGGATGACCATTCTTTACTCTTTCCCATTTTTAGCGCATTTGCTCACTTTTGTGTTGTCCTCATCCCTAGATGTATGTCCATTTCTGCACAAGTACACTGAGAAAAAAGAAACTCGAGTCAAATTCCTTGTATACAGATACTTGGCCAATAAAGCCAATAAAATGAAAACTTGAAAGGAAAACACTCACAGCTCACAGCCAATTAGGGGTGTAACGGATCACAAAACTCACGGTTCGGATCGTATCACGGTTTTTGAGTCATGGATCGGATCATTTTTCGAATCAGCATAAAGAGGAAAAAAAAGGGTTTGGGTTAAATTTTAAAATGTGCTACTTTGTCCTCTGTAGTCACCACCATAGATGTATTATAAGGATTATAAGTTATTTATTTTATCTATTTATTTTATTAAATAAGTAGGTATTGTAATAACAGCTCTTAATACATCACTCTGTAGTCTCACTCAATGTCCCGCCCACAGCTTTATCTGATTGGTTACACGTCAGCGAGAGACTAGAGCCAAGGTTTCTGCTATGTACATTTTGCAGCGGTGGCCCACCGCCCAATACATCTGCGGTCACCACTCTGTAGTCTCATTCAATGTCCCGCCCACAGCTCTATCTGATTGGTTACACATCACGAGTAATAGTCTATCGACACCGAAGGTTGCTGCTGTGTTTGACAGACAGAGAGGGACTGGAGCTGTTAGTCAAAGCGAAGGCAGCAGCAACTTCCGAATTTGTAATGAATATCATAATCTCATGATCTACTTCTTTTTCTTTTTTTTTTTCATGATCTACTTCTATGATGACAAACATGTCGAGTTTCCCAGTTAGACCACTGAAAATGACCGAAGTCACAGCCAACAGGATTTTACTTAAAGGAGGTGAAACTGACGGCTGTTAAATAAGTCGCTCATGGCACTTCAGAGTCAAACACAGCATGCGACACTCTTCTCAATCTCTTCACTGCAGGTCCGCATCGAGATTTAAAAAATTATTACTTTAAAAAGTAACAGCAGCCGTTAAACTGTAGTTTCCGCGGACCACATGTGTGCCGAACCGTGGGGGGCAATCTGAACGGATCACGGACCAACGATGTTCCGTGACACCCCTACAGCCAATGGTGGTCTATAAAGAGTGTAATATTAGCCCACTAACACTAATGCCAGGTCAGCTACCTCCACTGGTGGCCATACTTCCTCCTAATAGACCCTTGAACGTCCCATTGAGGAAAGGGCTCGAGTAGCAAACTCTGCAACTAGAAGGAAACAAGCACTTTCTAGCACTATGAACATGAGACCAGACAACACCACAAGGTGCCTACATCGTTGGCAGTAACCTATAGTAGAGTGCCAGTCTCCGCTGTCTTACTTTAGTTTTTGGCACAATCTACTAGATGTGAGCAACAAAATGTCAAGAAGCGATTTTCTAAGGGTGCTTTCACACCTAACCCATTTGGTCCGGACTTTCAGACTTTTCAGTTTGACCCGAACCAAAATTACAGGTGTGAAACCTCCAAAAGTGGTAAGCTGAACGTTTGCTCACTACTTGTAGTTAGGTTTTTTTTGCCTGTGCTTTTCATTTCTACTGCTGTCATATTACAACGATCATTTTTTCAGCAGTACTTATTTCAACAGAGTACAGCTTATACTACCAAAGAAATTAGCATAGCCTACACCGATAGCTATAAATTATGGTACAAGATATATAGGTACAGTCTATGAGATGCACGCCAATCATTATCACATATTGGGAGACACAGCCACGTAGGGAGGGGGAGGGGGGTCATGTTGAAAAAGTTCGCCTGCACAATTGCTATGTGAAAGCAAAACCAACCGGATCAAATGTATACAATGTAGCAAAAACATGAACCTCGGTTCGGACCTTGGTCCGGACTTTTTGATGTTGACGGAACGAAAAGGCGGAACTCAACAGTGAGGGCAGCGCAGCGGCCGGATAGTCTACAGTGCGGACACTTCTACAGTTATCTCGGAATTCATCTTCAAAAGGCAGCAGTTACAAGCATGTTTTTAATTTAATGAATAAATAATGGCCTTTGCGAAACTAACATGCAGTTTATTGTGAGTACTTTCTATGTCGTCACTCAGAGACTAACTTTAACTGAGTGGAGCAGCGATCGGCGGTAACAAAGAGACCCGAGACCCAACAAGACCGGCTGACTAACGGACACTGCAGCATTAAACAGGTTAAACCAACTCTGTGGTGAAGAAAAGAACTCTATGCTCAGTCTGTTTTACCTGAGAAGCCCTGTGCCTGCTCGCAGTCATGATGCTTTCAAAGTAATTAATTAAATGCTTTTACATTTTTAAAATGAAAAGGGTACGGATCATTTATGTTTCATATTGTATTTCAGTCAGAGGTGGAAGAAGTACTCGGATCTTGTACTTAAAAAGTAGCAATACCACAGTAAGGGTATACTCTGATACAAGCAAACATACAAAAGTATTGGCGTCAAAGTGTACCAAAAGTAAAAGAACGCCTTACACAGACTGGTATATTTCAGAATAATGTATATTATCTTATTATAATTAGCTACGCAATAATGTGTTCTTCACTTTAATGTTGAAGTTGGTAAAAGTGGTTTTCTTCATATAGTTTATCTGCTGGGTAGCTTGTGAATTTCCCTTGGGAGACTGATTAAGTTTTATCCTAATCTATAATATTACATCATAATTTATTTGTTGATTCTATTTTGCATTATTAAACTAAATCTGAAAAGTAACTAGTAACTGAAGTCATCAAATAAATGCAGTGAATTAAAAAGTACAATATTTACCCCTCAATAGTAGCTAGTAAATGGAAATACTCAAGTACCTCAAAATTGTACTTATTTGCAATACTTCAGAAAATATACTTAGTTACTTTCCAACCCTGATTTCAGTGGACTAAGGTTAACGGTTTGGCACATAGTATTGGAGCTAGAGAATAAGAGAAAATAGTGCCACCTTTTGTATGATGTAATGAGAATTGCTTTGAATCGAAAATCAATTCTGAATCAAATTGAAGCCCCAAGAGTCGAAATCAAATCGAATTGAATAGTGAGATTCCCAAAGATTCACACCCCTACAATCTACCCTTCTTTCCTACTACACTGTCACTTACCACAAAGTATCACTTGATTTCAGTTATGCAAAGGGCTCTATTACGAACAGCCGAACATTGCTCGGGCTTTGCAACAGAGCAGCTCTGTAAACAGAGGCTCAGAGGGGCCACGAGATAGGAAAACACTGCTGAAACTCTCACACCAACTAGAGACTTTGCCTTTGAGTCAAGTAGTGTAAACTGTGGCTTCAAATATTTTCAAGAAACTGGTGCACACTCATCTTTCGGTCAGACAGCCCTGGATAAACAGACCACACAAAGGGTAGTACTTTAGTCCTTTAGTAGACCTCAGTGCTGGTGAAATACTAGATGGGGAAAACTTATGATATTGACACAGCATGCAAATATGTGCAACAAAGGGCAGAGAAAGAGGCCAGCAAGACAAAGAGGGGGTGAGATAAGCCATCCTCCATGGAAGCCTCTCTTTGATGACCATCAAGTCCAGAGAAAGATTCCCCTGAGAAGGACGAAAACAAGTCTGAAGGCAGTCACAAGATCGGCAGAGGACAAAAAACCTGAATCAAGATGAGAGGGCCGACACAATGAGAGAGCTTTGACATAAACTCTGAGGCGAATGGGGCCTTCCAGACGAGAGGCTAAACACATGCACTGGCACTGCTACAGACACCCACAGGCAACTCCATGGCTCACTGCCAACACTGCGAATGAACTCAGTCACCTCACTCTCTTACTCTGGCTTTCCTTCTCCCCCTCTTTTGCTTTCATCTACTGCACAGAGTAAAGCGGGCCTCAGCCTTCAGCAGTGCAAGCCAATATTTCATCCTCTTACTCCCCCCACCCACTCACCCTCCCTCCCTCTCCATTTTAGGAATGGCTGTGGAAATACTAGCACAGACACACAGATGGCTTCCAGCCTGCCAAGGGGAGCAGGAGACTGACTTCAAACAACAGCCTAATTCTACTGACATAAACAGTTAATCAAATCTCTGTCTCGTCTGACTTGGTGGCTTGACAGTCAAGCTCTTAGAGGAATTCAACAGCTTGTAACATTTCTGATAAGAGACTTGATAGCAGGACTTGGAACTTGACAGAATTGAAACTGATCATCAAAACAGCAATAACATACTGTTAATTCTAATCGTATTAAATTATGCCAGTATTTTTACTAAAAAACATATTAGGGTATTGAGCTGTCACCAAGGGCTTCTGTTTTTCTGCAATATATATATATTTCGATATGAATACAATACAGGAAATTGCATCACATACCTGCAGTGTATTATTCATGTACAAACACACAGTTAATCATAATTTATCTATCCTCTTAACAAAACAAATCTTCCCTCCTGCTTCTACCACAGTTGGTTCAGCCTTCTGCCGCTCCACTTTCGGTTTTTACATATGTGACTCTGACACAAGTGGGGAGAGAACAGGTGGAGAGGTGTTCAATACAAATAACATGTTTCTTAATAAACTTTACAAATAGACATGTGTGTTGGTTACATGTAATCTACCATTTCTAACAATGTTAAAATGTATGCTTAATTTGTGGTAGATTAGTCATGGAAAATGACAACGTTGCAAGTTTTCCTTTTGAATCAAGCAGCAGAAAAGTTGTAGTAAAAGTAGTAAAATGTAAAAGATGACATATTTGAGTTAATTTGCCTTACTTTGCATGTCCTGCAATGTGACTATTGCACAGGGGCACATTACGATGTCGATGCTGAAATGATACATTGTGCAGCCAAAAGAGATTTTGGATCCATTCAAATACATGGAGCTGTTGTGAAAAGGCAGATGAGTTGAATGAACTAGGCATAAGGCTTGGTCTGGGAACAACATCAGAAGTCTATAAAGCAGTGCCCTTGAGAGCTGAGCTTAGGGGAGGGGGGCTGCTAGGACTCACAGCCTAGGAATGTGGCACCCTGTCAGGTCTCATAAGGATTTATCTCCCTGGAGCCTCATTACCGAAAGGCCCAGGACAAGGAGGCTCTCGCTGGCTTACCCTTTCACTCACTCACCCTGGACTGCTCACAAACACTATACATGCATGCAAAGTAAGTGACCCTTATCTTTACTTATAAGCATGGGTGGACCAGTTCATGAGATTTGAGATTAGGACAAATAATGTATTGACTTTGTACAAGTAAATCTTGAAGAACCTCTGCATTGGCTTCAACACTCATCTGCAGTTGCAGGCTGCGCCACTCCCACCCCTCACCTCCCTCCCCATTCACTCAAATTTAACACGGAAACAAAGCTCTCGCAATTAATCCGCTGAAGCTTCAGTATCGAGGCCCCAAGAGATTATTTAAGGTCAGGGTGCAGAAACAAGGTCAATTTGTGTAAGCACATTTCCTCACAGCAGAGACACTTCAACCTTTTCAATGTGACCTCACCCATATTTTGTTTTATCAAATTGTCTATGTTAAATTCCCTTACATTTAGAATTTACTCTTGCTGTTATTGCACTTACAGTAACTGTAAGTGCAGTAAATGTCATCTTCACTCGTCTCTCTACTTCTCCACTCCGTGTAACCATACAGTAAAACAAGGGTTGCATGCTAGCAAGGGTTGGGTATCGAAATCCAGTGCCAATGTGGCCGGACCGGTTCCTACCTACCGGACCGAATCACAACGCAGACTTCGGTGCCTCAGTTCAGTACCAGAGCTGTATACTGAAAGAGTTCCCCTGCCCTGCTTACAGGCAACATAAACATCACCGCACGTGCCTGTAACACTACACGCAACTCTTGTGGCAACACTCTGCCTACATGGCTCTGGCTGCTCGTAACATAAGCCTACCGTTAGCTAGTAGCTACAGCAAACGGTTAAAATGCCTAAAGCTAAGCGGTCGAAAGTGTGGCTGTATTTCACTCGAAAGGATTTCGACACCGGGAAATGCAACAAATATTGCAAAACAATTGTGTGTAGAGGGGGGGAACACGTCAAACTTAATGAAGCATCTGGCGACACACGGGATACACTTGAAAGCAGAGGGATGCACCGTGTTTGACTGCTTGCATGACCCTATGCCAAGCACATCATCAGCTGGCAGTGTGGGCGTCCCTGCCCCCAGCGATAGGGAGAAAATGATTTATGACGACAACCGCAGCCTTTCGTCGTCAGGTTAGTAATGCAACGTTGATTGCAGCAAAGTTTGCTTTTACAAAGTGCTAATTGCAGGACAGCCTCCCCATATCGTCTGCACTTTCAAACACATACCTGTGTGTACAGGCCTCATCAACACCATCTGAGAGGGTTTTCTCATGTGCAGGACATGCAATTAGTCAGGAGAGGTGTATTTTGCTGGAGAAAGCAAGTATGATAATATTTCTGCAAAAGAATTGTTGAAGCTGTTCTTGGCCCTGAAATTGTTATTTAGTGTTAATTATTGTATTTGGGTTAGGTTAGATTACGTGAATTTTGTATATAAATTTGTTAAGTGTTTTGTACTTATATATTTGTATATTTAACTTAAGTATACTGTAAACTGTTACCAGTTAATATATTGTTAAATTTCAAGTTCTAATTTTTCTTAGCAATAAAAAAAAGCCTTCTTGTTGTCGTTTTTAAACAAACTCGTAATTTTTAAATAAAATTTCAAAATAAATGAATGAATTGATATTTGTCATAATTTTTGGTAGGAAAGAAAGATTTTTTTGGCCTGGTGGCATGTCAGTCCAATACAGTTATAAAGGAAAAACTGACAAGATTGTATGTGATCAATGCATTATCTTGATCAGCATTTCCCATACGTAAATTTATTTGTGGCGGCCTGCCACAATATCAGCACTGCCCACCAAATATTAATTTTCTATTTTTGGAGCTACACGCCTCTCTCTCTTTCTCTGTTTCCCACACAGAGAAGTTACTTGGGGGACTGCCCAGGTATATTAACATATGCCTGAGTATGTTTAGTAACACATTTTATATACATTTTTTAATCCATCCGAGAGAAGGCTGTTCAAAGGCGATCAATTGACTAGTGGCCAATGAACCCTCGCTCTAAGTCAGTCTATGCACTGACTGTGGTGCGACCTCTCATATTTAGTGCAGGCCTACTTGTGCCCTTGTTTTAAGCTTTTAAGTTCACCTGGTTGGTGCAATGGCATTCAGTACCACGCTGTTTTCAATCGTTTATAAGCTCTTTATAAGCCTCCTCCACACGTGGCTCATCCGCTGTTGTGAAAACGGAATCGCGGGTGAAAAAATCCAAGGTGTGTGTTGTGATTTTTGGGTGACTTTACAAAACATGCTGCTGAAGAAAAAGTCAACAGGGCTGACACGGACAGAGAAACAGAAAGAGGAGGGGTGGGACAAGCCATTGTGTGTGCAGTCAGAGAAATAAGGGAATAGACGTGTGTGTGCGCATGAGGAAAAAAGAACCCACCCCTCCACCCCCCATCTATGTCTGTCCAGACCCATATAATATACTGTATGTAGTAACTGATAGAGCTTCAAACACAGCAAAGTAAAGAGGAGGAAGTCACAGTACTGCAGTCAGTAAATAAAATGGGAAGGTGATTGAACACTTTTTTAAATAAGCAGTTGGACAACAGGAAAAATACTCATAGATCTGACTCACGCAAGTATAATGCCCTTTACACTGCCAAGCAGTAACATCAACGACAGTGCTAATGAGGCAGAATGCCCTTCTCCTGGTAGATACTGTCATACTGACATTAAGAAGACAGCACAAGATCAATGTAGTCCAGAGGTCATAATGCCATAAGATATGTGGGTACCTGGACACGGTGGAGATGAATTTAATACCATCAGAGGAAACCCTAAAATACTGAAATCCGAACTAATAAGGTCCTCCAATCAGCAGGGGTGTAGCACAAAACTCTGGGCCCTATACAAAAGCAGTCTCTGTGGGCCCCCTTCCTCTCTTGATCCATGTA
>JBBPCS010000386.1:1811466-1824171 GCA_037974645.1 Hollardia meadi | reverse complement strand
TATATATATATATATATATATATATATACAATAATTTATTTTTAAAATCTTTTTTACAGTTTCTAACATTATTTGAAAATGTACTCTCCACTCTGGATTTGGTTGTTATTGATTGTGCAGCATCCTTTATGCTGATACTGAAGAAATGTTATATGGCAACACTAAACACAAAGTAGAGCTGATACTGGTGGATCGAATGTTATGAGTTTTGTGAGTTTAGTTATGAAGCCAAGTATTGGACAAATTAAACTTTTGACTTGATGGCTCTATATTTAAGTGTAAAAGTGATTGCAACTCATTCTAAAAGGAAAATGAATATCTACTGAAATTCAAGCATAGAGAAAAATGGAACTTGCTGTAATCAAGCAGATTATATCTCGGTTTAACAATAAGATATGATATGAGAGATATGAAAGGAACTGTTAATGTGTAAGCTCTGAATGCAGCTGAATGGTCATTTATAGAGAATAGATGAAATCGGTTACATTGTCAGTGCTTGAACCTGTTTTGTTTTTTTTAGATCATGTAAAGTGATATTTGGGTGATTAAATTAACTAAATAACAAACTGACATCTTGTTTTCCCCCACAGGTCCTGATTAGTAATGCAAAAGAAAGCAGAGGGCATGAGATCGCTGCTGCTGGACACATGAACAATACTACAGCAGTAGAAACCAGGTCAGACACACAAATCATCTTTACACTGAGCCTTTTTAAAAACAGAATAGCAGCCCAATCAGAATAAAGGCCTCACGTAAAAATTACTTCACAATAAATTAATTGTGTATGAACACTTTTACTGATGCACAGGTTTTGTTCCCATCCAGGTACAAGGTAGAGTCCTGCAGCTAAGACAAAATATGATTTTCTCCTCCTCCTCCTCCTCCTCCTCCTCCTCCTCCTCCTCCTCCTCCTCCTCCTCCTCCTCCTCCTCCTCCTCCTCCTCCAGAGCTTCCTCACTTCACCTCCCCCCACAGAGGCTTAATTTCTCCCTCCAGTCTCTCCACTCAGTGGTTTGGGAGGAGCCGTCTATTGGCTGGTGACTCGGTCGGCTCAGGCCTGCCTCTGTAACTTCCTGGCCGAGAAGTTGCTCTCCTCTGAGCCCAGGCCTGGTTCCCCAGCTGATGTCTGGGTCTGTGGTTGAGTCTCTAAGTCTGAAGAAACATTGACTGGTTAATTTAGGGACTTCCTAAAAAATAACTCCAACAGATGTTTTATCATTTTTGGAGGTCCTTGATTTTAGATAGAGGTAGACAACCAAGCAGACTTACCTAGAAACTGTCTATTTGAAATGACAGCTGTCATTAGCATATTCTATCAAATATAGCTACCTAGCTAATGCCAACGTTAGCTCAGTGGCTCCATCTACTATTACTATGTACAGAATTATTGCTTTCTGTGTGTATACATGTATTTATATACATAAATAACTGCATGCTATATGACTTTGTTCTATATCTAAATATTTGTATACATACTGTATGTATGCTACAAATTTCTTTTCAACTTACATTTCATTGTGCAATCCTTTGTGTAAAATGACAAATAAATGACCTTGATTCCTTGACTTGATGACTATATACATGATATTATGCTAAAATACTGTTACTAAAGCTGTATGTCCCAGGCAAAAATACATGGAAATAAAGAAACAGCAATAATGCTTTTGTATTACAGATTAGAGCGAGTGGATGTTCTGGTTATATAAGCATAAGGAAAATGTAAGATCAGACTCGTATTTCATTGTAACATAACAGTTTAACTGCTTAGCTTACATACTTGTACAGGCAAGACGTTATATTGTTATATATACTGTATATATATGTTATAGTTCATATTTTTGCATGTTGTCTTTTAATCTTACAGGGAAAAGGCCTTTTAGAATGCAGACCTTAGCCTTGGCAGTGTTAGTGTACCATGCTATATCGGGAGGTATGTCTGTGGCTGACAACACAGTACATGGTTAGGTTTAGGAAAAGATCATGGTTTCGACCAAATATGTAGGTTATCATAAAATTACATCAGTGAAATTACATAGGTAAGTATGTAGGTACCAGTAAGCAAATGTACCAGACTGTAAAAATGTCAGAGGCATAAAATGTTTAAGTTATGTAAAAAACGAACACCCTACTAAATTATCTTTTATTTTCACTTATTTACACATTTCACATTCACTAACATTCATTACACCTGCGGTACACTGAATTAATCCTGTCTACTGACATTATAGTTTACATGCTATTGCACAGTTTAATCTGTAGATGCTGCTGATGGCTGAGTATTCTGTTATGATAGCTGGTTTGCTAAACACTGGTCTTTTAGTATAGACCATTGACATATAAAACAATGACATAAATAAAGATAAACGACGCGTCTCTGCATCCTCCCATTCTACAAAAATTAAGCCAAAATATCCCGGATACGGGCGCTGCCATCTTGCACATTTGGAGCCAGAGTTTGGAGCGATTGGGCAGCAGCGCCACGGTTTCGAGTTCCCGCCTATACATCCGCCCGCCCAATGGGGAGCAGGGTTCAGCTGTCAATCATGACTCTATACCCTGTTTTTATAGCATTAAATAACTAATTAAATCAAACTAATCGGAAAGTTAACACTTGAACATACATCAGCGTGATAAGAACTACCTAAAACGACAGAAACCATCTTTGGGAAACATTTATTTAAGGTGTACTTTCAGTTTTTAGTTTGGCCCATGTCCTACTTGATATTATTGAGGGGGAGGAGTTTTTGACCTATACTGCAGCCCACCACCAGGGGGCGATCAAGATGTTTTGTCTTCACTTTTGAGGAGCTCTCATCCATCTTTATATACAGTCAATAGTGTAGACTCAAGTTAAGATACCTTTGTTGTTACTTCCTTTGTGTAAATGATGATGTGAAGTGTTAAGTATTAAAGTGCATATAGAGTTAATAGAGATTTATCAGTACGATCTAAAATCATTACAGAAATAGGTAAAGCAATGCTGATGATTTGTTTAATTTATGACAAATGTCATAGTGATTTGGGTTACAGATAATCAGGTGAAGAATAAGATATTTGAAACACAATCCTCGTTCTGTGATAGAGTTTAACTGAAGCATGTTCTAATGCTAATTGTGAACATTGTATAAGTTAATGGGGACATTTGATGATATTCTGGTTATTATCTTTCATTGAAATGTAACAAAAGATGCAGGATGTCTATAGCTACAGCTGTCAGAGCAGGAGTCCTGTGTAAAAAAAAGAGTGATATTTCACATGTAATTAATTTGCATTTTGGTTTTTATTTGTATAAGTATATATTTATATAAGTATATTTGCAATACATAGTATCTGACAGTTACAATTGATTTGCTTTGACCCAGGATACCTGAACAATAGACATAGACAAAGAAAATACTTGGTAAGAGAAATTGTTAATAAATCAGAACATCCTACAGGTTAATGTGTGTGACTTCTTGTCATTATTTTCAGCCGTTCTCAGGACCAATTCTGAGGCCGGTTACATAAATAATGTGTTACAAGGTTAGGATGGACTGTCAGAGGACATGGAAATGCAACTTTTATGTATGGAACCAATCACATCACGATCTTTTGCATACTAATTAGGTAGAGTTTAAGTGGAAATAGACAACTTTTCTCCCCCCATGAGTTTCCGGGTGGCATTACCGTTGGAACTCTTTCCATTGAGTGCCATCCGTTCGCTTTTGTTTTACCTCAGTTTTCTTCTTCACCTTCTCATCAGCGGGGTTCTGTGCAGGGTAGAGTTTCCACAGTTATTCCATTTGTTCCGCTGTTACCTGCGGATAGTGACCGGGGAGAACAATACCTCTTCCTGTTTTGGTTCCTCAAAGGCTGAAGCGCTTCCTTTGCCTCGTAAATCCAGCCTTCATTTTTCAGCAAAAATTACAGACTGGTGGCAGCATGAATAGCATAGTGAAAGCGAGGCTTACAGGGATCTTTAGCCATTACACTGTGCAAAGTATATTTACTTCATAATGATAAGTTCAAGAAAAAAAATTGCCTGTTCAGCGTGTTGTGGCCCTAGAACAGAGCTCAACAAGTTGGGAAATTAGTTGGAAACAACTACAACTACATTATTATTATTTGGTTTTTAGTTTATATTTATATTTTACCCAAAACCCCAGAAATAATGCAGAATGAATTCTTCTACACTAATGATTGCAGCTTCCATACAGAGCAGACAAGCACACAGTCATTTGTTGGGCTTTTGCTCTTGTGTTTTGGTTTTGGGAAAGATAAAGAAAATACACCATTTAAACTCTTTGTACACAGAGCTTCAGTCTTACTGCAGCCTGAGACACACCGCATCAAGATGTGAACCGTCCAAAATGCAGTTCTGAGCTGCATGTGATGAAGTGCAAACGAACTGAAGGCAGATGTGTCTTTGCTGCCCTGAGTGTTTTATCCTTGTGTTTATCCTTGTGTGCGACAGGTTCAGAGAATGATAGAAGAATACCTGAACTGTTTGAAGCCATCAACAGCTGTCAAGAACACATGATCAACCAGAAGAGCTTAGTGTTTTTGCTGCAGGACATTTTTGCTGTGATGTTGCAGATGATGTTGATGAGGAGGAGCTGGTGAAGGTTGGTCATAACGTGTGGCTAGTACACTTTTTTTTAAAAATATATTTGTCAGTTTACCTGGTGGGTAGAAGACAGTTTCTCTAATTACCAACTCAATCTTTATTTTCTCTGTTCTTCCAGACAAAAACAACAGTCTTTTGACTTCAGCAGCCCTCTCAACCAGGATCTAGGAAATGACTTAAAATCTTGTTTAGATGTTTCTTTTTTTTTTGTCAGAAGTCAGTCAGTTGAAGAGTAAAATATGAAGAAAGGTTTGCACTAAAAACACAGAATGAGTTCATATTTATCTCTGGAAGGCACCAAAAGATCTTTAAAGATCCCCTCCGCACATACAAATAGTCTGCTTGGAACAATAATGACATGTTGATGCTGACATGTTTTTGAAGCAAAACAAGTATAATTTTCACATTTAAACCCCTAAAACATCACCTACTCCTTCTACCTCATTAAAATTCCAGAATCTGTGAACATGCAAATTTTGTTCATTTCTAAAGTTTTCCAGCTGAAACAACAGATGTCTCCTCTTTCACTGTAAAATCCATTCTAAGTGTTTGTGCACTGGAGGCTTCAGGTTTCCACATCACACTTGTCTATGCTGAATATTGGACCAGGATTGGCTTTCAAACTATTTGTGATGTCACAAATCATGCTTGTAGGCCCGCCTCTTCAAATCAGATTTTCAGTGAGCACAGAGAAAATTGACACTTTCAGCAATGAATGTGAAAACAGTCTTATAGTGTCAGACTCTGCACATACATCATTCTACACAGTGAAGCTCAAACATTCAACTGGAGGAACAGGAAGAAAAACATACATTTGAGTAGAGGGGGACTTTAAGGGTTTTTGATATAATATAAATTTACTTTATTTTCATTAGTGATTCTTACCTGAAACACACAAGATTTACTTTTTCTAGATTTACTGCCATGGCTTAATTTAATCTGCTTGGTGTTTGTGGGACAAAAACAAAATGTGGCCCGTGATTGCATAAATTCCTCTGTGATTTAGAGCATTGATTCTCAATCACCAGTCCATGACTGGTCCATGCAGTGTTGGCTACTGGTCTGCAAAGATACAATCTGACAAGAACCAATCATGCACCGCTTGAAGGAACAGTTCACTCAAAAATGAAAATCCAGTCATTATCTACTCACCTTCATGCCAATGAAAAGTCGGTTGAGGTTTCTTAGTCCACAGAAAATTTGTGGAGCTTCACTGTAGCCGCTAAGCTTAAAAGGTTTGTGCGAACCCCATCTGAATTGGGTGCACAAGCTCAAACACAAGTACATGCACCACTAGACGAGTTCAACTTCAGCAGAACTCTCTGTTATGTGTGAGGGAAGCTTCCAGGCAGCAGGTAAACACTGAGGTATCCCTGAGGCATCCAGTGATCGAGAGTTCTTGTTGATTTCGTCTAGCGGTGCATGTACTCATGTTTGAGCTTGAGCACTCACTTCAGATGGAGTGCATGCTAACACTTTTAGCTTGGTGGGTACAGTAAAGATTTTTTTCCGCTGATACTGATTTTGGTGTAAATCAGTGGTCACCAACCTTTTCCAGCTCAAGATCACCTGTGATGTCAACAGAGAAAGGCTAGATCTACCCACTCAAATTCATTGAGAAAAAAACGAATATTTACTTTTTAAATGATATAATTTAATTTTACTCACATTTAAGCCAGCAGATACAGCCTGTGCAGTGTCCACTATATCTATCGATTCATCAAACTGTAACGAAAAGTATTCGCACTGTTTCAATTCCTCCAATACTTGCCTGTCCACGTCACTTGATAATGCCTCAACCCTCCGTGTAACAGTACGGGGACCCAGTGGCACACGAGACAGAGCTGCAGCGATTTCATGTTTGTTTTTGAAGCCTTCAAATAGAGTGTCTCCGGTGATGGTCACGGCCTCCTTTATGAGTTCTCCATCAGTGAAAGGCGTCTTGTGTTTTGCCAAAAGGTGGCTTACATGGAAGGATGCCTCTGTAGCCGCCTTATTGTGATCCACTGGCCGAGTGAAGATCTTCTGCTGTGCCCTCAGTTCATTCGTTAGATCTGTCACTTTCTTTGCTCGCAGGCTGCTCTTTGGCGGGTAACTCTCCTCAAACGTCGGGTGGTTGGTGCGGTAGTGTCTCTCCAAATTTCCTTTTTTACACAGGGCCTGTGTTTGACGACACAGCAAGCACACGCATTTGTCTTTAACGTGAATAAATATTGTCCTTCCCATTCTGGGTGAAATTTGTAGTTTTTTGCCCTCTTTTTCAGTGGTGCCATGGCTACCGCATCGCTTTCCAACTGTACAGTAGCTAGCTAGTTGCCAGTAGCAACGCATCATTGGTGCGACGTAATGTCAACGATATAAACAGTCTAACTAGATTGCCCATATTGAAAACGAAAGGGGTGAAGGAAAATCAGTGAAGTTAGACCTAATGCGCTTCTAGTGTTAAAGATCTACTTGAAATGTCTCAAAGATCGACTAGTCGATCGCGATTGACAGGTTGGTGACCTCTGGTGTAAATAATGTCTTTGCAAAACAATTTGGGATCTTTAGGCTTGCTGTTTTGCTGTGAAGCTCCAGAAATGTTTTGTGGACTAAGAAACTTTACCCGACTTTCCATCGGCATGGGGGAGAGTAGATAATAACTTAAGTTTCATATTTGGGACATCTTCCCTGCTGTGTACATGGTCCCGATGTTCCAGTCTGCAAAGTTGGTAGATTGCCTAGGAGATAGAAGATTCCGATGCACCCTCTCCGTGTGGTTCGCGGTATGCGTCTTCATTATATCTGTAGCATGTATGCTTGAAGAGTCTTCAGCTCCTAGGTTACGGGGTTTCTTTCTTTTCATCAATGTTTCTGTAATCGTTTTTATCCACTTCACAGGTGATTAGCCTATGAGTTTCACCAGAGCACTGTTAGTCAGCTTTACCTGCTTCCACCTCTCACGATGGGGCCATAGGGATGGCTTTTGAGAGGCACATTTAAGCCTGCAACACAGAAAAGTTGGAATATTTGCTTGATGAAGGTTTTTAATGATTACTTGATTATCAAAATTGCTGGCAATAAATTTTCTGTTGATCAACTAATAGACAAATTGATTAATCGACTAATTGTTTGGGCACTAATGTGTCTATATAGGGGTGTCAACCTGTATGTCTCTGGACTGTGAAACGAAGCCAGAGCACCTGGACCAACACCCACAGGGACATGGGGATAACATGCAAACTCCACATAGAAAGACTATAATAATAATAGAGTACTAATAAGTCCCACTATGTCACCCCTCCCCCTGCTCTTCTTCCTCCTTCTCCCTTCCTTCTTCTTCTTTCCCCACCCCCTTCTTCCTTACTTTCAGCCCCTTCCAACATTTAAGGCGAGAGAAGAGGCCCCTGGCCAGATACTGGATCCCAGTACTTGTGCGTACGTGTGTCTCTGTGTGCATGTGATTTATGTGTCTTTTTCAGACCCAGTGGGAGTTGGGAGTATGCCCCCCCCCAAGTCACCCAACAAAGCTCTCTAAAAATGTGTGAGAGGTTTGGGGGAGGTTCCCTTGAGAGTCAAATAGAATTAAGGAGCCAATGCGAGTCACAAAAACTATGCTGTAGCTCCTCAGCTGACAGCAGGAGCACACACCCAAGCCAGAGAGTAGTCCCTCTCATAGAAACCTGCATGTTTTTCTTGCTCATACATGCACATTTTCACACCACGCTGCTGTATAAACTGGGAGAAGACTCGATTTGGAGCATCATTGTGACCACTATTCTAGAAGAAACATCCTGAGAATGTAGAATTTGCAATAAAATACACGTGCTAAGTATTATGCCCGTAATCACACATGCTGACATAAGCAGTGAAGAAAGCAAACACACGCAGAGTAACACCATCAGGTCTTCTGGCACTAATCTCACACATTTATTCTGGTCAGTCTACTTGCAGGCGGGAATCCACCAGGACATCTCATGTTGCATATCAACACTTCCATTTGTGCAGTGTGAGGCTTAAGTAGGTTAGAGGCAGGCATGCACACTCCACTTTCGTCTCCATGCCCTCCAGGCAGTAAACGATTCTGTCAGAGAGGCTGCTGCTCGTTATCGACATGCTCGCAGGCTGGAAACTGTGGGTACCGCAACAGCTCCCGCTCGTAGAAATGCAGCCTTTGACTCTGCCACACAGCAGCCATGGGTGATCAAGTACATTATGGATCAGCTATAATACCATGCACAGAAACACAGTCAAACCCCGAAGGGCCTCTGCAGTGAAATTACTTTGTATTGATCCGAATATACACTCACACACAAGAATATACAGTCATCTGTCATCAGCCCTGTTTACACCTGGCATCAACATGCATTTTGGGTAATCCGATCACAAGTAGTAGAGGTGTGACTGCACCCAAGACACATTGAGGACGCACTGAATTCGAGACCACATTCTGAGGTGGACCTCATTCTTTCAGCAGTGTGTATGTGAAACATGCAGTAATGCCAAAACTGCAGTTCCTTTAATGGCCACTTGAGGTTGGCTCCAAAAGCTAGTCAATCTCCGTAGACCCTCATGTTAAAATGCCCAACTTTACAGCAGAAATAAACATGCTTACAGTTTAGTAATGGTTTTGGTGTCTATAGCTGATGCCCCTGTTTATGACAATATTACGGGGGTAAATGTTTATATAACTCACTTATTTAAATTATATTAATGTTATACACATTAAAGTCATGGACGCCGCACACCCAGCCTGAAACATTTTGACTGCATGTGCATGCCTTTCAGGTATTTTAAAACAGGGATATTAGATTTTAGATCAAGTTTGTCTGCATGTGTGAATCCTCAGGCCGGTAGCTGCCTAAGGGAGAGAGGGGCAATTTGTGGATGCGGTTAGACCAGAATAACAACACTCAGATTAATGACTCCTGTTCCCCTGCATTGCTCTGACTCAACGTTGTATTTCATGAGAATTTGTGGCTGGAATGTGTTTATCTGCTGCATGTGTGTACGATATGTTGGGTAGGTGTACTGTATAAGTGAGGCCCCTCACAGACTACACACATCTACACAGAGGAGTACACACACTGTGAAGGGGGTGGGGGTGGTTTATGGAGCAAAGGCAGCTGACTTGTATGATCCATGTGTTGCACCTGAGATGTCTGAATGGAGCCCCAACCCCCACCCCCTTCAGGCATACATGTGACAGTGAATCCAATTATCTCCCACTAGCCAACCTCCTCCTCTCACACACGTTTCCTATCATGGTCAGGACATTCCCAGCATTCCACAAAAAAGATCTATCATGTACCAAGCACGCTCACATAGAAAAAAGATAAACCAAAAACCTACTCAGATTTCTCTGTTGTGTGCAGGATATGCTGGTAGCATGAAAATGGCAATTGCATTAAGTGCACTTAGCAAATCTATACCTAACAACTAATTCCCATGGAAGCCAATTTAAACCTCGTTCAAACTGTTACACTGGAGGTGGGAAAATTCCTGGAAAAGCTCACCTACTGTCTCCTACCAAGATGCACATAATACAAATATCTAGATTTTGTCGGAAAATTGTAGTGTCTCTTGTTCAACTGATGATGTATTTTAAAAAATGGATGAATGAATGGATATCAAGAACTTGGTAGTATGTAAAGAGTTGTAAAGGTTATGTTTCTCTGTAGGCCATCCCTTAAGTTCCACCATGATACGTTGGTTAGCACATAGGGAATAGGAGGATATTGTATACAGTCACTGCCCATCTAACTTTGTAGTCTCAACCCATTCAAATCAGTTAAACTTGAGTTTGAACATGGTCAGTAAACAGTGTTGTATAGTGGGATATAACAGCCAATTGCATGACAACGGGTAAGAGTGCCTTCCGCTGGCTGTTTACTCTAGGTTACAAAGAGAACTGCTGAACTAACACAAAACCCTACACATTGAATAAGATTAAAAACACAAAATAATGTAGTATACAGTCAGACACAAAGGTAAGCTGATGTTATGTGTTTCATTTTGCTGGGTTATTAATGCTGATTAGCCAATGCTTTGTTAGCATCCAGTTAGCGTAGCCTATCATTAAATAGCTTAAATTTTGTAATATATCGCTTCTTTGCCTCTGTTGAGAGCTTCTCCTTATATGCACATTCGTGTTGTATGCATACGTTATTTCTGATCATGAACGATTGACAAAAGACAAATGGGTTGTGACAGTGACAGATAATAACAGCTGGTACACTATCCTCCAAAAATGCCCCAGAATGCTCCACGATTCCCTTTCCCTATACTGTGTCGATACCATAGTCTCTGAGTGGGGTTTTTAGCCACGCATGACTGTAGTGGTGATATTGATCAGTCAGTTGGTTCTAAATATCTCAACAATTTTGATTACCGTGAAATCTTGTGTAGACATTCATTGTCCCCAGAGGATTAATCATGCTGACTTTAGTGATACCCAACTTTTCCTCCAGTGCTCTTTAGCAATCTAAAGCTAATCTAAAATAGTGAACATGGTTAACATTGCACTTGCTAAACATTAGCATCGTCATTGTGAGCATGTTCGCATGCCAATCTTAGCATTTAGCTCAAGGCCTCCACCACTTCCTCAACAATGATCATAAGCTAACGCTAACTATTATTGTAGCTTCTGGGATCCCTCCTCTGAAGATTATAGATACAAACAAATACAAAAAGTCACATAAATGTTTGGAGGGAGTGGTACATTTCTATTTACACAATGTTTGCAAAGGAACAAGATGCTTGCTACATTACAAGCATCGACATAACCTTTTCATTAATGATTAAATTAAGCCCCAGTGCTAAAAGCAGACTTGTTTTTATTTAACTATATGGATCAATGTTCATAAATCAATACTGTTTTACAAAATGTCATCTAGAGATTTGTTGTAAAAACTCCTGCACCTGCAAAACTGTTTTTCCTGTACAACAGGTCTGGCTCCTTACTTCTCACTTGTGATGTTTCATGCATTCTTTGCTCACTTTTAGTAATGCAACTGTTCAAATATTTTTATTTTATCTTTAAAATGAAATAAAATATTTTATTTCATATTTAAGTATTTACATTACTTATTTTGGGAGGACTTTTTTTTTTACAGTAGTGATATGACAGGAGGGGACAGAGAGAGAGAAATGGAGAATTTATGAAATAGTTCCAGTCGGACTCGAACTTGGGACGTTGGGTTCATGCTTGGCGCCTTAAAGGGAAAGTTCACCCCAAAATCTAAAAAAAAGTCAGAAATCATGACCGGATATTCAAGATAATCCATAGACCTTCTTGTGAGCAGTTTCATGTAGGAACTATGTTCTCTCTGTATCACTTCACAGAAAGAAGCATACATCTACTCATGGACAAGAGGTTATTTAATTAAGCTAACTAAGCTAGCTAACATCACAGCTCATCCGAGGGGGACGCCATTAATGTTTACATCCCACGCTGTCATGAGCACGAGCCTCTTTGGCATTTTGAGCACCACAAGCCAAGTGCCTTCTAGCTCCATTAACTTGGAGGGAAGGCAGACATCTCTACAGCTGATATCTCCAAAACTTGGCAACTCACCCCAAACCAAACTAGAAGGATTAATAGCACTACAGATAAGAGGAAAAATATGTATTTTTGATTTTGGGGTGAACTGTTCCTTTAAACCCATAAGTCAGTGTATATTTACACTTTTCTGCCACAGTGTTAGATCAGTATTGCAGACATGACAAGTGCAAAAGCAATCAAGCAACAGCAAGCAATATTAGGTGATGACTTATAAACCTACAGGTATTTTTATTTAACACGTGCAGAGCAAATGCAGCTGACTCCATGACAAAGCTAGAGGCCATGCATGGTATGTAAACAATGACTCACATTTAATAATCCTAAATATACATACATATACATTGCCTGTAGTCAAACAAGTTTAAGTGATGCTAAAGCACTTAAGCAACTTAAAGCACTCGGTTCCCTCGGGACATCATGCCGGAAGCAGAAGGCTTTTTACACAATGTACATTATGAGAGGAGGAGGAGGACGAGGAGGACGAGGAGGAGGAGGAGGAGGAGGAGGAGGAGGAGGAGGAGGAGGAGGAGGAGGAGGAGGAGGAGGAGGAGGAGGA
>JBBPCS010000386.1:1771109-1801536 GCA_037974645.1 Hollardia meadi | reverse complement strand
GGTTTGTTTAACACTTTTTTGTTTACTACATAATTCCATATGTGTTCCTTCATAGTTTTGATGTCTTCAATATTAATATACAATGTAGAAAATAATAAAAAATAAAGAAAAACCATTGAATGAGAAGGTGTGTCCAAACTTTTGACTGGTACTGTACATAAACAATAATAACACAATTATTTTAGGATTTTTCCACGACTTTGACTTGATTTTTACTCCTCATGTCCTATCTATCTATCTATCTATATATAGATATATATCTATATATCTATAGATATAGATATATAGATGTATAGATATAGGACATGAGGAGTAAAAGTCAAGTCAAAGTCGTGGAAAAATCCTTGTAAACCCACCTGTTTTCTGGGCCTGACCAATAGCCACACTGATGCCTGCGACAGTGACTGGCAGCGTGGTGACGCCAGCTGAGGAGACCACAGCTGGCACAGAGACCACAGGAGGCTTGGTGAGGGTCACCTGGGCCGTCTGTCCTGCCTGGGCCTGAATCTGGCCCTGAGTGGGCACTCGAGTCTGTGAAAGAAAACACAACAAGTATTAGTGCTAATACAACCTCAACCACTGACAGGAACAGAGAACGGGATGAGAATGTCCAGACGACAGTATTTCTGATGGACAAAAACACACAATGTCTGTTGTTAACACAGCACTTGCTAATTTCCTCGGATGGTGTCGACATCAACATCAATTTAATATTTTTTTTTTCTACAGCTAGATTGGTAATACAGTCTATCTGGTCTTATCTGTCTTATGACTCATTTGTGCAAGGCTTCTCAACTACTTCCACAACTTCTTCTAATGCCGTGTTCACACAGTAACTGATGCAAATTTTAATCTTGTGTTACTGATGCAAGTTTGACTGCAGGATCATTTGTTTATTCACCCAAAACAGCCAAGGGTTTGCGTTTGTATTCAGTTCAGCCTCTGACTCAACTCAACACCTCTTACAAGGGCTGGATGTTGTTTAACAAATTAAGATACCAGTAGCAAAACCAATACCCTTAAAGTAATAATAAGATCAATAAAGTACTCTCTATCTATCTAATGATTCCACTAGAGTACTTAATTTGATTCCCATCATGTGAGTGGAAGCATTCAGTTGCGGAAAATGTAGTGCGCCAATCACACGTTCTACTAAATTGTAGAATATTTGCTGTGATTGGCTGCGAGAAAAACATAGAAACAGTCATTCTTTTCAAGAAGTTTTGAAACTACTTGGTCCTGGGTTGTTTTGGTTGACAACTTAAAAGGTATTGAGTACCGATACCCAGTTGAGTTCTCACTCAACTTTTTTCTCTCTCCTCCCTGGCTCACCATTTTCCCCCCACTCAGTGGTAAACAAAGAGACTAATTATGGTACCTTATAACACCTCGAGGTAGTCACCTCCTCGAGTCATTGCCCTCAGGTTGAGAAGCAAGAGTGATGATAAATCCACTTTTTAACGCAAGAAGTTTAAAAAATAATCTCTTGAGCTTTGCTCCCACGAGTTAACGGCTACAGATCAGAGCAGAATCTGGTGCGACTCTGGGTGCTCCCAGCTCTCCTCCAGAGCGCCCAGGCTCTCAGTAGCTGTCTGCCTCCATCTGTCCCTACCCATACAACATTTGCTAAGCTTCGTTATATGCACAATTTTTTTTGCTGAAGTTGAATATTTTCCAACACATGCTAATACACTAATTTTGCATATTTGCGTCAATTGCATCACCCAGTGTGAGATTGCATGTTTGTATTGGTTTTGTATGTAATCACATCACACACACAAAAAATTGCTTCATGTTTTGTGTGAACACACTTCGAGTGTTGAGGATTTTGAATTTACCAGTCTGGCCACCTGCAGGTTGGCCACGGTGGTGCCAGTCAGCACGGCTCCAGGTCTGGGTGCTGCCACAGCTGCTAGCTGCGGGTTGGCTTGGGCAGCCTGCGCAGGCTGCACCTGCGTGGCTGGCTGGGCCCCTGCAGCCTGTTGGCTTTGTGCTGCTGCGGCTGCCACTGCTGCAGCTACCTGCTGCTGCTGCTGCTGCAGCTGCAACTTATGCTTGTGCATCTTTAACAGCTCCTGTAAACACACAGATTACCAGTTAAAAATAACTATACACATTTTATTGTTATAACCATTGAACTGTTTGTTTGTATCGTTTACTGGGTCACACTGTGATCATACTAACAAAGAATATCTGAGCTCCATCTACTCATATGTTTGATTTATCCTATTACCCATACTGTTACATTTTGTCAAAAGCTGCTGGTGTTGTACCTGGGGTTTGCCTACAGCTTTGATCTGTGGGGAAGCAGCCTGCTGCTGCTGTTGTTGGTGCTGCTGCAACTGCTGCTGTCGGAGAATCTGCAGGTGGGCTGAAGTGAGGGGCTTCCCTTGTGGTAACTGCATACCTGTGGCTGGATGGAGGACCGCAGATTAGTCATGTATGTAAAACGTGACTTGATGTCTATAAGAGAAAAGCCTGTGTTCAGTACCTGGTGTGACCTGAGTGACCAGAGGGCGAGTCTGTGACTGTACTGGGCTCAGAGTGGTAGAAACTACTGCAGATGCTGTTACTGGGGTAACGGCTCGAACTCCCTGACCCGTAGCTATGGCGACCACTTCAGCGGGGGCAGCAGCTGTCACGGCCCTCTGTTGTGCATGGACCACCTGGGCTCCAACTGCACTAGCAGGCTGGACCAACAACAATAACAGCAGCATAGTGAGCAAAGGTTCCGACACTCATAATGACCACTCTGTCTACAAGCGGCAGTGGGTGCCAATCCATAACATTTGCATCATGAAATCTTGTTAGTCAGTAGGAGACTGAGTTAAGCCAGAGCAGCAGTGGTAAATGAACATGACTCACAGACAGGGTGCCTGGTATGACTGGAGATGCCAGGCGTTTGTTGGCCTGAAAGGGACTTGGAGGAACTCCAGCTACTGTGTTCACAATCACATTCCCCCCTACAGTGGCTGAAAGACACAAAGAGAAACAAATTAACTACTGGGACACCAACAGCTCTGTAATGTGAACCATGTGTGTGTCAACGTACCAGCCTGGATGGTTGTGCCCACAGTGGCATTTTTTATGGCTCCAGCCTGAAAAACATTGAATGTATTTATGTAAGAGTCTTCACTATGTAAAAGCGTGGAAGCATTTTGGTGGAGGGTGTTTTAATTCTCACCAGAACAGCTGCATTAGGCACAGCAGCAGGTCCGGACACTGCGGCAGCCTGAGGGACCTGAGCCTGAGCCTGGCCAGCAGCGGGAGCCTGCACCTGGCCGGGTGCAGCCTGGACCTGGGGAGCTCCAGTCTGCTGTTGCTGGGCCAACTGCTGAGCCTTCTGCTGCTCTGCAAGGGCCTGCAAACACACGCACAATGCACAAAATCGAAAACAAATGCAAACATGTCAGTAAAGATGATAAGCGATCACAACTTGGATCTGAAGGTGCTCCTGATTCATGATACAGATATAGACTCTGAGGAAGACCAGGAGTAAAGTCAGGATGTGATAGTCTTATTTTTAACTTTTGTACTTTACCATCGCAGATTGTATTTCGCAGTATATCAGAGTTTTTAAACCAGTATTTCAGCAAAAACTGGTTTTCCAGAGCAGCAGGGGGGACAACCGTAGTGACGGAGTAGGCTTCAATACAGGCTACAGCAACTAGAAGTATGTTGGAGTTTATGGTGTCATAAGCACGTCACCAGTGTTTGTGTAATTACTCTCACTGCCAGAAGAGACAGGGAGACAGAAGTTCTGCATTGCAGGTTTAAATACACAATCATCACCTTTTTCTCCTTGGCAATCCTTTCAGCACGTTGAGATGCCACCTGAATGGGAGGTAGGGGCTTATCGTAGCTGATCCCACTGAAGAGAATAAAAACAAAAAACAGTGGGACTTTTGTCTTAATGTAAGGTTTGATGTTAACATGACAACAACGGCAACATTATACACACCTTTCTGCCAAAACCGAGGCATGTTTGGGATTCTTCTGGAACGGATTCATGCCGAGCCTATAAGTAGTATAAATTTAATTAATACTTTTAAAAAGGACACATGCCATCTGAACTAGATTTCAATCTTTTGCTAAGGTACAAAATAAATGCTTGAAATGTATATGGTTTCTTGGTTTCCAGCAATCAGGCTTTGGCTGATGTTACTGCCTTGCAACAAGTCAACAATGATTCATCACATCATACTCAGTAACTCAACCGTTGTTATGCAAGACCTTGTTAGGATGTGCGCCACATGTTAGGAAAAACTTTGTATCAGTTTTATGGCTCCTTGATAAGACACATTCACTGTAAACAGATAATCATCAGTACTTACAGTGGTTTGATCGGTGGACTCCTCTTGCTGGCAATGATCTTCATGAGTTCAAAGCGGCTGTTGTAGAGCTGAATGTGGGTGGCATTGTCGTCCTGTGTGTAGATCTGACAGGTCCTAAGAGGACGACTGTTCTTAGACTGGATACAAACATGGAACAAAATTAGGCCAGGAATTCAACAGCATCAACAAACAGCAAAGGAACATTCATCACATACAAAGACCAGAGTAGGGTACCTTGTATATGCTCTTAGTTTTCTTCTTGGGGTTGGCTTCATACACCAACTGAAAAAAGTAAGAAATGTGGTTTGAGACAAACGAGGTGAGTCAGCCACATTTACAACAAAGTAGAGTGACTCTGTGCCCATTACCTTTCCCTCCTCTCTGGGAATGATGACATTCTCATAGCGGTTGCGACACTGTTTGGGCGAGCGGTAGATGCGGCTGCAGGAGTTCACCACATCACTCACCAGATCCCAGTTAGGAGTGTGGGCAGGAGACACGATTGTCAGGTTCAGAGGCAACTCCAGCAGCTGCTTTACAGCCTGTCAGACATACAGCAATGACACTTGGATGCTGAATGTACATATAACTTGTTTCATAAAGGGACAGATTTAGCCATTTCCACTGCAGCAGTTCGGAAAGGAAGATCATCATAGAAGCCAGTACCTGAAGCAGAGCCCAGTCCTCACTGATGAGCCACTCTGGGTTGTCCTGGCCGGCCTCCATGGCAGGTTTAACCAGCGAGGGTAGGGGCTTGGCAAAGGGCGCCTGCTGCTTCAGGGAGAAGTTCTTTTTCTGGTCTTTCCCCTCGCGGCGAACTTTCAACATGCTGGCCTTTTCAAAGAGGGAGCGTGGTGGAATGACCGTCTCTCCATGGCCCTTCTTCTTCTTTCTGACTGCTGCTGGACAAACACACTCAAGTAAAGACAGAGAAACCAAACAAAGACACTTCGGCAGGTATCTATTTTTGAAAAGTCTTTTATAACTCTTTCCATTAAAATATTAATTTACTCCAGGGTTTCTAACACCAATTTCTGGTCTGAAAGCAAAATAAGCTACTTTTTAAAGCAAAACTAAATATTCTACATGTAAACTTAACTAAATATGTAATCACAGCCAGTGATGGACCGACATATTGTTGTAGAAATGTGGTAATGAAGGCCTTGATGGCAAATCTTCTCTCACCTGACGGATCCATCTTGAGTCTCTTGTGCTCCTTGCGGATGTAGACGGGAGGCAGCTTGGACTCCGGCATGGGTGTAGTGTCATACATCAGCATCATCACAGAGTCGATGTAAATGTCATTGTCATCCTGTGGTGGTGTGGGAGGAGTCCAAACCTGTGTTGGAAAATCACAAGTCAGAATATAACCACAAGACAGAGCGGGACATACAAGAATTTGTGTATATATTTAAAGATGAACTCAAGATCTGTCGTTACTGATGCTATTGTAAAAAAATTGCTAGAATTAGACAACAATTTATTTTATTTTTTTTATAACATCATAATTGGTGTGTTACCGGCATGATTTCTGTGTGACCATCCTCTGCATCAAACACATACTCCTGTTGAAGCACAGAGAAAAAGTTAACGTCAACAACAAAGCAACACAATCCACACACCACTTCTTGTTTGATCAGCAGAGATCACAGTGGCCACCCACCATGTTGTAGGCATCCTCTCTGGTGTAGGTGAAGAGATCTTCATCTCCCTGCATAAACTGTCGCTCCTCCTCCTCCTCCTCCTCCAGCTTCTGCAACTGCTGGAGCTCCCATCCTCGCTTTGAGCACTCCAGCCGCTCCTGACGAAAATAAACCCAAAACATGCATCAGTCAAATGGTGCAATAAAATACCAACATGGTGACAGAAATGATTAAGTGATTAATGGACTGATTTCCACATCTATACTTACGTAAATCTGTACCTTAAATATATATAATAAAAAATCTTTGTATATTTTACAGTTTAAGTTACCTTGAGAGCAGTTTCATCATCAGTGATGTGGAGGTACTCCAGGTAATGCAGGGCATACCTTTCGATTGGTGTAAGCTGTTAAGTAAGTAAATTCAAATATTTACTTAGCAAAACATAAAAATAAACAGCATTTATTTTAATTATTATTTCTCTTTCCCCTCATTTGTTCTATTAGGGTTCCACTAGTTTCCAAACGGTGTATAAACAAAATAAAGCTACCTGTTCCATGACTGCGTTCAGCTCCTCTTTATGAGCAGGCTCTTCTTTATCTTGACTCTCTGACTCCTGGTCATCCTCTGTTGTCTCCTTGCCTGCTAACTCCTCCTCCTCCTGGGCATCCAGGTTTATGCTGTGGAGAGCCTGGATGTAGGGTCGAGCCACTCTGGGAGAGATCGCTTCAGAGGCCGAAGGCTCCTGGTGAAGAACCACAAACTCCTCAACCTTCTCCCCTGAGCCTGCCTCCACCTCAAACAGATCCTGGATTGTCCGCTAGAAACACACAATGTCAAGTCAGTTACTACATGTTCCAGAGTTCCACAGGTGGAAAAAACAACTTTGCTGATTCATGCACAAAAGAGTTTCATAGTTTGAATAGATGTGGCTTTAAGCAATTAAAAAGAATACATGTGTGTAGAATGAGTTCATCTTACTTGTGTAAGGAAAGCCAAGGTATAGTCAGTACCCTGGGCAGCCACCTCTCTGATCAGGTCCTTGGTGCCGTTCTTCAGCAGCTTCTCTTCAATGGAGTTCCCACTCTCCAACCTGGGCAACAGACACAAAAGAAACCAAAAGTTGAACCAAAGTCCTTTAATATCAGTGTAGGAGGTAAAAGTTACACCTCGACTTTTACCCACAATGCATTAAGGAGCACAAAAATAAAGAACATTTCCCTCTATTGATAATATCACCTGTATATGTGTATATCCTTGGAACGTCCTATTTTGTCACACCACTCCTGGGTGCGAGCATCCATGCTGGGATTGAGGTCTGTATCGTAGAAAATGATGGTGTCCGCATCACACACAGTTCCAACGGCAGAGCAGCAGCGGTTGGTCAGGATGCTGCAGAACATCTTCTTGTTCCTGTTAAACCTCTTTATACACTCCTGCAGGGACACAAACCACACACATCAACAAACTGGGACAAAGGCTAAGAAAGAGTTATTGGCTCTTTTAAAATTACACCTATTACTTATTTTTTATTTTCTTATCTCAGTGGTTTGCAGCAGTACACTATTATCTTGACACTTATTTGCTGCTGTGGTCAATTAGTTATCAGCATCTTTAATTTCGTTAAGCAACACCAGGTCTGTGTAATTGACACAGAAACTTAAACCCATGAGCCCTGACTGTGATCTAACGACTACATCTCTTAGCCCCCAGAAGGAACACAATCCAGCAGAGAGGGAAGAGAGCAACAGTTTGTCCCTTTGTTGAGCCAGAACTCTGCAATGACACTGGGAGGTCCTGGTGTTAAACAGGGGCACACAAAGGTATACAGATCTATCAAATGCAACTACAATGTAAAGTCAACTAGAGCTGCAACAATAAGTTGATTAATGGATGAAAAGAAAATAAGCTGCCAATTATTTTGACAATTAATTAAATCATTTCAGTAATTTTTCAAGCAAAAATGTCAAATTTGCTGGGTCCAGCTCCTTAAAAGTAAGGATTTGCTGTTTTTCTATAATAGCAAATGAGAAGTGTTTGGGTTTTGGACTGTTGGTAGGACAAAAGAAGCAATTTGAAGTCCTCACTTTAATGAAAATAATCATTAGTTGCATCCCTACAGTTAGCGGGTGAATGTACTTGTCCAAATGGCAATTTATGCTTGTTTTTAAAGCTTAATGCTGACTGAATACAGTAGGAGCCAATGTAATTATGACAGAGGCCTTTATATACAGTAACAGGGTTGTTACTAATCTATGTAACATGTGACCCATATGACTACTGGTGTAAACACTTGATCTAGAAAAAGGCAGGACTAAGAACAAAGAGTATTGAGAATATTCTTGGATCATGAGGAGGAAAGACAGAACCTACATACACTCTTGCCCTTTATGGCACCTGCTTAACCACCATTAGTCAACTAGGATGATAATTATTTTTCTAATTAGGCATCATTTCCAGTGTCACAACAGCACATTTTTAATGTGGGTAACACTGACTTTCAGCTAAGAAGCTCCTGTTAAGTATGGCTCGTCAGAAACTATTTGGAAGGTGATTTTACCTGTCGTTCACCAGGAGTGAAGCTTTCATCAACCCGAACATAAGTGAGCTGCCTGTGATCTAGGAAGGCCTCCAGGATGTCCAACATCTTCACCATCTGAGTAAAGATGAGGACACGACGGCCATCTGACCTTAGCTTCTGCAGCAGAATGGCAAGAGCCTCCAGTTTACCTTTGGAAAAGAAAAAAGATCAAAAGATGTAATTCTTTGCATGGTCATGTGTTTCAGTTCGTGGTGTTTCAGCAAGGTTTAATTCAGCAGCAGAGAAGTTTATTTTAGTTTTATAGTAACAGTAACTATGTTGGGAGTAAGACATTCATTTGAGACAAAGGGAATTCCATGTGCAAAGTAACAGGTGCATTTTACTCTTTTTAATCTCATTAGTTTTTACAGTATATTTGTTATATTAATTGAGAATACTACAGCATGGGGAAAAAGGCCTATTAAACCTACATTTTCATTGTCTTTTACATTGTATTTTTCCTTTAAACTGCCCTGAAGCACAGACAGATGTCAGCACTGTTTATTTTATATTATAGTGTAGTGTAAACATGTCACTGTAGTTAATGTGTCCAAGAGATGGTATATGGAGAGCCTATCTTTCTGTCTGGAGAAAGGTATACCGTGTAGGCAGAGGGATTACAGGTGTGCTCTTCTTCCACTTATGCCGTAGTTATTCATACATGTTTTCAATTGATCCGTTTTGCAGTCCTAGCTTGCTGCAAGTAAAAAATTACCAAAAATTTGTTGAACTAACCAGAGTCCATCTGCATTAGCTGCAGGTCAGGAAAATGGGAGATATGCCTGGACACCAACTGGTGGACGTCAGCACTGTGGGGGGCAGAGGCCTCCTGTAGACGACGGTGGAGGGACTTCTGCTCAAGACTGTAGGGAACTGGGGGATTGACTGCATACAGGTGAGGAGGTGGGGCTACAGCTGGAGGCACCACACATACCAGCCTTGAAGATGACAAAAGTAGTGAACACAAATGGGTAAATATATTTACATCAGATACATCAGAAGGGTGTACTATGAAGTGAGATTAGCAAGGTAGAGTTTTCAATGTCACAAAGGTGGCTCTCTTTTAACCTGGTTAGATGACCATAGTAATGTATGTTGCACACTTAAACTGGTCCAGAGGAGGTTATGTTCAGAGTTTCGGATTAAAATCAGCTATAAACAGTGCTGCCCTTTCACTAATTCTGAAGGAGAAAGCCTGGGTTAACAAAGAAAGTTGATAATCAATATTGTGATAGTCATTATCGCTGACTAGGGTTTTAGGTTTTGTTGAGCCAGTTCACACAAAGAAAGCCTGGCTATGTCGAACTTGTTTCGCTGTAAACTGAAGAAATTGCAGTGTGATTAAACCCCCTTCATTAAGTTTTTTATTTTGTTTTACAGGATGGTGGCGCAGATTATTTATTAAGGCTTATTTTTTAATACTACATAGAGAGTTTCTCCCAACCAATGCAGTCCTAAACCCCATAAGCTATATATAACCACAGTGCAAGAAATTTTATGATGGTTTCAAACAACAAGTGCTGTATAGAAAAAAGGAGGCTCTCATACGGAGTTGAAGTACCTCTTGATAAGGCTGTTGGCAGCCACCAGGCGGTCCTCCACAGAGAGCAGAGTGGACTGCAGTGTAGAGGTGGTAGCCACGCAGGTTCTCTGGGCCCTGAGGCAGCTCTCTCTGCCCACCCACCTCCAGCCTCCAGCTGTCAGGGCAGAGTGAGCAGGCTCTGAATTCAAAGTGCACGCCTGCAACAGGTCTGAACCATACAACACACTGCGGCTACAGCGTCGCTCATTTGCTTCAAAGAGGCGGCTCAAACGCTCCTTCAGCTGCCGAGTCTTTTCTTCTGAAGACTCCTGAACATCACAGGGGGAGATGGTACCACAATTATATGTTTTTAATTCAAAAATGTAGTCTTCAACTTCAGATTCTTAAAGAAGTGAAACTGGCATTTATAAACATGCTTGAAAGTAATGTACTGACCTGAGAGCCAGCATGAGCTGTAGTAGAGAGCTTGGAGGGGGCTGATGTGGCATTTGTAGTCACACTCATTGCTTAAAAAGAAATACACAATGTCAATAGAAGAGAAGAATCAATTCTATTTACAAAAGCGGTGCTGTTGCGAATGCTAGTGTTAAATCTACTGTAGAGGAAAAAGTGTATAATTAAAGACAAGACAAAAATTTTATGTCCCACAAAAATGTATTAACTTCCAGCATTATAATTATATATGGGTACTGGAAGGAGTTAGTAAATAACTGATTAAATGGCAGCATCTTCACTGTGGATGAGTCACCTTGTTGAGATGTTGACAGGGCAGGCTGAGGTGTGCCAGGTGTTGCTGAAGCGTTGGAGGAAGGAACAGCTTGTGGCATTGTTTGCATTACCATGGATCCCTGGGGCCTGATGATCTGCTGCCCTGGAGCTGACACAATCTGCAGGATGTTGCCTAAATCCATGACACAAGCAAGCAACACATATAAGAGGTGCCTTCTCAAACATTAACTAGAATGGCATTTAAGACACACTTGGCCATTACATTAAATACGAAAAATGAAAAACAGCCATCATGCTACTGGCAATCGGGTTTGCATGGCAAGGCAGAAATAAGGAATCCAGCAACAATAAAACTATTGACACCAAAGTCCAGCTAAAACACTTTTAGTCATCCCTTTCTGTAGCCAAAAATGTGTTTTTGTAAATGTACAGTATTTCTAATTATTTTGAAGTAACCCTGACACTCTGTCAGAGTGTCAAGAGATTTTTAGACAAAAATTAGCATGTATATGCAGGGCTTTATTTAACATGCAAGTCCAATGGACGAAATGAGCTAAAGCCAAAAAAATAACAGTGACTACTAGTCATTTGACCCGGGAATCAATGCCTATTGTACGCATTGAAGACAGAAGCCAGATGTTAGTGGGTATTAGAGGGTTTCTTGTACAGTGTGGAATGGGTAAAATTAAACAGATCATCTAACTGGACGGAAGTGACATCAAGGAACGTTTATATGTGTTCATCGTGCTGCAGCTATCTTGCATCAAACTGACAATCGCAGTGCATTTTTCACTGTTGAAAGTTTGTTTGGTTGCCTGTTCAACAAGCTAAGGTGCAGGACAAGACGTGTGTTCATGTTTGTATGTTAGATAAGAGGAATTTAGCAAACGAGGGGGCACCATTATGAAAAGCAAAAAATCTAAAATACAAATTTCTCCCTTTTAGTTTCTGATTTTTTTCTCAAAGGAGAACACAAGACATTGATTTACAGCAGCAGATTTTTTTTTGGTATAGAAGACAAAAACAACGACAACAAAAAAAACACAATTGAATTGGACAAAATGTTAATCTCTGACTGTATTAAAGAAGTATTTAATTCCATAAAGACCTTTTTGGCATTTACTGGCAGTTGATAATAGAATGGCAGCAAACATGGAGAGAGGAGGGTGACATGCAAAAAAGGTCCCCCGCCCCGCCAGAATCAAGATAGGGAAGTTGCAATTTTATTGTATGCACCTTAAGCATGAGGCCACCTGGACACTTCTAATGTCTTGAGGACTTGCAGTCAAGTAGAATAAGCATCCATAACTTGATATAAAGGTCTAAAAATTCATTACGCCAATGTGATATTTATAAAAAAGCAGGTAAATTAAATGGAAATGTCAAAAGCACACAAAGAATGGAAAGAATTATGAAGAAAATGTGTGACAATGGGATGTACATTACCAAGTGTACCTTGGAGCTGCAAGGGCTGTCCGGTGGTGAGCTGGCGCAGCTGGCTGGGGGACAAAGTGAACTTGTTGCCCTGAAACTGCAGAGTGACAGGAGTCTCTGGCTGGGAGATACGATTCTGACTGCCAGTTATGTTGGCCAGCTGGGCAATCTTCACCACATCTCCACCTTCCATGGAAAGGAAGAACAGATACTTTCAGCATTCAGCGTTCAAAGGCAGCTGAAATGTCTGACATTTTACTTTGCCAGTTAGTTGAAGGGTGAAAAAGAGACAAAACATGCAGAACCAGGGTGGATTAATCAGAGGAACGAGCACAGCCACCCTCCACAACAGAACCATAGCAGCTCCTACTTTGACAAATCCTGAAGGAGAAATAAATTGCTACAGGGATAATCCTCAGGTGAGACAGAGAGCCTCAAACATACACATAAAGCATAGAGCACTGCACCTGACTGCCTTTTCACGGCATCACACTGGTCACCCTCAAGTATACTTAGGGACTGGTGTCAAACAATAATAATATAAGTTTTCAGGCTGTGCACATCTAAATGTTTCACATATGTTTTTGATAGACTTTGGAATTTCATTGTTAAACACCACAGTTATTTAGACATCCCTTTATAAAAGAGTGAACTCCATTAGTTCATACTCACAAGTTGTGAATTAAGTATTTACAAAGCACACATTGTTACTTAGTGGGCACAAGATATTAGTTTAAGTTGTGTTTACATACCACTCATTTATCTCAAATTTGACCTGATACCTGTTGGGCTAAAATGATATTTAAAATGTGTCTACTTCAAGAATCACATCCAATGGGTTTCAGCAGTGTTAGTGAAAAAAACCTCAATAAGATCCATTGTCAAAAAACTCAAATTTTGTTTTATATATTCAAATACTGTGTGTTGTTATTGAAAAGGTTTCTCTGTTCACATTTGAGGCAGAAAGGGTTGGCAATTTGTGGGACCACTTCCACATGCTTTGTAGTGATGCTTAACATTAGAGTGAAATCATAACAGTAAAAAAAAAAAAATGAAACAACCAAAGCTTTGGGATTTCTTCTGCAGCTGGACTGATGCAAGAGACAAAAGAATATTAGTAAACTGGGAGAAAAAATTATTAAAAAGAAGGGGAGGACATAATAATTAAGTTAAATCGTGTAGTGATGTGTGGTGTAACATAAGTGGGTCATTCATAGTGTACATGCAGGTTTGGAGAAAGAAACTGGAGAATGCTGAGGCTGTGGAGATGCTGCTGATATGGCTACAGATTTATGTTTTAAAAAGTGACCTTTTGAAGTATTAATACAATGCAGCTACAGCTATTACAAAATGGCTGTACCAGTACATGTATTTTTCTGGAGGAGTAAAGACTGAACACATATCAGCAGTGCCCCAAGTAAAGGCCTCAGTCTAGAGCAGTCCATTCTGTTGTGCCAGAGGTGGAGGGGGAATGCTCAGAGGGAGGGGAGGGGAGGCCACTTACTAGGCAACCGTGCCTGGGCCTGGGATGTAAGAACCAGCCTCTGCGACAGTAGGCTGGGCTGGATGGCATGGCTGGGGGCTAGCGCTGGCCTGGGGGCCTGTGCTAATCCAGGCTGGCTGATGGGAGCTATAGATCCCACAACAGTGCCCAGGGCCACAGAGGCAGCCCCCAACACATGCTGCCCAATGCCACTGTTCCCAGAGGTGGCTACAGTGGAGGCGGCAGTGTTGCTGCTGCTGCTGACAGGAGGGGTAGTCTGGGCTCTCTGAGTAGCTGTTCCAACCGCTGTGAAGTACAAGGCAATGGGGGTATGGGACTGCATGTTAGGGGTAACCCAATATTTAGTCAAATCATCAGAATGATCAAACAGTATCCTCCACATATTCACTCAGCAGCAGTGGGCCAACACAGCAAGCACGATTAGGAATGTGTTTGCATTAAATATATATTACCATGACATGTGTATTCAGTGGTGACTAGGGCTCAATACCTTTATTATCCAAAATAGCCCAGTACCAAGTAGTATCATAAGTTCTCCAGTCAAACCATTCCTGCATTCTATCCTTTTGGTATCCAGATCTAGAATTTTTTTTTTACTACTTGTATGGTTTTTCTTGCAGCTAATCAATGCAAGTTTTCTTTGATTTAATGCTGTTATCGAATGTTTGGCCCGTTACTGCAGAGGCTATAACCTATACGTAGAAAAAAAGGATATCAAATTAAGTACTCTATTGGTATCTTTATTGCTTTAAGGGTACTGGTACTGTAATATTTTTAAACAATACTCAGGCCAACTGGCAGACGCCTTTTGTCTGCATCTCTTTATCGGACAAAGTTACTTTGTCTGTTGCTACTTTCATTATATCCCCCTTTGCAATATACCACTTGCATAACTTTCCCATAATTTTTTCATCAAAAAGCAGTTACAAGGATAGCTGTCACTAAATGACATAGTTGCCTCACAATTAAAAGCCTTACATTTAGCCTTATGCTGATGGCGATGCTGCAATTAAGGTAAAAACAACGTGGCCAGCCCACCACTGCTGCTTGGAAGTATAAACAAACAAAACCTCTGTGACCAGTGAAACATGTAAGTACAAGAGTCCCAAACCCATCCAGAAAGCTGTAGGAAAAGGACTTTTAACCTTGACCTTTAACATTTGCAGCACTGTGCATAAACACACTGTATATGTTTTTAAAATAAGCTGGAAACACTAATGATATCATTACATGATAGTATGGGCACAGCGTGAAATAATGTTTTAAGCATGGCACATTAAATCAGATTTATGTAAATCCAAACGGCATCACAATCATGCAGCATAACATTTTAATATGCTCACATCACAAGGATAAATGTAACATAAGCACATTAGATGGCATTAATAAAATGCCTATGGGTGGTTAAGTTTGTCTTTGAAATACTGATGTTAGATGACACCGCCTGGAATCCTGTAGCCACTGTGAAAACAAAATTTCCTGTGCTTTACTGGTCTCTAGCCCTGAAATGGTCTTACCGTGAGAAGTGGCTGTAGTAGTTGCAATGGTGACAGGGGACTTGCCCCTGGTCTGGGCTGACTGGCTGGTGGTGGAAACTGAGGTGCTAGTAGAGGGAGAGCTCGTTGGAGGACGCTGACCTGCTGTACTTGTGATAGCAGCCAGACGCCCTTCTGGCTTTGTACCATACTGCACTGGCTGGAACAATCTAATCAGAAAAAAAATAAAACAATCATGTTGTTTCAATGCCAGAATATCAATATTAGATTTACATTTTAGAGCAATTTGAAAACAGCCAAGGATCTCCACATCAACCATGTTGTGTTATTTAGAGATTTTATTGCTGACCTCATGGGTTTTATCGGGAATGGCTTGGGTCGTGGAGGTGGATCAGGACCAGTGGAGATCTCCTCTATAAGCTGCTGAGTGATCTTTAGTTTGGGCACTGCCTCTTCAGTCTGATACCGAGTCAGTCTGTTTTCGTTATTGATCAGATCAAATATGGACATGTTTTTGATCTAGGAGGATAATGAGATAAAAGACATCAGCAGAAGCAGATCAATACAGAGTGATTCAACGTATGCAGGGTTCAAAATCAAGAAGATGAAATATATCAGAATAATAATAGACATGCAGGGTCTCAAACAAAAACAGAGGTGCAAACAAACAGAAGTATATGAAGTACTACAAGGGAGGTCAGTGTATTCAACTGGGAAGAAACCAAATCATTTGTTTTATTATCAATTAGGGGATCAAGTTATATTATTCAATTAACCATTTAGTCTTTAAAAAGTCTAAATATAATGGCAAATGCAAATGACAAGTCACCAGAGCCAAAAGTGATGTCTTTTTACGGTCTGTCCACTGAAACTAATCAATCAAGGTATCTATTTCATGTCATATTACAGTGGTAATGGATTAATTCTCTGTTTATCAACTAACCGATGACCATCCTTTTAGCACTGATATTCAATTAGGTTGTAAATACATAATTTAGAGTTTAGACAATGCAAAGGAAAAGTGTATACCTTGTTCGAGTCATCCCGAAGAGCTCCCAGCACCAGTGATGGAACGTTGTACTGTAGAGAGGAGGAAAAGTAGGAGCTATTGTTCTGTCTGGGTGCCACCAGCTCAGGGTGGTTACACACTCGCTGTAACTGCATCAACACCTGAAGGACGCTGACAAAATGACCCGTCTTCAGTGCCTCCTGGGCTCTAGGGAACCACACCCAGACAAAAAACATGATTATGAAAGACAGTAATAAAACATGTATATTTTGACACATTATACCAAATCTTTGATCTTTTTTCCAAATAGAATGGATCTTTCCCATTAAAACTAACATGTTAAAGCTAATCTTTAATCATTTTTGGTAGTAGTGGCAAGATTGTCACTATTCAAAACTCAACAGAGGAAAATTTGAGGAAAAAAATAATTTGTGAAAAAAAAATTACAGAAATGATAGGAATTACAGAAAAACACACTTGATGAAAAATAATGTGATGACTGTCACAGGGTCATAAAACATATTGTGATTAAGATTAAACGGCTGACCATTGATTAATTTGTAAATTTCCTAAAATAGTTCTGATTTACAGTAGAATGTGTGAATTCCATTTCTAGCATGTCATTAAACTCCAGTACCTGTGTAAACCCAATTCATCTGTGGTTATATTTTCAAACGGTACTCTCAGGCCAGGAAAAACCCTCTCATATCACGATCTAACTATCCTTGTGGTGCAAACATCTCACCCTGGTTGAGTGAGGATATCTTCGTAAAGGCTCTTTTGTCTGCTGGAGAGACGGCACTTTAGGATGTGCTCGTACTTCTTGGGCAGCTGTTTCTCCACGTCCCTTTTGGAGCGCCTCAGGATGAAAGGCTGGATCACCTACATTTAATAGTAAGAAAGATTTCATAGCAAATGTGTATTTAGGGACTGCAGGTGAGGCTGAATTTTTAATGTGGAACAGTTAAATAGGCAGAGATATTAGCAGGCATTGTACCCACCCTGTGAAGGCGAATGACCAGTTTGTGGCAGTAGTCCTGGTTCTGGTCTGTGCCTGCCTTAACTGGGAAGTCAGAGTAGGGCCTTGTGATTCCTGGCAGAAGGAAGTGGATCATGGTCCACAGCTCCTTTAGAGTATTCTGTAGAGGAGTGTTGATGAGGAGAACCCTCTGCTCACTGGAAGACACAGAAATATCTCACTTAAACTGAGCCTTTTCACAAGCATCAGGCAGAATATTAAAAGTGATTTCATAGAGAAACACAAAAATCCCTTACATGGAAATGGTCACATCAGTGAAATAATTTGCCCCAAACTACTCGCACATATGCACATGCATATGCATCACTCCCTAAAAGCTCTCAGTTCATCAGGAACACAAAAAAGAATGTTAACTTAAAGAGTGTGGTCTAGACCTACTCCACATGTTAAGTGTCATGAGATAACTTTTGTTATGAATTGGTGCTATATAAATAAAATTTGATTTGATTTAACCATGATCTACATTACAAACTACAAATGAATTAACAAGACTGACAAATTAAAATCATGTTATTTGAGAAACTGGACTTAATATATTTTTTGTCATCCAGCTCACCTTCTGAGAGCAAAGATTGTTTCCCAGTGTTTCTCAGTCATGTTTTTGATGAGCTGCACCTCGTCCAGGACCACATGTCTCCACCTTCTCCTTAGAAAATGGCTCTGGTCTTTCATCAGCAGCTTGTAGGATGTCACACATACATGGAAGCTGTTGGCTTCCCCCCACCACTGTAGATAAATGCTCAGATAATGTCATCACATTCACAGCCATTTCTTGAAAAAACAGAGTAACGTAATCAATGTGTGTATAAATAAATCAAAAACTACCATTCTCGTAGATCTGCGTTCCCTTCGGTTGCCAAGGTACAGGAGGATCTTAAGGCCAGGACACCAGCGCTTGAACTCCACCTCCCAATTTAGCAACTTGCATGTCCTTACTACAATAAGGTGGGGTCCCCAAATGCCTGTGGACAAAAGAAAGACAAGGTTTTCATGACATTCAGTTTAAAAAAAAATCAGAATAACAAAAATATTCACTATTAAAAATTCATCTGCATCTCTGAACAGAAGCATACCCTCTTGGCCAGCTAGGTGGGCCATATAAGCCACTGTCTGTACAGTTTTGCCGAGGCCCGTCTCATCTGCTAGGATACCATTGAGGTGTTTCTTGTAAAGGTTTACCAGCCAGTCCACACCAATTTGCTGATATTCTCGCAGTGACCCATGCAGTAGAAAAGGAGCTGGACTTCGAGTCTAGTTAAATAAAAGATTGGTTAAAAAATGATATAAGGCATCTTTTTCTTTTGTGTGTGTGTGTGTGTGTGTGTGTCTGTCTGTCTTACTGAGGAAGTGGTCCTGAAGCTGCCCTTGGGCAGGATCAGCTCTGTGGCAGCAGCTACTTCGGCTATGTCTCTGGCAGGCTTCTCAGCAGAGTCAGAGGAAGTGGCTTTATCAGCACCACGGTACTGGTCCACACTAAGCAGGGAGTCAATTAACACTGCCTCAGGTGGACTGCCTGCAGGATACTCCATTTCTGGAACATTAAGAATAGCAACTATTGTAGGGTCACATCAATCTCAACCATTACATACAAGGGGTGTGAGGATGAACAAGACAATTTCATTCTTCAATTGCAAATGCACCTTCAATCTCATCCATGTCATCCTCATCACTATGAAGACTAGGCTGAGGCCACTCAAAGCCATCAACATAGGCACCAGCATACTGCTTCATCAACGCATCCAGAGGCATCTCAGCTAAAGGTCAAATACAAAGCATTTGAGGACACATTAAAAACATAAAGACAAGTTGGTACTTGTATGGCATATTTAACTAAGCAGCTAAGGTTTTAAATACCAAATGTATGCTTAACAGTAGCATATAGCTGGCTTGTTAACAATATATATAGCAATTTTCAGTTTAGATATGATTCCTTTTAGGGAAAACTTTGTGGTAACAATACTCTCAGCTCTATGGCGTGTCAGTACATGCCGAGTACCCAAGTATAATGTCAGGTTATAATAGAGGATATACCAGTAAAGCCAAGTACTGGTTACTGATAATATCATAAAAACAGGGTTTGGAAATCAAACCATTTCTCCTCCTCAATCCTGCCTTTCCAGAGACGCAGAGACAAAGAAGTAAAGAAAGTAAGTACCATCTTTGACAAGGTCAACCAACTCTGCTTTGTGGTCCGCTTCCCCCTCCATGATCTCCTGTTCCTCTATGGTGCTCTCTTCATCTGCAACTACAAGAAAATTAACAGTGGTAAATAATTTTGCAGAGTAAAGGCAACTGTACAGCACCAACTGTACAGACTCTTTACACATCCATGTTTGTTTTTTTGGCCAGATGAACCTCAATAGTTTGACACATACCATCTTCATCAACCAAGGATGAACTCGATTTTCTTTTTTTAGCTGAAGTCGCCACCTCCTATAAAAACAAAAACAAAAAACAATGTGTGTGTATATATATATATATATATATATATATATATATATGTAATAGATATATAGAAGATGCAATAGCTGCATTTGTATAGCCATTCTTTTGTGTCAGTGAACCTACCTCTTTATCAGCTTTTATCCCAGTTGACTGACCAGATACTGTAACACAGTAATTTTTAAGTTCAATACCAAAAATCTTGTTATTAAAAAAAAGTAGTTACAAGTGAGATAGAACAGCACAGTTTAGCCTTGAACCAGAACCAAGTTCATGATATAGAGCAAATGTATTGTTTTATTTTTTCAGTAGTTTCTCAGCGGGACATACCTTTGGCTGAGACTTTTTGTAAGCTGAGAGCTTTGAGCCTCTTCTCGTAAATTTCAAACTGAAGTTTAATTTCCACAACCTGACAGAAAAAGACAGCTCATTCAGACTGGTAAAAACATCATGACATAATTAAGAAAAATAAATACATGCATGAATAAATATACCTGCTCAATGTTTGACCAGAAGAATTCCACCTCTCGGGCAATTGTGCTGGCAATATGACGAAGATTAATTTCCCTCTCTTTCTTTGACCTCTCTTCACTTTTCTTCTGCTCTTGATGGTAACGGGCACATGTGCGAACAAGCTGTAATGGAGACAGACATTTTGGCTTTCAACAAGACATCAGTTTCACCAGTGAGTCCTCTTTTTGCTGTGCTGATGTGTAACGTCACCTTTCTCTGTGAATTATTCCATCTCTGCCATACCTTCTTAGCAGCGGCTTCTTTCCACCTCCTTTCCTGGGCAAAGTCAGCTGCCATCCACTGCATCTCCTCCAGGAGGTAATCCCAGTGGGACTTCGGACGGGAAGCTTCCACAAGTTTGGGGAGCCTACTGGCTGACCACTGGCCCTCCTTCCTTAGCTCAGAGATGCGTTGATGCACTTGACTCTCCTTGGAAATAGAAAAAGGATGTGACATCAGAAGAGAATTCAGCGCCTTGGTAGCCAAATGATTATAGCATATGCCACATAACCACAACTTCACCGCTTCACTTCCAGCACTGCATGTAGGTTGTTCATTAAAAAAAAAAGAAGTAATCCCATTTTGTGCATAGCTTTTGTTTTTTATTTTTACAATGGCATTGAAAGAGGTATTGAATATTGTTTTTTTTCTACTAGTGTTGTATCAAAGAAAAAATTGTAGTATGCAGTATTCAAAGTTGTCTATTCAAAGTTTCAAAGGTAACACATATGTGTATCTCAGACATCATTGAATCCATTCAGGCCAAGATCATTTGTAGACACGATTTTGCTGACCAGGTGTGCTTAAGGAACTCACCAGTTTTGCCTGCTCAACTTGCTTATCTTGAGAATCCTCCTCCTGTGAGGACTGCATGGTCGCACTTTGACCAAAGCCACCAATTTTGACAGTGGATATGCCATTGGTTCCAGTAAGTTTGGATTGGGTGCTTGGGTTGACGTTAGAGCCAATAGGGCGGAGCGGACTTGCAACATGGGGGGTTGGAACAGAATTAGGAACAGAGAGGGGAGCAGGAGACATGGATGTCATGGATATTGAGTTGGTCATGATTCTCTGAACTGGCTGGTTTGACTCTGTGCTGGGGCGAGCAAGTGCCACCGTCTATGAAGAGGGGAGAGAAAAAAAAATTCTTAATAGAACAATGGACGGTTCCACCATTTAGTCACAAACATAAATGAAAACTGTATTCTTATGTTTTCAGGTAGACTGACCACTTGTCCTGACTGTAGTATGGCCTGGGATTGCTGCTGTGGAGGCTGCAACTGTAGATGAAGACCTGGCTGCAACTGCTGCTGCAACTGTGCCTGGAGCTGTGCGTGTGGGTTTACTGTGGCCAGGACAGGTCCACCTGCCTGCACCTTCACCTGTGCCTGGAGCTGACCACCAGGCTGAGCTGTGTTCTCCACTAACTGAGCCTGCTGAGAGAGTGCCATGGGCAGGCCTGCCATGGGGAGGGCACCTTGGGGCAACCTGCCAGGTATCTGGGGAGGAGGGGTGTGCAGGCTGGCTGCATTCTGCACCGGAGGTCCTTTGGATGGGTCGTATTGTTGCTGGTTCTGCTTCTGTCCTGCAATCTGGACCGCTTGAGGAGTAGGCGGCATCCCGCCTGTACACATAGGAACCACATTATAGGACAAACAAAGGGGTTGTATAGAAAGCAACACAAAGAAAGACAGTAAAAATCAAGTTGTCAACCTCGACGTCTGTTTTGTTACAAAACGTTTGTATATGACTTTTTGTTAATAAAAAGGTTTTAAATGCCATTAAGTGTTTAGTAGGTTCCTCTTCATTTATATTTGAGAGACCCCTTTCAACAAGTTACATCTTTTGCTAAAAAATAGATAATGAAATAGTACCTTTAAATTTTACATGACTGTTTGAGCTTCGGCTATTAGAGCTCCTCAGAACCTTGCCTTAATGAACTAGATGTACTGTATGAATCAACAGTAGTGTACTAGTTCCTGACGATCAGAGCGGAAACTAATGAAAGTCATACAGCAATGGTTACAGAAGAAATGAAATCAATGTGAGAATCTACATGTCTCTCAAATAAAATACTACTTTGATTAATGCAAAACCAAAACATTGCATTTCAAATGTTGAGAGAATGTGGTTAAAAACATTTAAAAAATTATACGTGCAAGAAGAGTTTTTATAGAGGAAAAATAGAAATGATGCAAAGAAGTATGAAAAAAAGAAGTTCTGAAAATAAAGAGACAAGCAGAAGAAAGGGGAAATAAAAATACGGAGCGGACACTCACTAAAACACCATATGTTTGGCATGCATGAAGCGATGTCATTCTGGCAGTAACCAAGGCATCTGGATGCCTCACATAGCGACAAAGCACAGAAGTGAGCAAAAGGACACACATGGGGTCTTGCAGACAGCAGGCCTGAGCGGAGCTGTGCACACTAAAGCAGTGCCTGCCTTACCTCCCTGCACGGCACACCACCTTGCCTAGACGCCATCAACACTTGGCCCTGACACACCCACACATCGCAAAAACCTGAGTCGTGAACGCAACTCCTCCACATGACTCCCCTCCTACTTAGACTGAGGGAAAGAAGCCAAGTCAGAACAAAATGCCATGAAATAACATGGAAGGAAATCAACTGAAGGTGTACATGAGATAAATAAAGACACTCTGTAAGATGAATTGAAAGTTGATGATTTTGAACCTCCTTTGATGATGCAAGGATGGACAATCGGAGAGGGAAAAATGTGTGAAGGAATGACAATGGTAAACCAAAAGGAAGCATGACACGTGAATTCATAAAATGGGAAAACAAGCAAAACCCGTTGGAAAGTGAAATTATTCCCACAGGGTTGCCACTTTCTGTGATCCACCTCCAAATTAGATGAAAATCCATCATGACGGGAAGGTCTGTTCAAATAAAGATGACTAACAGGAACAAACTTCAGAAAAGAAGAGATGGATAACGACGGGTGATCAATAGTTAAAACAAAAAAGGAAAATCATAAGACATGGCATCTTCCCATTGAGTGGCTATGCTTCTTCAGACTTGGATTGTCTTCTTCCCCATTTATCCTGACAGAGAGAGAGAGCTGGTGCTGGTACAGCTAAGCCTGAGCTTCCTGTGGACTGCTGAGAAATCCAGCAGATGGATGAAGATCTGTTTGTTGATGCTGCTTGAAGTTTGTTTGCAGAAGATGAATGTTGTGATTCAGTTTTTAAAGAAATCTCCTTAGTTTGAGGAAGGGGATACGTCCAGCAGCATCGAACAGAACACAGAACGGCCTGGTGGTAGCACTCCTACCTTGCGCAGTTGGCATAAGCTGCTGGAGTGGAACGCCAGGTGATCCTAAAGGAGCTACACCAGGATGCTGGAAAATCAGCCCATGGCGACCAACGTCAATCCGGGACCTCCTAGCCTGATCTGGGATTTAAAACACACAATACCCTCATAACGCAAAACAAAAGCACTCGGCACAGAGCAATGACCTTCTGAAGACCTTACAGGTCACCTCTCCTTCCTCGGGTCAAGACTTCAACACAGAGCGCTAGTAGAGGATGCCAAATATCTAAAAGCAGAAGCAATTAGAGGGAGAAAAGAAAACAAACAGAAAACAAAGCAAACGGGGAGGAAACAAAGCAACGTAAGAGACAGGAGTCTACGATCCTTGCCCTACCTGCTTGCACCACAGCCTGTTGCCTCTTAAAGGCATCCATGTCTCCAGGGTTTGTAATTGTGCCAGCAGCAGCCCCTTGGTGTCCCTGAAAAAACATCTCAAGAAATTAGTGAGAGATTTCCTCTTACAAAAGATTCTGTCGAATTTAAGAAACTATATAGATAATTTCATAGTAAAAAGTGCTTAAAACAAGTGTTGCCTCTATCACCTGAAACTGCTGCTGGACAGAGAAAGCTGCAGAAACATTGGCAGGAAGCTGTGTTGCTATGGCAACTGGTGTCACTGCTTGGCCATCCTTTCCAGTAACAACCTTTACCTGAAAAAGACACATATTTGAAAAAGGGACAATACTTGTTGGACGAAATGAATGTACAGTTTTGTAAAAGTTATACTTGATCTCACACTGAGAGCAAGCCAGTGTAATACCTCATCATTGATGACCTCAGACTGTTCTTCTTCTTCCTCTTCCTCTTCCAGGTCCAAGTCGTTCTGTCTCAAGTAAGTATACAAGGGAACACAAGGCTTCTTCTTAAAAGCTAAGTAGTCCATCATGTTCCCTTGGAGGTGCTGCAGAAAGAAAAGCTCAATCAGGTATTCTTTGAACACTTCTTTCAGGCTCTCCATCTTCTTGGTGTGGTGCTCCAAGCACTGTTTTCTCAGCTGGGCAATCTCTGGTGTAGAAGGAGCAATTTCTTCTAACTTCTTGGGAACCTGCCTCTTCACAGTGCCCACAGCCATGCTGCTGGGTGCAAGAGGGTTGTTGGGGATTCCTTGTGTTGGGCTGGTGAGGTTTGGGCTTGAGGGTGGAATGGAGGAGGGCATACTGAATGATGCTGTGGCTGTGGATCCTACTCCAGCAACCACACCTTGTGATGTCTTCTCAAATATCATTGGGCGTGCCAGCTGTCCTTGAATGATACTGCTTATCTGTGGAGGTAGGTTGGAGGTGGTGATATGACCAGGGCTGCCCAGAGTGGGGAGAGCTGTACTGGTGGCCACAGGACTTTGAGGTCCGAGGTGGTGGATGGTGCCTCCAGTCTGTGAGTGAGGCTGAGAGAGCCTACGTTCTCTCACAGAGCCTGGTGCTGTTGGAGAGGCCAGTTGTACCTGGCCAGGTGTGGCTGGGGCAATCTGGGCCAGTCCTGTCCCCTCCTGGTAAACAAAGTGACCACTTCCCGATGGACTGCCTAAGCTGATTTGCCGTACTAACATACCAGCTTCAACAAATCTTGTTGGACTCTGTCCACACACGCCCAGTGCTGTTGCAGGTGCTCCTGGCCTTGTCGCACCTTGCAGAGGGACTGGGCTGTGTTGGGTGGGACTTTGGGGCTGCATGGGCTGGGGCACAGGTGAAGTGACCTGGATGTAGGAGGATGGAGCATGCTCAAACCTCCACTGAGGTGTAGTATGCTGGAAGCCAGGGGATGCGGGGTTCTGGATAGGGAGTGGGGTCAGGGTGATCTGCTGGTTACCAGTCACCATCTGTCCCACATTTTGTAATGTGATATTCATGTTCTGGCCAGTGACTGGGCTGCGACTCATGATTATCTGATAATTGGGTGACTGGGGGGCTGAAGGGCTGGCAGCTGAGGAAAATGTGGTCACAGGGGATTGAGGGTGGTTAACTGTAGTTTGTGGTTGTGTAACTGCCATGGTGGGCTGCTGATGCTGCTCCTCTGCCTCAGACCCACTGACAGACTTGGATCTCTGGAGCTGTCGTTGCATATTCTGTGATCCACTTCCATGGTGCATTGCGTGACACTGTTACTATGTCTAAAGACAATAATCTATGGAAAGAAAACAGCAAAGCACATCAATAAGTCATTTTTAACTATTTAAGGTGACCCAAAAATGCTCAGAAGGCATTTTCTGGTAGGTCATCCAAGTCATCCACATATACTAATAACACATAGTTACAAAGCAAAAATTAGAGTTGAACAAAAATATGAGAAAAGATATGTCACAATTTTAGTGGGAATGGTAATTTTACATTTAATTTTCAATGAAAAAAATATATTTTTTAAAAAACATCTGGAGAATATGTTTTGTAGAATGGGGTAGCTGTAGCATCACAATGCTTAATTTATAATGGTATGTTGTGACACATTTTAACTTTATCAAAAAATTGCTGCTCCTGCAAATTATTATATTACACACGGACATATTGCGATTTTAATAATATTTTGATTAATTGTTCAGCCCTACCAAAACTACATCCAACCTGGCCCAAGATTTCAAACATATATAATGAATTGTAGTTTCTCAATAGGACAGTATATATACACAATATACATTTGTCAACTGTAAGAGATTTTTGCTATATCATTTACAAGGAAGCATTTATCCCTTAAAACATACAGCAATATCTTGATGTAAAATGACATACATTGTGACAGGATTTTCTCCCCATCACCCACTTCATGTATTAAACTGATATACATAACCAATCTTAAATTCATAAACACACAGGTCTAAAAATAACCTAAAAAACCAAAAAATAATAATAATTAGTAATTAGTAATCTAAAAATATTTTGGCCAGCACACTTCACGTTTGACGAATGACACATAATTCATATTACAATGTGATTATTACGTACAGAGATGGTGCGTGAATGGTTTAAAAAAAAGGCAAGGCCGGCTATTTAAGTTAATATAGCAGTTTTAACAGTACATCTTTAACGTAATTTTGATACAATCCATCTTTACATCAGTTTGAAGCTTTAAGAGAGCGCCTGGAAATATCCATATAGCCAGATTTAACATAAATTGTCCTGTAATGGAAATGATGGGGTTGATCTACTCTAATCAGCCGCTGTTGATCAGCCAGCCTACCTGCATTGTTAACAAAGGTGATGTAAGAGTTACTGATACTTGTGATGGTGATTTTGTACTGTTACCGTTGGCCTATTACAGTGATATTATAGCGTTGAAAAATTATCGAGTTAGTCGTAGACTACTTATTTTACACCGCAATGACAACATTACATTAACAACCAAAATGACCAACATATAGCAATATTTCCTGGGTTCTGGCGTAAAATTTCATTGTTAATACGTTAACGTTAGCTCCCATTTCCAGTTTCGCGTAACGTTAGCCAACACTAGCTAATTTGTGTCACTTTTCAGAATAATAAGGTATGGGTGTACGGTTGGGTAATTAATATATTGAAAGTGGATCGCAAAAATGTAAGTGTAACACCTGCAACAAAGCTGCATGTGCAATTTCAACAATTACAATAACCCTTGCTACGAGACGCGTGCTAGCCAACGCTAATGATGTTAGCTTGTTATTGCTAGCAGGCCAGCTGCCAATGAATAAATACATTTTTACCAACTCAACGGTGTTACTTACAGGGAATGGAGCTTCTGTAGTAGTTTCATAAAACCTAAGTCATATTTACAGTAAGCCACATGCTGTAACAAATGTTATTCGGCGAAAAAATTAAATTTCGATATTGCTAGCGGCTATTCAATGTTTTGGAGCTAATTTCATTCAGCAACATGGCGACCGCAGCAACCTTTTGTGTAACCCGGATGTCGTTCAATCTCCAGGAAGCGTAATACTGTGTGTGTGAAACTGACGTTGTTAGAGTGCTGTTAACATTAGTTTCATCCAAACATATTTTATTACATTTTTTCTTTTTGTTTAAAGCATGTTTTCTTTTGTGTTTTATCATAATGTGATGCAATTTGCAAGGCCACCATAAGGAAAGAATTAAGTCATGCAGCTCGTTGGCGCTTTAATTCTACGCTCTTACAGAATAATATATTTATATCTCAGATGGAGGAGCAATTATCAGAATTCATAGACAATAACACACATTTAGTAGAAGACCCTCAGGTGGTGTGGTATGTAGTCAAAGGTTTTATAAGATCATACTCTATCATCCTCTTTTTTTCATCCAATTAAAAAAAAAATCTAATTTAAGTATTCGGTAGCGACAGAAAGAATGAGATCACGGATACAAGCAGCCCAAATGAGTTTCCTCCGTAGGCTGGCTGGGCTCTGCCTTAGAGATAGGGTGAGAAGTTCGGACATCCGGGGAGAGCTCGGAGCAGAGCCGCTGCTCCTTCGCGTCGAAAGGAGCCAGCTAAGGTGGTTCGGGCATCTGATTGGGATGCCTCCTGGACGCCTCTCTTTGGAGGTCTTCCGGGCACGTCCAACTGGGAGGAGACCCAGCGGTAGACCCAGAACTTGCTGGAGGGATTATACAGTATATCATTATACAGTCTATGAGTATATCCCATCCGGCCTGGGAACGCCTCAGGATCCCCAGGAGGCGCTGGAAAGTGTTGCTGGGGGATCCTGAGGCGAAGTGTTGCTGGGGAGAGGAACATCTGGAATACCCTGCTAAGCCTGCTGCCACCGCGACCCGATTCCGGCTAAGCAGAACATAATGGATGGATGGATAATTTATGTAAAATGTCTGCATTGGAAGCCAAATTATCACACTTGGAATCCAAAATGCATGTCAACATCTCTTCCGAAGTATTCCTTGAATGGGAGATTGTCAGAAAAGAACTTAGTTTGCTCCAAAGAAGACATGCTGAATTCTTTAGTCACAGGGCTCACTCTAACTGCTATTTTCAGGGGGCCCACCCAAGCCGACTACTTACTCAAAAACTTTGAGTCAGTGACCAGTTTTCTCCATTTCTCCCCCAAAAGAGTAAGAGATGGCTCAGTAAGCTCTGACCTCTCTATAATAAACTCAAAACTATACAGCTCTGAAGTTTCATACAATACTACTAAATGTAAGGCCTTTTTACAAAACCTCCAGTTGCCAGGTTCTTTACTCAAACCCCACTGCTATGGTCCTTACAAGCAAAACCTGCTCCTCACAGTTTAAAATTACTAGAGGCAGTCGGTAGGGCTGTGTCCTTTCACCTCTTCAGTTTGCCCTGTCCTTACAACTGCTTGCACAAGCCATCTGTCTGTCTGAGCACAGACAAAATACAGATCATCGTATTTCTTTATATGTGGATGACATTTGGCTTCATCTTGGCAAGATCTTATCTGGATATAAAATGAACTGGTCTAAATCAGCCTTACTTCCTATTAATGGGGCTATGTGTAGCTCAAAATGGATATCAGATATCCCAATAGTAAAACATTTGAGCTATTTAGAAATTCAAATATATCCTTCTGTTAAATTAAATTATTAAAAATAATTTCAACACTATTTTAAGAACTGTTGAAATGGACCTTGAGATGGATTCAAATCCAAAACTCTTTATAGTCACGATTCTCATTTATTAAAATTAATGTTCTTCCTCGCATAAATTTCTATAGCTCTTTGATCCCTCTGTCACCTCAAGTGGGTTACTGGGATAGGTTGCACACTTTACTTAAATTTATTTAGAAAGGCAAACACCCTCGTATTAATTTTTTCCACCTTTCAGCAAGTGGAATTTGCAGGGGGACAAAATCTCACAAATTTTAAATTTTATTTTGGGGTCTATATTCTTCTGCCCTTACATCATTGTCTGAATCCTAATTCATCTGCGGCCTGGTGCCCCATAGAAGAGAAACTAGTGTTTCCTCATAGAATGCAAGATTTAGTACATTCAAATATTTCATCTAAACAATCCAAAACCCTAAAATGCATCAGCATTTTCCATTATTCCACAATTATGATTTATTATTAGGAGGACGGTCCACCTAATTTCCTCCCTGGTCTGACCTGGGGATACATATAATTGCTGATATTACAAAAGATGACTTTTTTCTTTGTACTTTTCAGGAAATACCACAGCAGTTTAATACACAGGTCACTTCTTTCTTTTTTCATTTACAGATCCGATCTGCTTTATGTGCTTATGGAATTCCCTGGGGGCAGCTGTTGCACCCTTTCACATAGTCTACTGTATATTCATGTGTGAATACCTGAGGCCTGGTCTCTAAATTATACTCCATGTTGGTAAAGACAACTCTTAAACCACTACCAGTTGACAATATATGGAAAAAAGATCCATTATTTATTCAGACAGGCATTAATTGGGCTAGAGTCTAGTCTAATTTATCAATCTCTTCAAGAAACCCCAATCACCAGATGATGCATTATAATTTCATAATGAGAACCTACTACTCCCCGCAAATGATTTTTAAGGAAAGCCAAACAGTCCCCGAACTGCAAGTTTTGCTTTCAGGGAGTTCCTGGTACATTTTTTCATATGGTATGGGAATGTCCAAACGTTTTACATTTTTGGAACCGTTTCTTCTTGTCTGACAGAGATTATGGAATTTCCTGCACCATGCTCTCCATTAGTGTTATTGTTAAATGATGACTCTCCTTTGAATTGGACATTTCAACAGCAACGAGTATGGCTGTCTGGCTTAACAGAAGTAAAAAAAAATGATTAGCCTACATGGAACATTTGTTTCTGCTGACGTACTGCCGTAAGCGTATTGCTTCACTTCCGGTTGTTGTTACTGTTAGCGTTCTGTGTTGCTCCAGCTGAAGCTTCCTAGATTTTGTTTAATTTTATAA
>JBBPCS010000386.1:1755210-1771009 GCA_037974645.1 Hollardia meadi | reverse complement strand
CTAGACCTACTCTACATGTTAAGTGTCATGAGATAACTTTGTTGTGAATTGGCGCTATATAAATAAAATTTGATACATTGGCAGTCCCGCCATGGAACAGTCTGTAGCAAGATTACATGGTGCGAAACAACATAATGTAGACATTTTAGTTAAAGCTGTTGGAAGTATTTGGGCGCTACGATTATAATAGAAGTTTAGTCCTGTGGGGGTGGGCGGTTTGCCATGTTTATATGTTAGTCTGTCAAGTCCAGTGTATTCTATGCATGTCTCCAAGTATGTTCTATATAATCAATAAAAATGTGATCACAAAAAAAGAGGTCTAATTGTCACAAAAATGGTAAAAATGGCTATTTAAATCAGAAGTTGTGGCAAACTAAAAACATAGACTAAAAAAAAGACTTGAAGAGAACCTAAAGTTTTAACAATATATTTATTTTCATCACTCAGTCTTTAACAACGTATTATGCCACATTTAACCTGTAGTCATAAAATAGAAAATAGTAAAGGCAATTTGATAAATACTAACAACTTCTGTTTTAGCGCTAAAATTTAATTGTAATAAACTTGTATACTATCAGGCAAAAATCACGTACAAATGTATTCACAAATTAGTAAAATATTTTTACATTAATCCAGGTGGTCAATAAATAAAAAAACTTATGTGCACACATACAAACAGCAAATATGCATGAGCTATGTGGCACACATTAATATCTCCTAAAGTACACCAACAACTGAGAGAGGGAATTGTTGGATGAGTGAAAAACTAACCTCTCATTCAAATGTCAAAATATGCTTATTGTAGTCTGTGATGAATGTCTATGTGACTGTAAGACAATTCAACAATTATTCTGTATGAGGTCATAACATACTTTCATTACCTTTACATCCATTACTCTGCTGAGATGAAAAACGTACAAAAAAAAAAAAAAGCAGGCACAGTTGTACTATTACCGCTACACATTTGGTCATCTCATTGAAAATATTCTAACTCCTGTTGGCCGGTAAACTTTCACCGTACACACAACACAAACACTTCAAATACAGAAAAAAACTAAATAATCTTTGTTTCAAGTACAACACATTTAAAATTAGTTATTATTTATACCCATTTTTCTATGTGCAAAACACAAAAGAACACACCAACATTTACAGTCTGTAACAAAACAAATAGTGAGAACAATTTACCAAAGCTTTCACAATCTGTCTTCAAGAACTTGTCCAAAGCAGGACTTCCAGTCTTTTCTGTGCAGGCATTTATGTAAAGATTACAGACTGGGTGGTGGGATAAGAGCAGATGTTCCAGTGGTCATTTCCCTTAAGTCAGATCAAAGTGCTTGCATGTACTGTCAGTCTAGGGGGGTACATTTACATTGAGATAATGCAAGATGATACAGTTGTTGTAGACGCAGATGTAGAGCTCATAGATATATGTCAAGTCTGCAGAGCAGAAAGCCGTCGCTCAATGCACTGCTTACCTGTGAACAACACAGATATTCAAAAAGTTTGAATAGAATAAAATGCAGTCAAGATCACAGGGAATCCATTTACATGTGGTCTGATTCCGAGTTGCCGAGTTTTAGAGATATAAGCTGTAGAGATGTCTGCCTTCTCTCCAATATAATGGAAGTAGATGGCACTTCACTTGTCTTTCCAGAAATCACGACCTGGTTACTCAAGATAATCCACAGACCTTGTTGTGAGCAGTTTCATATAGGAGCTTTTTTCTTTCTGCATCACCACACAAAAGGAAGCATGCATCTACTCGTGGGGTACATCTCAATTCCCTTATTTGATATTTCCTCGCTCCTCGATTGAACCAAAAGTTGGTCTGGTTTGCCATCTTGCACGCCGTTCCAAAGCTCTTATTTCTGCTCCGAGGAGCAAGAAGGGATCTCTGAGGAGTCATGAGCGAGGACACACGAGAGCAGCCTTCACAGAAGTCTTTTTCTGGTTTATTAAATTATTAATTCACAATCAGTAGGCCCATATCAATAAAAAAAGATGCTAACCCTAACAGATAAATAATTAATTAATAAAGGCATTCTGCCAGTAGAAATGGTCCCTGTGCCTCAGTATGAATACGTGTTTGTTAAACAGGTAACAGAGAGAAAACACTGCTGCTCTGCAACAATAACGGTGTGACTTTATCAGTATTAGCACATTGCATATGTGGAGACACAAACTCCATCAGAAGTCTCTACAGCTGTTACAGCCGACTGACCATCCAGCTGTGATCTGTGATCAGCTGCCTCCGTCATCACAAACGGACGTCGCTTCATGTGATGCTTCAAATGAAACGTCTCATTTCTCTTTAAACATCTTTCCTCTCTCCTTGTCTGAGAAAGACGCAAGTGAAGGAAACTTGGATGCAATTTAAGGGATTTGGGATGTACACATGGACGGGAATCTAGCCAACTAAGCTAAAAAAAAGCTTTCTAACATTAAAGTGCAGCCAGGATGACTCCGCCCTGTTACAAGCACAAGCCTCTCGTCCATGAGTAGACGCACGTTTCCTTCTGCACAGTGATACGGTGTAGTTGGGGAAAAAAGAAAATAGTTCCTACATGAAACTGCTCACAACAAGGTCTGTGGATTATCTTGAGTAACCGGGTCATGATTTTTGGAAAGAGACATTGCTGTTGAGTTTTTCAAATGTATTTTTTGGTGCTTTGAGCACCACAAGCGAAGTGTCATCTAGTTCCATTATATTGGAGAGAAGGCAGACATCTCTACAGACAATATCTCCAAAACTGAGCAACTCACACCAGAACAATCAAGATGGATAAATAGCACTACAGGTAAGAGGAAAAATATGTGTTTTTGATTTTGGGGCGAACTGTCCCTTTAACTATAGTGTGGTTAGTGTATCATAGTGCTGCCACTTACATTTATCTATGCTGTCAATGTCCTTTTGCTCCATGATGATTCGAGACAGACCCTCCATCAGCAAAAGCGCCTTATGGTAGCGCTGCACTGAAGCTGTACCATAGTGGAACATTTCATCTAAAGCTGCAGACTGCACCTGAATGCATTAAGAGCGTGCGCATTAAGGCTTAGATCAAGATGCACACGGGACAGAAGAGTGAATGTCAGCATCCCCTGCTGCTGTGAGGTGAGCTCACCATGTGCACAGTGTGGCTGTAGAGGAGCTTCTCTGCTGTGAGCCCATTAAAGCAGTCCATAAGCTTCTGTTTGTCAAGCAAGAAGGTCTGCAGCCGACGGTTGAGGGAGCGACAGTGTGTTACACAGTTCTTGTACAATTCATTCAGCTTCCGGATCACTGCACACAAGAAATACAGCATGCAAACACATTTAATTGCTGTAATAAACATAAACAGACCCTATCATCAAGCTGCTGCTGTCATGCTCTCTGCAATTTTAATGCTTTCAATTTTTTAGACTATAATACCCAGAAGCTCTTATTCTTCACGAAGGACTACAAACATTTAACACCTTTCAAGTCTACAAAACGAGTGCTTAAGATGCTATAAACCAGAGGTCACTGTTCTCACCTTGTTTGACTGTAGCAGAGGGAAGGAGTTGGCCTTGTTTGATGTTCTCTTTAGCAGTGTGCAGTGCTGATGACAGAAACTCTTCAGCCTTCATGTACAACACTAACTGCTCTGCATAGCTGGAATATGCACATAAGAAATGCAAGTCACTCCTGAGAAGATCTGTGCAGTAAGTGAGCTACATGCACAGTGTGGACAGATCGTTCCATCCATCCATAACAGTCCCTTCCTACCCTACTAGCCTACGAGTAAGTCAAATTGGTATGAAAAATGGGCAATATAGGAATGGAAAGATTGGCAAGAGTTGCTGACAGGCAACAGTTTATGGTTTCCTGAGTGGATAGAGGGTCGGCTTTGTTCTGGGAGCCATAGAGAAGGCTGACATCCTGTCACCTTAACTGTTCCAGTTAGTTATGTATCCAGCAACATGTGAAGATCGTTGTAATATCTTGCATATTAATATCCTATGTAAACAATGAGAAGCATAGTATGGAAATTCATGTCGAGTTAAAGGTTGCTCATAGGTCAATTGATGACAAAATGTGATGAGATGTACAGTATGTGTGATTCTCTCTGTGCTTATAAAGGGGCATCTTCCTGACTCTGCTCAGCTGGATTATCAGTCAACCTGTCTCCGAGGGGCCTGCTCAGGCCTTTTTGGCTCCTTTAGTCCCTTTTTGGGTTTTTCTCATTTTGACTTTGTGACTTATGGTTCTCTCTTGGCTAAAGAAGGGTTTTGTTTATTTCATTCCAGTGAAGTAAGATTTTGTATTTCATTCTTCTGTACTTGGGAACATGATCTTGTCATCTCCCAAACTTGTAAAATACAACTAGATTGTACATTGTACAGTCTAACCAAAGTTTCTGCCTTGCTGGACTCTGAGGTTCCATTTGCCTAAGCCTTCCTCCTAAAGGTAAGAAGCAGAGCTCCTCTGGGAAACTGCTGACACATAATCTGATGCTAAACATTAATATACTGATTGAAGCACAAAATAATTGCTAAAGTTAATTAAGTGTGGTTTAAGAAGTCATACTATTTCTGAGTAAAAGTAAGGTTAGCTCGGTTATTAATGGTCTGATGTTATATTTGTGAAAACTTTGCTGAAGTGTTTAATCGGTGTTGGGGTCGCTGCAGTGCTTGTGGTAACATTCTTTTGTGATTGATGTGGTATTGTGGAGTTGATTTGAGGCTAAGGTAAGGGACCAGAAGTGGCCCTAAAACTTATTCTGCGCTCCAGCCCACACCACACACACTGACACATTTCCATTGTTCACCCGGCTGCCCTAAGAGGCACAAAGAGTAGAGCCTGAAAATAAGGTGTAACAGCAGCAGGTGTCACAAGCCTGACCTTTTTTCCTGGCTCCTTAAGCAGGTTAAGAGAAACTGCGTGTAGATTATGGGGGCTGCGTCTGATACCTAGGTCGGGGGTTATCAGTAAAGCTGTCTCTGGTGGGCCTTTGTCCACCAACTGGAGGGGGTATTGGTTCAGTAACACTACACCTTAACCACTTCAATAGAAAAAAAACAAAAAAAACTTCACGCCTCTCACCTCCATTCTTTGCTCAGTAGGCTGATCTGATCTGTCACCAAGCTCTGCTCTAGAAAGGAAACATCAGGACTGCTGATGGCACCTGGCCCCGGGTCCTTAGAAGAAGCCAATTCCATGACACAGTGGACAAAAGCCAAGGTGAAACGCAGGTCAGTCAGAGCATCTGTATGAGCCTGCTGTGAAAAGAAAAGATAAAATAGTGGAACAGTTCCATGTGGAATATTAATTAATGTGAATGTTAAAAACAACACCTCACAGTATCATCATAGTATTTGTCTGTACCTCCATCAGTGTGTCTTCAGGGAGCTCTGGAGGGTGAAAGACCAGACTGCTGTGTGGAGTGGCATCCATGGCTTCAGTCTCGCTGTTTCTCCGGCTTCCTCCGTGCAGAACGCGACTGTTAAGTAGCCAGGCTGAGTTAATGTAGCTGGGGGAGCCTTCATTTGAGAAAAAGACAAAAACAGCTTAACCCCAAGCAACTGAAATAAAGAGAGCATGGGAGTAAAGGCCCAAACACTCTGAAAGTGATGATTGATGCCCCCACAGCGCACTGCCAGCATCAAAAATTGAAACTCCAACATCACAGGACCAGCAGTATTTCAGGAAAAGGTCACTATTTAGGCAAAATTTCAATACATTTCTGTTTGAGTAACTTTATAGGAAATGCAAATACCACAGGACCAGCAGTATAATGTGCGTAATGTCGCAGTTACCCCCAAAAGGGCCCCCATAAACGCACACTCGCATGCAGATAAACCAATGCAGCCTCTGTGTCAAACCCAACAGGAAGAATCACTCCGGTTTTGATGTTGCATCACTCTGACCTCCTGTCTCCCCACAGTTGTGACAGAACAGTATTACTGTATATTTACCTCATTAAGGAGATTAGATAAGTCTTCAGAATAGTCAAATTTGGTCTTCACTGATAAGAGAATAGCGCCGAGCAGGGCTCAGCTGCGCTTCTTTTAATTCCTTTTAGCTATTCAAGTAGTAGGGACATTAGGGCAGTTTGACACGCCTCATAACGCTCTTGGTGCATGTTCAGCCTTAGTCAGTGCTTGTGTTTTGCTTTCAGATTTTTTAAACTGAAGAAATACTCCATACTTAATTTGCATAAGTGGTCTAAACACAGGGCATAATAAAAATACAGCCTCATTGGATCACTCATAAATGTACTTAATTCTCTCAAACCCAACTAACACAAGCTAAAATAATGGTTAACACCAAACGCCCTCAACGTCAGTATTCAGGGCAGCTAGAACACCTACCTGAGAACACCTGGGGAGGGTCTTCTTTGGATGGAGAACCCATTGTGAAGACTACAGGAGGTGGGCTGTCTGAGTGCTGAAGGCCTCTATGACAACCAGTAGGTGGAGCTGTAAGAGCAAACAAGAGTGTCGCCTGAACTGCAGCCCAGTGAGTAACATGGTCATTACCTCAAAGTAGGCATTTTGTAACTTCTGCATGTTGCAAACATCCGTGTGTGTGTGTATTTCACAATAGGCATTGATTTCATTATTACATAAAACTTTCCCTTTGTTTGACTTCTATCTTTTATAATCTACATCAGCTACATAGGCTTAAAGGAACAGTTCACCCAAAAATGAAAATTCAGTCATCATCTTCTCACCCCCATGCTGATGGAAAGTCAGGTGAAGTTTCTTAGTCCACAAAACACTTCATTAAAAATAAAAAATAAACAAGATCGCTCACAATAGCTATGGCTTTAGCTATAGCTATGACTCTGCTGAAGTCGATATCGTCTCGCAGCGCATGTATGCTCCTTTGAGCTTGTTCACCCACTTCAGACGGGGTGCGCGCTTTTAGCTTAGCGGCTACAGTGAAGATTTCAGCTTTTTTTTTTTTTTTTTAAAGTCTAAACATCTTTTCAAATCAGTTTGGGATCTTGGGGTTTCTGGAGACTTCTGCTGGACTGTATGGAGCCATTTTATGTTTTTTTTAAATCTTGTTTTTAACATTTTAAAAGTCCCCAGCTTCTTCAGTTGTTTCGGATAATGTTGCAACACTGTTTTGCTGTGAAGCTCCAGAAATGTTTTGGGAACTAAGTAACTTCACCTAACAAGAAACTAACCCAACATCTGCATGGGGGTGAGTAAATAATGACTGAATCTTCATTTTGTTTGGGTGAACTGTTCATTTAAAAAGTGGTGAACAAAGACAGACAATGAAAACAGAAAAAAATCATTTGACTGGTCCTGTTTGTACTGTGCTTTGCACGGGTACCTGCTATATCCATGTTCTTCTCACAGTTGAGGCTCTCGTCACTTCCCTTTTCAAAGAGGTGAGCTCCAAAGGCCGCCTTCAGTAGCATGTCAGACAGCCTGCCTGTGCTCAGTGATCTGGACATTGAATACAGCCACAGACACCATCGAGAGCATTTAATAATTAATCAGATGACATGTCTTTGATACTGGGTGACATCTCCTGGTGGCAAGTTTTCATGAATGACATGGACTCAATTAGATGCAGATTATTGACACAAAGACATCCAAATTCACATTTCATTCCATTGTCATATGATTTTGCAGGATGTTATAACGTTACCATATAGCCATAATTGCTACATTAATATTAATATATTATTATTATGCTGCTCTGACCTTTTAAAAGGGCCCTTTTTATTGGCTGATTTCACGCTCAGGTTGGACTGGATAGCAGGAGATGGGTCAAGGGATTGCAGGTCTAAAACTGTCCTGGTTCGGTTTAGCATTCTTGATTGAACCTGCTGTTGAAACAGAAATTAAAGTTCAGAGCTGCTGGTAGTCATTAGTCACTTTTGCTGTTTTAAAGACAGGGGAAATGAAATTTGCAGTGTGCATTGTGAAAAAATGTTTTGACATGATGGTGTGTAGATGACAAAGTATTTATTTTTGGTTGTCCTGTCTCTGTAATATAGATGTTTTAGAAGCTGACCTTGGGGCTGGAGAGGTCCTGCATGTCAGGAGAGACGGTGAGCTGTCCAGTTCTTGTGCTGAGCGGGAGAGTTTGCTCTGATGTCTTTGGTGTCATTCCCACTAGAGTTTTATTAAGATTTACCCATTAGCAGAAACAGTTGGTAAGTCATCAGTGCTCACTGAAACAGTATCACTAAAAGTGAATGAAAGAAGCTCAGGCATGTTCCCTGGGTGGTGTCAAATGGTCCAAATAAACAGTAGACAGGTCAGGCAGAGTAACAGTGGGTACAGTAAAAATGAAATAGCAACACGTCTCTGGGAATGTACCAAACATGACATATTTCAGATGGTGCAATCTGTGTTACCACCCAATGGCCCTGGTGGCCAGCAACAAGTGACACTGTACTGACAAATTCCCATGTAGTGTGTCAAGCTGCAGGAGTGTGATAGAGAGTGTGACAAACACTCCCTAGGTAGGTAAAACAAAAGCCGATTGATGCCTACCTTGCGGGGAGGACTGCTGTGGTCGGGCTCCTCCAGTTGCCAGCCTTGGGGAGTTGAGGAGAAATCCTGGAGCTCTATAGCCTCCACACTGTGGGGAGCTTTCACTGCTGCTACTGCCGGCACAACAGAGTGCGACCCTGCATGATGTGAGATGTAGTCAGACAAAGGCAGAAGAGAAAGGGTAATAATAAGACACTGAGGTGTGGTGGGTAGAGGGAAAAGACAGAGCAGTTATACATGCCTGGTGGGGCCATGCAAGCCAACAGGCTGCAGGTTCTGTTCCATACGTTGGTAGTTTTGGATCTGAGTGGGGACAGGAATGGGCACCGTTTGGCTGCCATTACGAACAATGAATTCAACAGGCTCGCTGCATGGGTCAGAGAGGAAGGAAAGGAATTAAACACACAGGAATGTGCCGTTAGGAGTAATTTTGATGATTTCATAAACCAATTAAAAATAGCAGTGGAATTTATAAAAAAGTAAGTGCACATGTCTCACACTCAACTTTATCATCTATCTCAGAATTCTCATTTTTCTCTTCAGCCCACCAGAGTCGAAACCAGCCAGGCCTTCTCTTACCTGACAGGCTTGGAGGGTGAGTGTAGCAGTGGAGAGGGTGGAGGCGTGTTTCCTGCAACACCGGGGCCTTTCTCAGCCAGTAGTGAGCACCTTAAAAAAGAGAGTTGTTAGCTCTGTCTGCATATATTAATAATATTTACATTAATTTGGCAGAACATTTTAAAAACAAATATGTTTTGCATCCTTTCTACAGTTGATGGATCCTTGGAAGCTCTAAGATGATATCTGCTTCTCATACATCTTATACAACGTTGTATTGGGACAAATAGAGTTGGGACACGTTGTATTGGGGCAAACACACCATGTATACAGGACTGGTATGACATCATTTATGAAATCGTTGTAATGGAAAGAATCACCTTCTGTACGAGGCTTCAGGAAATTAAATTTGAGAGAAAATGTATATTTCCCCAAAACGCCTTACTTTTTTGTTTAAATTTGGGTTTTTTTTTCTAATTTTTAAAAAAAATTATCTCAAATGAAAAACACTCTGTTCTATTTTTGTGTTCTATAATTGCACTGTTAAGAGCTGAAAAGATGGATCACTCTGTAAAGGTATCTCAATAAAGTTGACTGTGTGAACTGCTGCAATTATGTGATTCTAAATAAGGGGAAAAAACATCCCAAAAACTAACTTTGCTTTTAGCTGCAGATATAGCAACTATTCAATAAAAGTGATTTTTTTCTCTGTGAAAAAAGAGATATTTCCCAATATGGATGGAAGTAATGCACGCTTCAATCATCCACATACGATATATCAGGCAGAATTTCATACATTTGTACTGAAATCATATTCTTAACAACTATTGCCTTACACATATTAATTTACAGGATATTGTGGTGTGAGTACTCACCCGCTGTATATCAGGCAACCCTCAAAGGGTGACGCAGCTTCCGCCTCACATGTGTACTCGCCTACAAAGCAGTGAAATAGAAACAGTCGGACCCCTTGTGCAGATGTGACCTGTACATTATAAAATCCAGACATCTACGTATAGAGTGAGGCTTAGAAGTCTTACTGGGAAACTGGGCAGGCACCATGACATATTCCTCTGTGTAAGACGAGGCATTCCTGCTGTCTTGATTGGCCATATCGTTCAGCAGGAACACGGGGGTGTTCTGTGTCGGGGAATGGCTCCCTTTGGGCTGAAGTCGGTGCAACTCTCCATCGGAATGCTGAGAGAGTGTAAATAAAGGACTGTTTCATCAAATATAAATAAATTGCAGGGAAACATACACTGTAAGTGAACTGCATTTCTTTAAAGTGGCCATATTATGCTCATTTTCAAGTTAATATTTTTATTTTAGGTTTATACTAAAATACGTTTATAGGCTTTAATGTTAAAAAAACAACAACATTATCTTTCCCATACTGTCCATTACAGCAGCACCCTCTGTTCTAAAACACTCTCTTTTAGCTCCTGTCTCTTTAAGGCCCCCCTCCCGAAAGCCCAGTCTGCTCTGATTGGTCAGATGGCCCGTTCTATTGTGATTGGTCAGCCCCTTAGCATGTGTCAAAAATGTCTCTCCCCTTACCATAATCAGATTTCAGTTACCAGAGGCTACCTGAGCAGCTCAAAACAACGCTGTAGCTACGGCAACAATGATGTCGGTTGTTCAAAGGGAATTTGCCCTTGCAGTGAAAAACACAACGTCTCCTCGACATGGCGATACCTCTAACAAAACACTTCCTGGTTGGGTGTGCCAATCTACAGCTCTGCCCAAGGGCATGTCAGACTAGCTGCATGGCGTGCATTATGCAAAGTGTGACATAGTGATGCAATAAAGTCACGGAAGTAAAGGCTAAATTACTGATGCACCATTTCAGGCACTTCAGGGGCAGTGTTTTCTGCAGGAGTAAGGAGCTCCCTTTGCCATGGATTTTGGGCTGTTCAACTTAGCAGACCTCATACATGCACAAAAAGATATGTAACACACTAAAGGTAATGGAAAACCCCCAAAATGCATAATATGGCCTCTTTAAAAAGACATTTCACATCTTTTATAAAGCAGCTTTGTAAAACCACATAAGAAGGGAATAGCCACCTGAGGGGAGGCCAGATGGGATGTGGAGGAGCTGCTAGAGGAACTGCCTGAGACTGAACTGGGGTAGGAGAGTACGGGAGCTGCAGAGTCTGTGAATAAAACAAACAAATAAAAGCAGAAATGCTAGTGTTAAGACCCCGACAACAGCACCTTTAACGATTCCAAGCTGCAACTGAGACAAGCAAGATACAGTCCGTACATTTCTTTGTGGATGAGCTCGTCTCTAAGAAGGGATGGTGGAAAAACTCCTCTGTGAATGTAAAGATTTACATGTAAGAGACTGGATGAAATGTATTTATGAATTCTGAATGTTAAAAAGGCAGAGGCTTACCAAAGCTGATCCGCTCTTTGTGGTTTTTCTGAAGCAGCCCCATTAGAAGGTGTTTTAAGTTAGTAGAAGTCTCCTTTGGGATACTGAGGAAAATACAGGTTTCCTCTTTAGATGAATTGCTTTGATTAGACAGAAAACTGCTAACATAAAGTAACAAAATGCTGATGAACAAACAAGATAAATGAGAGGAACCATGACTTGAGTCAGACTTCTGGCTCATCCAAAGATTTTAGATACATAATACAATCCAGGAAGAGAGGAAGACCATTGTGTAGTTTCATCTCTGCATGCAGCGTTTTACAGTGTGACATATGTGTGCACGTTGATAGAACATAGTAATATTTTGAACACTTCAATGCATTCACTGTTTGAATTTTGTTGCTGATATATGTGGTGTTAAAAGAAATAATATATAGGCCACTTGTGTTTCAAAAGCACAGAGTGAGCTGTAAAATATGTGTATTTATAACCTAATTTATGGCTTCAGTGCAAAACCGCAGGGCATCATGACACTCATGGCAGTCAGGGCAGACTGTGTGTGTGTGTTTATGTCTGAGTGCAGCTATGTAGGCCATGTGGAAAGTGATAGCCGTGCAGGCCACTAGCTGGCAGCTCGGAGCAGGTTATATATAGAGTGACAGAAAAACAACAAACCATGCCTCTCTGTCTTATCACCCGACTTTATCGCTGCGAAAGATAAGCGTGGCCACGAGCCATACACAGGCTGGCAAAGTGCACCATGAAAACAGTGGAAAACAAATGATAAAAAGGCAGAGACACACAGAGCTTCATCTTACACACAGACAACAACTCATATAGAGAAATATATCAGAGGCAGGACAGTAGATTTAGCAACATACATCTATTACAATTCACACATTACATTCACAAATATCCACTGTGTGAGAGCACCTGATCGAGACAGTTCTAGATGGAGGCCGGATCAGGTGTCTGTATCTGTTTATTCCACATTAGGACTATTTTTAGACGTGGACTTATTGAGGGGTAATTATATATGTGTGCACTCGGGTCTGCTGCATGTGCTTAGTAAACTGTCTATGAATATCACTCACATGCGCACAAGTCATTCATCAGCAAACTGAGTGCAGAGAAGACAGATCTCCCTGTAATGCCTGTTTACACCGCCCTCCTATCATCCTCCTGTGTGTATTGTGTGTGAACAGTATATGTGTGTGTTTTGGCGTGGGGTCGTCCAGGGGTACACTAACCTGGGTAAGAGGGTCCTGTTGCTTTCATAAAACAGACGGAGCTCCTGCGGCGTGCTTGCCTACACACACACAGACAGACACACACACGTGAACATATGCAAACAAATGCGCCTGCAGCCTCACAAACAAGCATTTGAATATACGATAGTGTAAAGTTTCAGTATTTATTTGCCCACATCATCATCAAATATAAAACAAAACTAGTTATGCTTAGATCCATGGTTGTTCTCACTCACCTGCAGACCTGACCCATATGTCTTGGTCATGCTGAGCACTTCAAAAATTATTGGTCTTTAGTTTCCAACACCCTTTCTGATCTCTTAGGAGTCCGTATGGAACCAAACCCACAAACGGCCTTTTTTTGTGCCAGATAATTTGGCCTTATCCTTGAATACTAAACAAAACAATATTACTGCATTCACAACTCATCTGGCTCATCGGAGGATTTTGCTGGTCTGGAAACCTTCACATTCTGGGTGGTTCAAAGATATGCTTTAGAAAAAAAACTAATTATACTCTAAGAGAAAGATTTTTACTCAAAATGGCAGACTCTTCTTTGTCAATATTCAACTATGCCTTTGTGGTTTTGGCTGGCCTGCCTACCTTCAACATGTATTTCACAAACTTTCATTGTTTAATCGGTTTTCCTATGAGAATTAATTGATGTAAACCTCTGATCCTTCTACGAGCAGGTGAGACTGTACTTTGATTTACTCTATATTTTCCCTGTTTTTAAGTTTTTGTTTCTCTGTCTAATGCTCTTGCCTATAAGACATAACTGATGACAATCTGTAAACTTCCTATGAACAGATGAAACAGCGATGTGGTATCTGTACACCATTATTTTTGTCTGTTTTGTTTTTGATCTATTTTGTTTCTCTTCAAAATATGAAACATGGAGATATCAGCTATCAGTGGATACTATGTTTCTACCTGCACCTCCAGTACTAAAAATACCTGAAAAAAATCTAGTTATATCACAGTGCATATAATCCAAATATAAATAATAAGTGGGTGTTTGATGATCCCACTGAGGGCTACGTGGAATGCTTGGAGATGCCAGCTAAACCAGCTAAGTAAACATCATCATCATCATCATCATCAACACCATCATCATCACCATCAGCAGCAGCTAACCACACACTGACCCTTGGACTTATCTAAACTCACTGACCTGCGTGGCAGAAATAAAGAGTCACTCTTCCCTCTCATTCACAGCTAAAACACTATCAAGGAAACCTCAGAACATAGTGACATAAATAACTTTAATAGGTACAAAAGGTCAAACAACAGAATGTCTCTTCTTCTTCAACTCCTAATACACGAGGGTAAAACTGGATTCCAGACAAAGAAAGGACCAAAGAGGGGACAAAACATTTGCACACGTCTATACATAAATCACACACCTGATGCAACCCGCAAATAACAGTTCAACAGTTTCATCTGAGCAGCCATGTGAACAGTAGAAAGCAATACCCAGGGTTGTGAAGCAATGTTTACATAGGGTTCATAGAAATGGCTCACAGCCATTTCCGCATGCCCCCCTCCAACCTGTAAACAAGGCTCTTTCCTAACAAGCAGTCAGTCTGTTCCAGCCTTTTCCAGCTAGCAACACTGGATATCAGAGAGAGTGCCACCCAGCAGGCAGTGTTGACAAGAATAAATTTGCCCTTTCTAGGAATGATTTCACAACTATTTGTGATCATGTATGGGACCTCATTGATCATTTGTCTGACGAATTGCTAAATCCATTTACCTGAAAAGAGTAGCATGACAGTTTTTGGATCTGCATGCGTGTGTGCTTTTTTCGTGCCACTCACGTGAAATGGAGCCTTTCCAGTCAGACACTGGTAGACAATAGTGCCTATGCTCCACAGATCAGCCTTGGCATCATAGTGCTGGGACATGATGACCTCAGGGGCCTGTGTGCAGACAAACACAGCTTACAGCTTAGGGACGCAGTGACACTACAGCTTGTTGGCACAGGAAAGCAGAGTAAGAGACCTTAATACTCACCATGTACATGGGAGAGCCACACAGCGTGGCTGCCATCGTGTTTGTCTGGAGATGACGCGCAAACCCAAAGTCAGCTGGAGGGTGAGAGGTACATACAGTAGTTATTAGCTCATTTTTACAGATACATTCAGATACATTTGGTTACTCTGCTGAGTGGAGTCATTACCTATCTTAATGCAGGTATTGATGGGACTGGACCTGCGCCCCTCTGGGTGGCAGAGCAGGATGTTCTGGGGTTTGAGGTCTCTGTGGAGGATGCCTTTGCTCTGCAGGACCTTCATGGCCTGAGCGATCTGCTGCAGGAATATGTGGATGGTGTCCTCACTTAACGTGCCCTTAGCTGCGGGTCAAGGGGATGAAACACATAAGATGATCCCGGAGGGAGCTAGATTGGCAGTATACAGATTCATTATTTACTTGCCTAAATGACGAAGCAGTTGCCCGTCTACAGTTGGTACAGAATGCAGCGCAAATACTCGACATATGGAACACAGCACTCCAGTCCCTGCCAAAATACACTGGCTCCCCATACAGTATAGAATTAATTTTAAGATTTTATTGATTAAATCCCTTTTAAATACTTTTAATATACTATACTAATAGTATACTTTTAAATCCCTACAACCCTTTAGAGCTCCTAACCCCTTATTCTGCTCCAAGACCTCTCAGATCAGAAAAATCAAATGTTGTTAAAAGTTCTACTTTTAAGAAGAATCACATTTTTACCGTTTTAGCTCCAAAGCTGTGGAACAAACGCCTTTAATATCAGATCAGCTGAGTCAGTGTCTCAGTTTAAAAATCTTTTAAAACACACATAAATACACACATTTTGATAATGTTATAATGTCTATTAAATGTTTTAATGCTGTTCATTTATATTTTGTTTTATCTCTCCATTTATTGTTCTTGGCAATTCTAGTTTTCGTTACATTTTCTTTTATTTCTCTATATTTTGCAATCTTTGCATTTACACCAATCAGCCACAACATTAAAACCACTGACAGTTAAAATTAATAACATTGATCATCTCGCTACAGTATTCTGCTGGGAAACCCTGGATCCTGACATTCATGTGGATGCCAATTGACACAAACCATCTGCCCAAACACCCTTG
>JBBPCS010000386.1:1743411-1755110 GCA_037974645.1 Hollardia meadi | reverse complement strand
CCACTAGAACATTGTTCTGTAGCCATGATCAATGTCATTCACTTCATCTGTCAGTGGTTTTAATGTTGTGGCTGATCTGTGTATAGTTTATGGTGTTGTATTTTGTGAAGCAGCAAGTACCTCTGGTTTTGAGAGGCGCAATAGAAAAATAAAGTAATACTGTTTATTATTATTATTATTAAAAGGTTATTGTAGCATATTAGTGGGGATGATTCGATTAGTCGAACAGAACATAAACCAGTACTATTTTGACTATTGATTAATAATGCGAGTCACTCTTTAAGTTGACATTTGATGTACCGTATCACTAATTGTGAAATTTAATAAGATTAATAATAATAAATTGTTAGTTTCAGCCCTTGATCTTACTTAAAAATTCACTTTGTTCTTAAACTCTCACAAGAAATTCCAACATGATGTAAGGAGAAGATGCTTGTCTCTAGTCACATCAGCGTGTGTCATTGCTGTCATACTTTTTGGAAAAGAATTCTGTTTACGATGGGGCTTGATTTGGAAATTAATGTCCACCCCCTCACAGTACATCCAGTATTTATAGCTGCAGTGTTTTTCCACCGGAGGACAGGGGATAAGTGAGTGGCAGATGGGCGAGGTCATGTGGGTGCTCCGTGAACCTTGCCAACTGTGACCGAGTGTCGTGCTTCCTTGGCAGGGACGCAGGACGGGCAGGTCTACAAAGTAAGACATGCTGGCGCGGCAGCAGAATTAGCCCAATGCTCCACATCAGCACTTAAATAGACACATCGACCCTCACGAGAGGAAATATCAACTCCTCAGCTGCCTCATCAAATTTTGAAAGCAGGGGGGCGTTCAATGTGACAGTCAAGTGAGAAATCACAGGGAAAGCCAACATGAAATATACAAAGCTGTTTTTGGTTTCTACATAATTTGTTGGGAAGATAACTAATTCTAGAGGTTTAATTTGATCTGGGTTAAGCACTTAAGTATTAGTATTAGTGATAATTTACCCACTGACCTGTTGGAACCTTAAACCTGAATGTTATGGTTGTTCTGTCTCCTCAAAATCCTCTTATTCCTTCAAAACACTGCACAATCTTAGCCAAGCCTCTTAAAACTGGCCAGCCGGTACAACCGTAAACTGGTCCAAACAGTAACAAACAGCAAAGTTGGATCCTCTAGTGCAACAGTGACGTGAATGTCCCCTTTTTTTCCTTTACCACGGATGAAACAGAAAACTTGACAGTGGCGAGCTGTGAGCTAAATTAAGCCCTGCTAGCTAACTTACATTGAAGGTACTCGGCCAGGTCGCCTCCATTGCAGTACTGAAAAGACAAGAAAGACAAGTCTTTATAGGAGCTTTGAGCTTCTAGACCCGGCATTAGCATTTCTGACACAACTTACCTCCATGACGAGATATACACAACCTCCCATTTCCTGTTGATAATATAAAATGCAAATTATCAGTGGAAATACACTGGCCTACTGCTGAAGACCAGATTATTTCTAAACTGCTTTAATTAATGGTAATAAGTACATCACATTTCTTTTAAGTGCAGAGATTAGGGATTATGACCTACACCAGCAATCCCTCATTGTCCTAGCAGCTGTGCCCCAGGTTACGGTGGGGACACAGCTCAGTTCTTAGACAGACTTGATTCCTTTCTGGCCCGTCATCAGAAGCACTTCTAGAAATTCTGGGCCCCCTGACATCATGGCCCCTGTCCAGATCTGGTCCCCCATCATCCAGGACCCCCACCCCCCCCACCCCCACCCCACTATTTGGCTCCATTCACTGCCATTGAAAGGGTCACTGTGCAGTGAGGTGAAATGGGGTGGAGTAGAAGGGCGAGATATTTCGGGTAATGAGTGCCTCACTCACTCATTACCCGAAACTTGTTTCACCGAGTTAAAGCTAGTGGGGTCTGTGTACTGGAGCGAAACTTAAGAAGTGTTTACCACTTGCACTATTGTATAAATAACATCTTATGACTATTATGATGCAGTAAGTATCACTGTGTGTCACTATCAGGTAAATTAGCACATTGCGGTCTCCAAAAGGCTCCTGCAGCCTGACCTCAAGTGTAACATCTTAAGTCATTAGCCTTGCATGTTGGTGTGTGTCTGCTGTCACATGCCACTCATGCTGCGTTTTATAAGCCATTGGTTGAAGCGGCTGCACCCTGCCATCTGTCTGAAATAGTGAGAGATCAGCTCACACCTGTCTGGCAGGTGTCAGTAAGGCGAGAATAGGAAAGCACACACACTCACACACAAACAAATGGTTAATGTTCTGCTATGTGTGACCTGTTTAACGGTTTAAGAATACTTTTTAAGTCTCTGGCATACAGTAATTTGCAGAGGATGTTCAATTTTAGGATATATACCAGATGGACCTCAAGACAAAACTTTTTTGACATTTGAACCATTTCAAATTTCAAACAATACTTCAGGTCATTGAGGTTGCTCCAAAAAAAACCTTTAAAAAACTACAGCATCCAACAGCCAAATCTGCACCACATGAGCAATAGCAAATGATGTTCAATGTGGCGGCAACAACATTTGCAACATGTGGCAGCAAAGTCTGCAGGATTGCATGTGTGTGTATTGCTGTGTGGTAAACCTGTGTGAGAGGAAAGAGGTGGGAAAACAAAGGATGTTTACCTGATAGTCAAGTAGTCGAACAATGTTCTCATGTTTGAGTTCCTATAAGAAGTGGGAAAGACATTACCGTTAAAAGGTACACAGGCAGAGTTGGACACAGAATCTATGGAAACATTTAAATGTAATACCTTCAATATTTTGATTTCTTTACCAAGCAGGGACTGTGATTTGGCCAAGTTTTTCTTGCTGATGCACTTCACAGCAACTTCCCAGTCACGTTTCTTCAAAGGTTTAAAAAAGGCAGGATATACAGTAAATATACCAGGCAATGATGACTACACAATATCTGATTTGTCTCAGATTACAAAAATTACCTCTTTATGTCTGCCTTTGAACACAACCGCAAAGGCACCGTGACCAATCAGGTCCTTCCTGCTGAACTCAAACTTGCCAACAGACTCCATGGCTAACAGAAATATAAACGCGTTACAGTCTCAGAAGAAGTTCAAGAAGAAACACGTACAGTCCGACGACCCTGCCGCCGGTAAATCCCATTGCACTGATGAAAACCGCTCTCTTCACACGTGACAAGCTTTATAAGCGAAGAAAAATATCGATGACAACATTACGAAGTTTCAGAAAACACAAACAGTTTAAAAAAAACAACTGTAAACACAACATTAGCGGGTCGTTGTGCTTATTTAACGGTTCAATTTAGTTTCCTTTCTTCCCTAGAACCAGTAGAAGTTATAAGCTCACGTTAACCGCTGTTTGAATTCTCCCACAGAGATCAGGTATTATTGTCTTTATCACCCAGACGCTGGAGGTATTCATATCTCACGGCGAGCATGCGCAAACAGAGTGGCAGATGTCTGACGATGGCGCCTTCAGGGACACCTCGTAATGGCTACGACTTATTTTTAAAGGCTGCATCAAGAAGGGCTTATTTTCCAAAAGTAGTCTCATGGTGGCTGGTGTTTTTTTTTTTTTTAAATGTCTAGCAACACATTATTTGCTCTGGTATGTATGATCATTGATCAAAAAAATAAAATATATATAGGCTATTCACAAACACTAAAATTAAACAAAGCTCACATAAATATTTTAAAATAACCAGTATTCCACATACAATAAAGTGCATCATGTTTACCCTCAATCAGATAGTGAGGCAAACTCCATCCCTCCTGCATCACCTTAAATATTACCTGCTACAAGGGCAACAGCCGATCAGAGATGGCAAGTTTTACTCTTAAAAGAGTAAACAGGTTCAGTTAATGCTCCTTCTAAAAAAAACCCAGTAGAAATAGCTTTCAGCATTCAGTCTGAAGATGTCACACATTTAAAGGAAGTGTTTGTTTTTGCTAAAAGTTTAGGTCTATGGTTTTGTACTGACACAATGCATTTTAGCCATTTATGGCCACAGTGTCATAATACACCAGAACCTAAACATCACAGACGCAAAAGTATCAGAGACACCTGGCACTTTTGTTTTTGTATGATAGCGTCATCATATTTCAAGTCTGTCTTGCCCATATGTTCATTGAAACAGGTTTTGCTCACTGTTATCATTCCTCCCGATGATACTAGATACCCTTCATAATGGGATTTCTATGTAAGTGATGGGAAACAAAATCCACAGTCCTTCTTATGTGTAAAAATGTTATTTATATGTGCTAAAATGCATTCCAATGTTTATCTGAAGCTAATTTGTTGTTTTACATGCAGCATAGTTTTTGTCCTGCATCACTTCCATCTTAAACACATTATAATGGATCTACAAGAGGAATGGAAACTTGTGTCATTATACTTTGTTTTAAGGTAGACTTTAAAAATTGTAAAACTATCCTTTAACACTTTTAAGAATTCATTGGTGGTCAACTTTTTTAGTTGTTTGCATAAAGCAGGATGTCTCCATACAGTATCTGTCACTTTGACAGTGACTTATTCTTCAAAGCCATACTTACTAAAAAATTGATTCATAGTAATGTAATTCACAGGAAGCCTACAATCAATACAAATGAGACCATAATGGTGAAAAAAAATAATGTAATAAAGACGACACTGATTTCTTGTCATAAACATTTTTTAATAAAGATAATTGGAAGCACAAACCATAGTACCATAAGACAACAATCACTGATGGCCTTACAAGCATAGAAATACGGAAATATTTAACTTTGTGACTTTGTGAGTGACTTACAGTAAATCCTGCTTTAGGAAAATTAATGGTTGGTACAGTGTAAGATCAATGGCATTTTAAAATAGTTTGTCTCCTTCCATTCTCACAGTATGTTAAGAAAAAAAGCAACAACCTTATCAAGTCCCTCTGTTGTAGAAAATGTTTCATATTATACTGTACAAAACATGGATGAAAATGTAAAAGAAATTAGCAACAGAAAGAGCAAGAGACACCATAAAGCTTCACAGAATTGTCCAAAAACTACACTAAAATATACTGATTGATGAGCTGTGACACTTTGCAAAGACATGATACAGAACTCAAGAATCACAAAATAAATAAATACATTATATCAGAATTACATATGGTCTAATTCACTGCTACACTGCTGGTTGTAGCATTGAGCTGTCCCCAAAGTTGGATTAAAGCTGTTCAAATCAGGTGAATCTTGGAGAAAGTTCATCCAGGTGACACAAGAAATGTATTTTTTGTGAAGATGATGTTAACAGCTGGTGAAACCATTATGTCATTGTCTTTAAGGCATACATGTAACTCTATATTTAAGGAAAATATACTCTTTTCCTTGGTCTTTTTCTAAGTTTACCGATAACCTGAAAATACTTATTAGGCTATCATCTCAAATTTTAATGTTACTTTTTTTTTTGCAAGTAAATTAATAAGACAATGTAAATTGCACTGTTTATTGTGTGAGACAAATTACATGTCAAAACATATGTTTAAAGAAATGTTCTGACATTTTGGAAAATAAGCTTATTGGCTTTCTTGCTGAGTTATTCTAGATTTAACTTTAACTTAGCAGAGATTCTGGAAAAAGGGCCAAACAGCTAGCTTGGCTAGCTATCCGGAAGGTAACCGTAAAACCACAATGTGTCATCCTCACGATTCTATTTTTGTAAAGATTAAATAAATTAAATATGATAATATGATGTGTTAATTAGAGCTTTAGAGGTGCTGGAAGGTGGACACTTTTGCTAGCTGTTTCTCACTGTTTCCAGCTTTTAAGCTACGCTAACCAACTGCTGGCGGTAGCATCATCTTTACTGAACGAACATGAAAGTGGTATAAATCTTCTCTTCTAACTCTCAGCAAGAAAGCAAATAAGCATCTTTCCCGAAATGTTCCTGTTAAATATACTCTTGCCAATTGGTAAATCAACTGCAATATACAGATGGACAATGCAACAGACAAATCGGGATGCTCCACTGCAAAGAGCCTCATGACTGACCCTGAACTACACTCATGATTTTGTCACTTCACTGACCTCCTCAGAAGTCCTTGTGCTTGTTTTTGGGAACACAGTATGTTTTTATGAGACATCAATAAGGCACAGTCCTTATAGTCTGTTTGTCTTTAAAGGGACAGCTCATCCCAATATCAAAAATACATATTTTCCCTCTTACCTGTAGTGCTATTTATCCATCTAGATTGTTTTAGTGTGAGTCGCCCAGTTTTGGAGATATCAGCTGTAGAGATTTCTGCCTTCTCTCCAATGTAATGGAACTAGATGGCACTTCGTTGTGGTGCTTTTTTTGTATCACTGTGCAGAATGAAGCATGCATCTACACACAGATGAGAGGCTTGTTAACTAAGCTAACTAAGCTAGCTAACGTTACAGCTCAGCCAAGGAAGATGCCATTAATGATTACATCCCGCCCTATCATGAGCACCAGCCTCTCATCCCTGAGGTGATACGGTATAGTTCGGTAGAAAGAAAATAGTTCCTCCATGAAATAGCTTGCAACAAGCTCTGTGGATTATCTTGAGTAACCTGTTCATGATTTCTGGAAAGAGACATTGCTGTTGAGTTTTTCAAATGTATTTTTATGCCGCTTTGAGCACCAGGAGCGAAGTGCCATCTAGTTCCATTATATTGGAGAGAAGGCAGACATCTCTAGAGCTGATATCTCTAAAACTTGGCACCTCACATCAAAACAATCTAGATGGATAAATAGCACAACAGGTAAGAAGAAAAATATGTAATTTTGATTTTGGGGTGAACTGTCCCATTAAAGGTGAAGCTATTACCCAACACCTCCTTTGGCATCACTTTCACTTGAGCAGATGAGTGTCCAATTCATTACATGGCAGAGTAGAAGGATTTTCTGGCCAGTGTTTTTCATTCTACACTAGTGAGCTTCAGATTGCTCTCCTGCCACAGACAGAAGTGACAATCTGTGGTTCTACACGGCGGAGAGGTCGATACGATTGGCTGAGTTGGTGCTTTTGTCCCATGTGTTCATCTTGGTGGGAGTCACGCCCTCCTTGTTTCCATTCATCTAGAGGATGGGAAGGAGAATGTTAGAGTCAGGCAGATAGGAGGAGGACAGCTAATTTTTGTTTTAGCAAAACAGCAGCACTCACAATGTCAGAGTTGAATGGCTTCACATTGATGTTTCGGATGGAGCTGCTAGTAAGAGACCACACCTTGGTTTTGTGTTTGAAAGCAGCTCTGACCTATAGAGAGAAGTAAAGCCATAACAGACAATGGTGACAGAATACATCTCAGTGCCATCAATCCAGGAAATCCATTCTCTGCTAACTAGAATAAATATCTGGCTATTTAGTGTGTGGACAAGTTTCTCACATGAGATGTGGCAAATCAAACCATAAAAACACATTATTTAGCACCATACCTCAGAGTTGAGAAGACAGTGAAACAAAAAGACAAAGAACCCCTGAGGAAAAGTAAAAAATGTCAACTTTTGTGGATTTTTTTCACAAATGACTACAAAAATTTTGGGGAAAAAAAGATCCCGCAGAGAAGAACTTACTTGTAACGAGTTGAATACAGCAAAAATATACAGGAATGCCAAAGAGTGTGTGTTGACAGCAAGGACGCCAAAGATCCAGGAAATGCCGAGTATGGGCAAAAGCACAGCCACTGCCTTTGCAGTCAGCCTTGAAACAAAGCAAGAGACAACCACATTTACATCATTAGCTTTTAGTCGGGGAACAATATTGATAATATTGATTGATATTTGGTCTGATCAGGAAAGCAAATTAACTCACTTGACTGCATTGGCATCTCCATGAACCTTGTAACTTTCACCGCTGATTCGAGATATAATCCTGGTCACAGATATTAGAATGCCAATGTTCACCTGGAAATCAGGAAAGAGGTTAAATACATTTAACACAGAAGCACAGCAGATATGAATTCTTTTCTTTCCTCCTGGAATGCAAGTTTACAATAAATAAAGTCCAGGTCAAATTATGCAACCATATGGGAAATGCCAAATGCTAATTATTCCAAATTCCTCACCACGATGACAAACAGAGCTGGTGCCACAAATGCCCAGATGGCTCCATTCGTCAGTGACAGCCAACAACTGAGAAAGCAAGGGCGGGAGTTAACTTCTAAGTGCTATAATGCTGTAATGTAAATATGAAATGACATATGTAGTAAAGCTTTTTAAATAACACTAAACATAGCCAATGGTTCCAATTTCTTGCACAGCTGATGTCATTCTTATGCAATGCCACCAAGCTTTGATGCAAAGCAGGTCATACTTACTTGTCTACTTTGCCATAACTGTCCAGAGCTGACGTCATGGACACCACACATATCAGCAATGGAGAGCCTGAAAAAAATATATGCACATGTTACACTTTCACTAAACATGTCACATACCCATGACTACATTAATGTGCTATGGGCCCCTGCTCTGGTGGAAAGTAACTATTTACTCAAGTACTTTACTTAAGTACACTTTTGGGGCACTTCACTGAGCAGTTTCACACAAAACTAAATGGTTCTTAACTATTTTTACGTCAAACTTTCTTGACTTGCAAAATGATCTCTTAAATAGGCAAATATCATATGAGTCATTCAGGGCACAATTCAAACAGAAGAATCAAAAATTATTTGTCTCTGCTCATGAATGACCATGCAAATTCTTTCCGAAATATGGTCCCATTGGAGATAATGGAAGGGGCGGGACTTTGCCTCTCTATTGCACAGCCATTTTAAAACAGTGGGTCATGGCACACGGGTGGTCCTCAGAGTGCCTTCTAGTGGGCTGCAGAGGCAGTGGTTAGATTTCTTATTTATTAAGTAATAAAAAAAAGTCAAATTAAAATGCATAATTTCAATGCCCAGTTCCGTTTGAATATCACCATGCCAATAATGACACATAATCAGGCAGAGACAAATGTGTTTTGCCACTTTAAACATACTAACATTCCCTCAGAAACAAATGGATCGGCTTTTGAAACTACCACAAATCAGTCAAAGTGTCAAAACATCGAAGGCAAGGAACAAACTGAAAGGAACTTTGAATGCTGCTCTGCGTGTAGCCTCTCACCGATCACACCACAATTCCCATCTCCCACAAACAAGTCCAAGTGTCTTATTGAGGGTAAGCAGAATATTTATTTTGTACGGAAAGTACGGAAGAGGATTAGGGCCACATGTGAAAAATTTGAGTTCTGACTTTAAAGTCAAAATTCTGAGTTTAAAGTCAGAATTTGGAGGAAAATAAGTCAGTATTCTAAGATGAAAGACATATTTCTGAGAAAAATGTTTTAATTCTGGGTGAAGAGAAAAAGGTCAGAATTCTGACTGTAAAGTGAGAACTCAAATAATATTTTCGCACGTGCCCCTAACTCAAATAATTTTTTCAAATATAGCTTGAATCCTCTTCTGTATTACGCAAATATCCACAACATAGTTTATTTTTTCTCAATTTCTTGTCATGTCATGTTTATTTCTCATTTATTTGGGAAGGTGGTCCTCAGAGTTTTAAAAAATCAGAAGTGGGCCTTGTTTTTAAAGAAAAAGTTGAGAACCCCTGCTATAGTAGACCTAAAAGCTTTGACCCAGGCCACGGACATGCAGGTTATGACAGATTTAGGCCAGACTGATTAAAATTCATGCAGTATTTTAACATCCAACAGTATGCCTCAGTTAATTTTAGCAAACAGCCCTGTGGCCCTCTGACACTTGTTATATTGCCCAACCATTAGCACCCTTTACATACACTTTTAAACCCAGAGGTGCTTTAATTTATCTGCTGTGCTAATTTCTCTGAAAATAACTGATAAATAAAATGATTTTCGGACCTATATCTTTTACCTTGCCAAACGCAAAGGTTTGTGGCACGCTGTAATACGAGGGAACTTTACTTTAAAGGAGGAAATGAAAGTTAAAGAAGTCAACCGCTTTCATCACAGCTAATAGCAGCAGCATTTAGTTATAAAATGTGTATGTATAACAGCTATACTTGTAACTGTCAGACAAGTCTCCAGCACAGCATTTGCAGCTGGCTGCACAAAATGAAAAATTTCTCTGGCCAGAAGAAAAGGAAATAATAAAAATAAGGGGATCGTTTTTCCACTAATGGCTTCAGCATGTGAAGGAGAGACTATGCATTCCTCAGCTGCCAAAGACAGTATATGTATTTCCCAAATTCTTTTTATCTGTCCATCAAACTCCAGTTCGCTGAGGTCAGGAGAGGTAATTGTTATACTGGAATGTAACTCAAAGCAGATTTATTTAACAGGGCCATAATCATTTACACTATTTAACCGGTAAAGAGTCAAAAATATCAACCATATTTACAGTAATGGTGAGTTAGACACAGGACATTGAATGAAATTAGGGACAATAAAATAAGCTGACATAGTGTATTCAGAGCAGAGAAGTCACACAAGGTAACAGGTATCTTTGTTTTATTGGAATATGCCAGATATGTTGTTTGAGTTCTCCATCGCAGTGCAGTAATTAAAGACTGCTGAGCAGACCTACCCCAGCCAATGCCATAGTAGTAGAAGTGTTTGCTTCCCTCAGAGCCGAACACCTTCACCACCATGCTGTAGAGGTGGAGGCCCTCCACCAGCATCCAGGCGAAGGCGCTCAGGAAGAAGAAGTGAAGCAGGACAGCCATTACCTTACAGGGCAGCTGGGGCGGGGGACAAAATCAGACTTTTACCATCAAAACAACGTCTTCTTTTTATTATTATTTATGTACACTTTATTATATTTTCTTCTCCTCTGTTCCGTCTTTGTCTTGCACCAGCAGTTTGTATTTATTGCTTTTCAGTTTTAATCATCTAGTTTCACTGTACTTCTCTTTGTACTTTTTCTTCAACTTCCTCGTCATCTTAATTACCTTTTTTATTTTATCATAATTATCATCATCACTACAGTTTTGTCTTTATAGTTTTCGTGATCGTAATCATTGTTACAACCCCTATATTCATCATCAACATCATCATCTGTGGTGAACTGTGTACCCACTGTGCCGGGGTCGAAGCGAGCGCTGATGAGCAGTAAGATCTCAGCCACCAGGATGGCGAAGGACAGGTTGGCGTGGATGTGGTAGCGTTGGTTACGGATGGTACTCACTGAGCTGCAGAGCAGCAGGACAATATCATATATCATCAATGTAATATAGTACTTTGTGAATAACAACAAATAGTATATAGAACATAAAAGGTGTACAGTTGTACAGTACATGTTTAAGACCAAATAGGTTTTTATAGGATTTCTGAAATATGCAGCATACATATATAACAAACACAGTATATAGTTTTAATAAAAAATCTATTGATTGATATAGTGTGATATGTTTTTAAACATATTACATTCTATAAAATGTGATTAAGTGATGAACTGATGATACTCACGACAGAACAGCAAAAGTGACCAGAGTGATGGCAAGACAGACGATGGAAATTGAGCAGCCAACATAACCGATGGTTGATAGTGCCACTCGGTGGCCAGTAGTGAGCTGTGCAGAGAGACACATCACCATCAGCAGTGGACACGACAACATGTAAAATGGTGGTACAATGGTACATTTCAGTCTGTATCATTAAACTCAAAGGGGCCCTGTAGAGTTTAAGATGATGAACACAATACAACATTTGTATTTTTAAAGCAGGCTACTCTCCAAGACTGAGCTTTAGCAAAAAGGTC
>JBBPCS010000386.1:1720454-1731147 GCA_037974645.1 Hollardia meadi | reverse complement strand
CAAAACTGAAGGCAGAAAGACCTACAAACAAGCAGCAACTGAAGGCAGCTGCAGTAAAGGCCTGGCAAAGCATCTCATGGGAGGAAACTCAGCATTTGGTGATATCCATGGGTTCCAGACATCAGGCTGTCATTGACTGCAAATGATTTTCATCCAAGTATTAAAAACAATCCATATAATTATAATTATGTTAGTTTGTCCAATTACTTTTGAGCCTCTGAAAATGGGGGACTATGCATAAAAATGGATGTAATTCCTAAATGGTTAATGCAATATTTCTGTTAAACCCCTTGAATTAAAGATGAAAGTCTTCACTTCAACCACGTCTTGATTGCTTCATTTCAAATCCATTGTGGTTGTGTACAGAGGCAAAATTACAAAAATTGTTTCACTGTCCAAATACTTATGGACCTAACTGTATTTACCTAAAATTTGCTACATTAGCTCAAATTAGCCACCATAAGCTACTGGTCATACCAGTCCAAGTAAGACTGCAGCAACAAAACTTCACAGTGTCTTGAATTGAGCAACTGGGTATTTTGTTTCATATGAATTCAACTTTTCATTTGTAAGTAGAAGAATGTTTTACTTGACCTCTCAATTGCATTAGTCTCGCTTTAGCTTTAGTTAGCTTATGCATATGAATCATGTATGATATTACACAAACATTTGTATCCCAATGTTGTAATACAATGTTAATAGTAAAGATCATATAAATTGAATTAAACTGAATTAGATTAAGTACAAAACAGGCCATAGAGTGTTAGATTAAAACTTGATAAAGAGTGAAATTTCATGACACAGCTTGGATTTGATCTGAGAAGGTAATCACAAGGGGCTCAACTGAACACTGTATCTACTGTCCAAGTTCTGCGTTCTCATACGTGAACATCTGTTTCAGCTTGTTCCTAGAAAAACAAGCGTGCTTGTTCTGAGCGCTCAATGTACTGAAATCACACACTTGCTCAGAATGTCTTTCTTCTGGCAGCAATGTGTTTGTGTATAAGAGCCTGGAGTTTTCTGCGTACAGGAAGCTGAATATTTACATTCAAAACATTGTGTTGTACAGCACCTTCTAGTCAGCACTACTGTCTTCTACAATTTGAACAACTATATTTGACAACATACTGTAATCCTGTATGGGTACACTGCCTGGCAATGTTTTTGCTGCTGGCACCACTTGCGCCAAAAAATATGCAGTGTTAAAATCTCATACTCATGGTTCTCTTAAGTGCCTTGGATTAAAGTATTCACCAAATTGCATATGTTGCATTATGTCATGTTGAAAGGTTGCACAACAGCAGTGTGAACTCATTTACCTCTGGCAAGCCTGGAGAGGACAGCACTTCTTCCACACTTTTGAGAAAAGCCTGGGTGGAAGAAAACGGACATCACAGAACTATTGCATCATATGCACATGGGTGGGCATTGTGTGTGTGTGTGTGTCTATATATATATATGTGTTGGACTGTGCTCCAAGACCTGTGTGAGGTTGTTGGCAGTGTTGTGAGGAATGATCCTATTGGGCAGCTCCCTCAGGAAGCCCAACACCGGCATGGACCGTGGGTCCTGGGAGCTTTGGACCTCCTCAGGCTGACTGATGACGACAGGAGAGCTCACTTCAGTGGCTGTCTGGGGAGACAACACATAAGGCATCAAATGAAGGTGACTGTCAGGAGGCAGCAAGTTCCAACACACACAGGATATTTAGTGAATGATAGCCCGGGTTTAGAAAATACACTTTTACAGTGCTCTAAAGGGAGCTATTTTGTGCAAAGTGTTGAGCAGCTGTCTCCACTTTCTTCTATTTCTTTGTCTGTTTTGTACCTCCAAAGCCCTTTGAAAAACAGGACGAGTCTATTCACATGTGCTCTCAATATCCCTTTTTTCCAGCTCCTCCATCTTCAAAAGCAAACAACAGCTCAATAAGAACTCTGCATTTCTATTATTCAAACAAAATACCCCCATTTCTATGATGTTTGTGCCTGCTATTTGCATGAATGGCATATTTATGATGAAAACCTAGATAATTCACACATGTAGCTTATACCAGGGGTTCCCAAATTTTTTCCATGTCAAGGACCTCCAACAGTTGATGCACAGACTATCAATTTGAGAGGATTTTGTTTATCTTTATTTTTAGGTTTGAAGATTTAAAAAAAAAAAGTCTTCATAGTCAATCAATGATCGGATCACTATAAATTACAATAAACTAAAATGACCAACCCTATTTTTTCCTTGTTGTTCCAACTGGCAAAAAAATGTGACAAAAGGTAAAATATTCTATTCCTCTTTTTGCTGGGGACCCCCTATAACCCACTCAAGGATCCACTAAACCACTAGTTTATACAATTACATTTAGGTATCACATCAGTTTTTGTTGACTTACGACTGATGGTGTAGTTGAAGTGACTTCTTTGGAGACTGTAGGCGTTGTGGCAGAAAGCATAGCCTGGCCTAGAAAAGAAAATACATAGATTGTGTTAAATTTTCTAGATTTTATATCCCTATATAAACCTAATTTTTAGGTCCTTTGTTGAAGCTGACTCCGCTACACTGCTGTAGCTGGATTTTATCAACATACAGCTTGCAGTTTATGAGGTTGGACCATGCCAAGTCATGAAAGTAGACAGATTACAACCTCCACAAAACTGGGACAATCAGCCACATAACACTCTGCCACTAGCTTCTGGACAAAGCTAAGATACATTTTATGCCTTTGCTGTCATTTAATAAAAACAGCAGTAACTACCTACCAGAAAATGGCCATAAATGGCCATATGTCAGAGGCATCAGTCTGAACCATTCCTGCTCTTCTTTGGTTCAATGCAGCATTTTATATGCAAGTAAAAATATGTTTCTGTAACCATAACAGAAAGGCCCTTTGCGTCTGGTAATGGTCTGTGGAATATATTGCTTTTGGGTAACGACTTCGGAGAAGAAATCAAGGCAGTGTGCACCAGCTGATGATCTAGCAGTACGCAGTAAAAGTTTTCATTATTACAGTACGTACTTTTCACACTGTGGAAGAGACAGCGTGCACCCTCACTAATGTTTCACACACAGCAAGAAGTGATATAAAAAGCCAACTAAGAGGTAGATTTAATCAGGCTTCGAACATTTCTCAGACTACTGTGAAATTTGGGAATATGGATCATCACACAACAGATTAGTTCAAAGTTCTTATGAATGTCAACATGTTTTTGTCCATTTATGGCAAAAGAGGTAAATAGTGAGTGAACTAAAGCAGTCAAGAGTCTGGGGTTTTTGTCCTTGCGTGTTACAACATGTCACATTAAGTTAAAATGATCTGCCCCCTGCGACCCAACGTGCATCTGCACTCTTATAAATACTTATAAGGCAGAACTATGTCAGCCATGACACTTAAATGGTGCAAGGTCACCAAAACATTTTGTAGCAAGAATTTGTAAAGTTTCATATCTTGCTGTTATTCATGAATGCTGTGGGTGGAGTGTAGTGAGGACAAGAATGGAAAATTGCTTTTTAACCTTTGTGTCCTCAGTGCGGAGTCAAGAGGGAGGAATCATTGTAATAGATTTGCCATGTCCGAGAACGGCAGGAAATACTTTCCAGTAGAGCGTGATGTCCTCCTACCTGTGGCTGCACTGTAATACTGCAAGATCTCCTTAGGTGAAAGAGCCCTTTCCCAGATGACAAACTCGTCAAAGGCGCCTGTTACATAGTGACCATATGCCCTGTCATTGCCCGTTCCAATGACAAGGTCAGGGAAGGGGTCACCGTAGAACTCTGAGACGCTGCCACCCACAGCGTCACCAGTAGTGAAGGTCCCATTGATGTAGACTTCCAGACCATCCTTTTTCGTCCAAGTAAAGAGAACGTGGGTCCAGTAAGGCCCTAAAAGAAGATACATATGATATGTACAGTATGATTTATAGTCCCATTTCCACCGCGAGGTACGGCTCGACTCAACTCGATTCTACTCAACTCTACTTGCTTTTGTTTTTTTCTATTGTGGATCGTACCTGTTAGCAGACGCTTTATTTTGTATCACCTCAGTAGAGGTTCCGAGTGAGCTGAGGTAATACTTAAAAAAAGTAAAGAAAGTAAAAATGAAAAGTAAAGGAAGTAGAGTCGAGTCATACCCTGCACTGGAAAAACTAGTCATGTAGCGTTGCAAATAGCAGCTTCACAAATATGAGTGGGTGATTTGAGCAAAAGGTTGGAGCAGGACACAGAAACTATATTACTTGACTTTTATATATATATATGACAAAGAGTAAATAAATCCTTTTACTTGAGAAGCTGGAAAATATTAGCATTTTGGTTGAACAAGAATACTGTCTGTGAGGCATAGCAGTGCTTTGAGCTAAATGCTGTCAGCATGCTAACATGCTACAACAACAAAGCTAACGTGCTAGCATTTAGCAGGTGTAATGTTTACCATCTTAGTTTAGCGTGCTAACTAACGTTTGCTGAATAGCATTTACCACAAAGTACAACAGAGGCTGAAAGGAATATCGCTAGTTTTGGAAGTTGGTCAGAAACCAAAATATCAACAATTTACTTTTGGCCTTTAGGATCAGTAAAGTTGTTGAAATGCATCTGGACCAACACTAGCATGCTTAAAAATGACTGAAAATGATTAACAGCCGTTCAAAATAGTTGATTAATTTTCTGTCAAGAATGTCTTTCTGTCTGTCAACTTTTCGTTTCAGCTTTACGTTTAGTTGTTTAATTTGTTATTTTATAATATACATAAATCCTGTGCACCCACAAGAACACCAGAATCTGTTCTGGTCCTACAAGTTCTTTCCAGTCAATTCTAAAAACCAATGAACCACCCTTTGTTTGAAAATCTGAAAATAATGGGAATCCCAAAAGACAATAACATTAACTTTCTGAAAACACATCTGCCAGAAGAGCAAAACAACCATAACACATTTCATTTGTGGTTTGAATAAAAACCATATCTGCTAAAGACCACCCCGTCTTCAACATTTTAACTCTCTCTTTCACTTTATTCTTAGCCTTCACTTTAATCTATGGCCCTCAAAGCTTTTCCTCACACTTGTGAAACGCCAGAAAAAGAGTTGTCCTGAAACTGGTCTAATTGTCCTGACAAGTTGTTTACAGGTCACACCATACCAGATGACGTTTGATCCTCTAACTGCACGCTCAAATCAAAATTGAGTTAGGACGCCCCGTGAACACCACATTTAGTAAGTGAAGCAAAAACAAAGATGAGAGAAGTCATTTGAGAACAAAACTTGACATAATTTTCAAAATGTTCCCATTGTGTCAAATCAGTTTAACAAATCATTCAATCTCATTCAAATACACCTTTTTTTATTTTCAGAATTTAATTCGAAGTATTGGCCACACTCTCACTGGACCTTTACTAATCACCAAACCAAAACCTTTTGTATTTTAGAGTGGACTGCATCTCATTACACATCCATAATAATTATATAGCAAAATATTTATGTGTCCAAGAACAGAAATTTAACTACAAGAACACTGTGTAATACAAAGGCAAATTCATTCACAATACCTGGAACTCTGATGTTGGCCTTCCATCTGTGGTTGTTGCCTCGAGTGTAAAACTCCACGTATCCTCCGAAGCGATTGGTGTAGACAGAGAAGCCGTTGGAGATAACTTTCCCTCCAGAGGTTAAAGCAAAACGGGACTCTGGCTCATGGTTTTTCCAAAAAAAGGAGAAGGTAATCCCTGGAGAATGAGGGAAATGTCACTTGCAGTCGGACTGAAGGGGTCTGAAGATAATCATCTGCATAAACAACAGTGCACTCACCCTCAGGACCACACAAAGTAGGGTCACTAATGCAAGAGTTCTGGTAGTTTCCAAAGTGGAGAAAGGTACCGCCATTATCTCCATTCAGAAATATACCCTTGTTGACCATTCCTTCAACAATATCTGCAGCAAAGCACAAATCAAGGGCATCATTTCGCTTGAAAATTATGAGCAGCGTCTAGTCAGGATATCTAAGCGCTTAAACAAACAATCACTTTCAAAAAATAAAAATTCAGTCATTATCTAGGTTACCCCTATGAAGTTGTTTAGTCCACAAAACATTTCTGGAGCTTCACAGCAAAACAGCATTGCAGCATTCTCCTAAACAACTTAAGACTTGTTTTAAAACATAAAAAAACAACTGAAAAATAACATCAGCTGGCTCCATAGAGCTTGTCCGGCGTAATCTAAGTCCCCTATAGCCCTGAGATCCCAAACTGATTTGTAAAGACCCTATTTACATCCTTTTATAAGCCTAAGTCTTCACTGTAGCAGCTAGCTAACAGCACAAGCTCTAGCAAGTCTGAAGTGGATTTCAGCTTTAAAAGGGTATAAATAACATCTTTTCAAATCAGTTTGGGATCTCTGGCCTTCTGGAGACTTGGATTACCCTGAACAAGCTATAGTGAAGCTCCAGAAATGTTTTGTGGACTAAGAAACTTCACCTGACTTTCCATCAGTATGTGGGGGTGAGTAGATAATGAACTTTCATTTTTGGGTGAACTGTTCCATTAATTCGCAATGTTCAGTACTCTTTGATCCTTTAATAGTCAAGAAATCATACATTGTTTTTCAATTAATGAGAGGGTTTTATAGTTTTCTCGGTATCTCTTAAAAGAATACAAAGACATTAACGAGTAGCCTCAATGTATTGATATGTTCTGACTCGGGTTTGACTCAAGCCAAGAAAGGCAGAGAATTTCTCTTGTCGTGCTGCCAGAACAAAAGGCTGAAGAGTGTGAAACATTCAGCTCAACCGTGTGGAGATACAGACAGGACAACAGAGAGCAGTGGGTGATGCACGAATACATTTCAGTGAGCAGAAAGTGACTGATCCTCACCTACTGTTGCAGAAATGTTAGTGTAGGCAGAGTCATTGGTATACACATAGGAAGAGTTATGGGAGGAAGGGAGCACAGTGTGGTTGTGGATTCTGAGAGCTGGACAACGACAACGGAGAAAAAAACGACAGTGATTCACACCTATGTGGACACATAACAGAAGACACAGTGAAGGGAAGACAACAGGAGGGACGTGGTGTGCAGGTATGAGACAGAGTGATGCTGAGCTGAGCGCACGGTGGCAGCACTTTTTTCCTGAGTAACTCCACACATCATACTCAAGTCTATACCCGATCCCTCTTCAACTTTAGCATTTTTTTTTTTTTAAACTTGCACTGAACAATGTCATAATAGTAATAATAATAATAATAATAATGATTTATTCCCTACATTGTCAGACTTTTACCACCTTCAGATTATAGGATACTGATTATTGCAGCAAAATCCTTCACATATCAGATATTTTGTTCTGTTATTTCTGTAAACATAAATTTATTATAAATTCTAGAATAAATCTGACATACTATATAAAAGCTCAGAACACAGCAGCACATTTAAAAAAAAAGAAGCATGATGGCTGGAAGGTGGATGGTGAAAAAAAACAGCATGAGACCATGCAGCGGAGCAATCAGACAAAGACATTTATGTGGTGCATTCCCATATGCATATGCAGTCTGTCTATGTATGCACATACTTATGTTGCTGCCGTTAACATAACCTGGTCTGTTTCCAATCTGGTCCCACAGTTCATGGATTCCGTCCACAGCATCGAGAGGCCAATAATGTGAGGCCGTGGCCAACACCTGCAGGCCTGAACGGAGAGTTCACGGGTAAATAAGCATCAAGAAAGGGCTTTCCCCCCACAATCAAGCTCTGTCCCATTACTCCATTTTGGAATTTGGGGGGATTTAAAGATTTATAATAATTAACCCAACATGTTTAATACAGATTATTCAGATTATTGAGTAGTAAACAAATAAATAACATCCTCTGATTTGGAACACTTTGTTTTTACAGTTCCTTCTATATTTCTGATCCAATATATAGCTGTATGATATCATCATTCAAGTTAGGGCTGCCACTAAAGATTATTTTTTTATTATCTATTAATCTGATGATTATTTTCACGATTATTTGCTTAGTCTACAAAATGTCAAATAATTGTGAAAAACTAAAGTAGAAAGAAAAGCATCCGCACACTCAGTCTGTGCAAAAATGATGAAGATTTTTGCACAGACTGAGTGTGCAGATGCTTTTCTTTCTACTTTAGTTTGATGCTCTGTAGCTCCAGCACCTCTTTTAAGTCTTTATACTGAGTGAGCTGTGTTTTTCTCTTTGATTCTTGCAAACAATTGTGAAAAGAAATGCTTATCACTATTTCCCAGAGCCCAAAGTGACGTCTTCAAATTGCTTCTCTTGTCCAACCAACAGTCCAAAACCCAAAGACTCTTCATTTACGAAATTACGAAACATTTAAGAAAAGCAGCAAATCCTCACATTTAAGAAGCTGGAACCAGCAAATGTTTGACATTTTTGCTTGAAAAATGACTGAAACGATCCACCAATTATCAAAATGGTTGGCAACTAATTTCCTTTCGATCAACTAATCGATTAATCAAATAATTGTGGCAGCTCTAATTCAAGTTTAGCAACTTAAAGCAGTATGGAAAAATGAAAGCAATCACACCACCCACACAGAAATTCATCACTACCTGGATGCTTTGCAGATTGTGCCACGTGAGAATAAACCTGTAGAGAAATCAAATATGTTTAGAAAGGCTGCTCAGATGATCATACTGTGATATGAGAGGATGATGGGAGTATAGTTGTGAAAATGTGTTTTTTTTAGTAGCTTACCTTAATACAGGAGACAAAAGCTGTAAAAAGGTGAACTTGCAGAGAAAATTCCATAGCTTTTGGAAAATGTATCATATGAAGTCTTTTCTAAAACAACTGTTAAATCCCCCAACAAATCCAGGAGGAGTCACTCATTATTCCAACATGTGAAAACTTGTGATCAGTCCATGTGTCCAAACTTGGAAATATAGCTAAATTTAAAAAAAGAGTCTATTTACTGTTCTGGCATGAGGCAAAAAAACTTCACAAGTTGCCTTCTCATGATACAAATCTGAACTTCCACTTCAACGCAGAAATCCGTGATCTTTAGTCCGACATTGAACTGGTCCTTGTTTCTTTGAGTTCCTGTGCCTGCATCTGGAAACTGCAAGGACTTGTGGAACTCCGTGTAGGCGTACTGGCTTGTTGGCCTGAACGTGGGAATTGCAAACCGTGATGTCATGTTTTGGATCTTCTGAGGAGGGGCGTCTGTTGAGCTGTGCGTAATTGGCATTATTTGTGCGTAATTTGGAGATTACGCGGTCCAAACGCTGTTTGGATAAACAGATGCGCGTTAAACATGTGGTCTCATGACTCGTTTGGATCTTTGGGTTAAATTAGAGGGGTTTGGTTCATTACATTCTAACAACTCACAAGATAAACTTACCTCACAGTGTAGGTCCGTGTATAAATACGATACATGTGTCAAAAAAGATGTACGTCACACTTCGTCCTCTGTTGTGCTACTTTTTGTGGTAGTTTGGAGGAGACCTACAGGTGGGGGAGTCCCCAGAATCACCACCAGCCCCGTCACAGTGTGCCTAGGCCAATTTACAAACATATCCAGGTAAACAGCGCCACCGCGTGGCCAGAGTGCCAATAGTTTAATGGCCAGCCAGCCGTGCTCATCTATTATTTATTAAACCTTCTCGTATAACTGCCTGGTGACGCGTTTACTGTCAAACTAAAATTCATCATCTGTTAAAAACACGTATTGTGTCACAAAGGTACTGTTCAAGTGTCTTTAATGGAGGTAACGTAATATTTCCTAATTTTCTACTTCCAGGAATATAATGGGATTACATTAATTTAGTTCATAATGGCCTGATCAAATTTAATTGAGGGTGGACTAGTTTCTCCCCCCTGAGGCGGAGGGAGGGAGAGAGCGAGAGAGAGAGCGATAGAGAGAGCGATAGAGAGAGAGAGAGAGAGAGAGAGAGAGAGAGAGAGAGAGAGAGAGAGAGAGAGAGAGAGAGAGAGAGAGAGAGATAGAGAGAGGTGGGAGGAAAGGCGTATCCCGGAGAAAGAGATATCACTGTGGACCTGTTTCGGATCCTTCACGCTTGTGCGGTGAGAAAGAAATGACGACACTGGGGAGACCAGCGTTTGATTCTGTAGAACTTTACTTTAGTAGATCAGAATTTTAGACCCAGTTTTTGGTTTTGGTTCAGACTTTTAGACTTTCCTCTATCTGAATAACTGTTGATGTCAGCTCGACCTCAGTCCCCAGGAGGGTGGCTCAATGTTACTCTACACATGGAGGCTTACAGGGTGAACCAGCGGATGTTTTACTAGAGTTATCTGGGCAGGAGACGAGCTGATCGGTGTGATGAAGGATCGACTGGCTGAACTGACTGCTGTAAGTGTCTTTTCTTGCTCTTGAGTGTAAAAAAAAAGATTCTGACTGCACAAAAAGTCACTTAAAGATTTTTTTTTACCCGTACAGAGTAGGACACAAGCAGAGGAGGATGTTACAGTCGCAGTGGACAGAGATGGCTTCATGGAGAGCTTTTTCAGAAGGGTGGGTGTCACTGCAACTTCCAGGATGGTGAGCGCACAGGTTTGGAGATGATACTGATGTGTCATTGGTTGATTTAGGTGGAAGAAGTTCGAGGACTCATTGATAGGATTTCCCACCAAGTGGAAGAGGTGAGGAAGATGCACAGCATGATCCTGTCTGCACCCAACCCAGATGACAGTAAGTGTGTGTGTGTGTGTGTGTGT
>JBBPCS010000386.1:1659373-1720354 GCA_037974645.1 Hollardia meadi | reverse complement strand
GGTACAAGTTTTGCTGCTATTCACCAATAAAGTACACACTACGTCTGAGTGCTCAGGTTCTTGAACAAATGGCACTAAACCTCTGCTGACTGTGTATTGCTCACATTTTACACTTTTCTTTTCGATGTTATTTCAAAGTTAACATGTCCAGAGAGTGTATTGGATTGTGATTGGCTGGAGGGTGTGCATTATTTTCAGATAACCTTGCACCTCTGACATAGTGCTTAGTAGAGGCTCCACTTTTAGTTGTTAGTAGTTTATGGATTCTCCTACTGTTTGGAGAAATTAATTCCTGTTTATTCCCAGCTGGATCTGAACCCAACACAAAGCTGAGAGGGTACAAGTCTACTCTAACTCAAAAATGAAGCACAGTGTGGAAGCAGACCTCTTCCTCCCTGGTCTGCGATGAGCCTCTACGCTGTACATTACTATGGCAGCTTCATGGCTTGTTTCTCGTTATCAACATCTCACTCACATACTAGGTCCTACTCCTGTCATTCACAAAGCATATGTACAGTGGTGAACTGTCACATTAGATTAATAGAACGTGATTGAAAACAGTCCACAGACGGTGCACAACAACAGTTTGAATTCTGGTCTAAACCAAAAGCCAAAAGAGTGATGTTGGAATGTTCCCCCCAATCTCTGCTGTTTGTTTTGTGGAGAGGCAGAACACGTCTGTACGTGTGGGCTGTGGACAGCCCATTACCCCTCAGTGCTCCATGACTCTGTTTCTGACGTGGCCTTTTGTTGGGCTTGCTGTGCTCTGTTGCCTTATTGATTTCTTGCCCCGAAGAATTGACACACTTAGAGCCTGATGTTCTTGTTGGCAGACAGCTCGACTTTATCTGGCAGGAAGCTTTGATACTGTAAATCCTGGAGTTGCACAGAAACGGTGAGAGACCTACCATGACCCCTCAGAGGGGAAGATACATTTTCAGGATTGAGTGACAGGAGGTCGTTTAGAGGTCAGAGCAGCTTCAGTTTTTATTCCGTGATGGGGCGGAATGTTGTTTATGTTTCTATCAGTTCTAGGGCTGCAAGCTAAGCCACTGCAAGATGCCATATCACGTATTTGAACCTCCTATTTTTTTCGTGTGTCAGTCTCAAATGAAAGATTACCGGTTGAACCATCCTTCACTTCAAACAAGTCATATCATGATATCACACCTGTTTAAGGATCCGCGGGGTTTCACTGCGCTCCTCATGTGAATATATGGGCAGACCGCTTGTCACTCCGCCTGTGTGGTCACCTGCAGCTCTGCAGCTTCAACTTTAGTCCCATACAGTTTCTAGCAAATAAAACAAGCTGGAGATTTATTGAGATTAGCCTTGTACCCCACTCAACCATAACCAGCAGTGACAGATGGAAAACAGTGTTGACCAGTAGCAGTAGTGACCTTGCTGAACACTATTCTGGCATTGCTGACACCTCGTGGTCTTTTCATAAAGAGGTGCTGCGCTGCAGGAGTCCTGCTCTTTTCTTCAAGTATGTAACACATGGTAAACATGCCCCTTTAAACATGACAACTTATTGGAGCCTGTTGCAGGAATCCAATTACTATTACTTCTATACTATACTAACTATTGGATGGATTGCCATGAAATTTGGTACAGTTATTCCTTGTTTTTAGTGTTGATTAGCAAATGTTAGCATGTCAACATGCTATTCTAACAGTGAACATGATCAGCATTTAACCATTGTCATTGTGAACATGTTAGCATGCTGGCATTAGCATTTAGCTCAAGTACGGGCACACAGCTGCTAGCATGTCTGCAGACTTTTGTTCAGTATCCATTCATTGAGTTCTCATTGGTAACGAATCCTTTAGAGGTTCCGCAAATGGACAGCTCAGTATTGTGATGTGTTCCTACAAGCTGATGCTATTTTCGAGTGTGACATTGTCAGTTCAGATTGACATATCACCACTTTGATGGGCTCCATGTCTCTGTTTATGTGCGTCAGCCTGTCTGTATTGATGCTCTGCGCTGTCACAGCCAGCTTTGATAACAGCTGCTGTTGATGTGGAATCTGTCCCTCTGTTTTGCTGTCTGAAAAATATTATCAGAGAAAGATCATTAACATGTATTGTTAATATATAGGGCAGATGTAGAGTGCATGCATGGGTGACAAAGTGTGCTTTGGTTCCTGTTTCCCACTATTATCATCACACTGCACTGTCCTCCTGTCTGCCTGTAGTCTGTTTGTCCTGGAACTGTTGGATTTCCCCTGGGAAGTCCAATCCACAGTGATCTCAAGACCGATTTGTGTCTCTGTTTCCTTTTTCATCCCTCCTTTTCTTCTGTAACATGTTCTTCCACGCTGTCAGTGGTCCATGAGAGGGTGGGTGGGTGTGGGTGATTAATAAAGCAGTCAGTCGTTTGTGTGTGTGTGTGTGTGTGTCTGTGTTAATCGTTTGGTTAGACAGGCTGTCTCTGCTGGCTCTGACTGATTGGCCAGTGTTCCAATCTTGGCAGCTGCCCTTTTTCAACTGGGTGAAATGACATATGGGGCCATAAACAGCACACAGAGAAGAGTGAAGAGAGCTGTGACTTGGCTGGCTAAATAAGAGCCAGGAGCAGTACTGTACCCTGCAGAGGGTCTTGGAGAGGTGCTGGAGTAAATCTTTATGGAATAATCAAGAAGAGGCTCTTCACTCTTCACTTCCCTCTGCTTTTTGTTTCAAACCTAAAGAGCAATCTTCCATCTTCAAGAGCATCATCCCTGTTACGGAGTGGCTTCGTTGAGCCAGTTAGTATCATGCTTAAAGGAATAGTTTAACATGGTCCTCCCCCTAAAATCACAAATCAAATTTAGGTTTCTGTTTGCACAGATGAAACAAACAAGCTACAACATGTTCTTTAGTGAGCCTTAGAGGGGTTAGTAGAAGGATTTTTGGACCTTTTGACAGAGCCAGGCTAACTGTTTCCTTCTGCTTCTAGTCTTTATGCTAAGCTAGGCTAACCAAGTCCTGGGTGCAGCTCCATACTGAACACACGGACATGAGATTGATATCAATCTGAACAGCACACTCTCAGCTGAGAATATTCTCCAAAATGTTTCAAAATTTGAAATAAATAAAATAGACGCAGCACCAATTTAAAGCGGAGTAGAAAGGCTTTATAATCAGAAATATGAGCATTGTGTGAAGCCTCAGATTAATGCCATATATCACAACCAGAATCCGCTTTATTGGGCAAATACGTGCACGCTAGAGTTGTCATGATACCAGAATTTTAAACTTTGACACAATATTAGTATAAATAAACCATACTCAAACCTCTTTCTAAATACCACGGCAAAATAGCACACAAAATAGGACAATTTCTTTCCTTTTGTTATAATTTTTTTTTGAAAAAGTCACTGAACACACATCAACACATTTGTAATAATGTTAACATCTGTGCAGTGTTGGGGGCGGAGGGTGGTTGTGTGACATATTTGTATCACTTGTTCATGTAAAGTCATTTTTGTTCCACTTAGGTTTGTGCTTGAAGTTGTTTATTACATTTTCATGTGTCATCATGTTGATGTACGTGTGTTCTGTCCTCGGTTCATGCACAGAGTGGTGTGTTGACAATCAAGGTTGGCGGGGACCATGGCACCTACGTCATCAACAAACAGACTCCAAACCGGCAGATCTGGCTTTCTTCTCCCACCAGGTAAGACTAGAGAGTGGCGCCACACCTGACTCCACACATGAACCAGATGTCTTTGCCCACATTTATTCTACACCATCACAGAATGGTTCTCAGGCACCTGCCTCAGAACTCGCATAGGCAAATGTGCCTCACGTCTGTCTGCAGCTGTCTGTCTTTTGTCCTCTGCACTGCAGCAGCAATGTTCTGCTGCCGCTACACACAGAGATGTTCAGATGCTGCAGAGCCACTTCTGCTCTGTGTCCATACAGAGGGACTTATTTGGAAAACTCTCATTGTTCATTGAGAGAGAATTACATTGAGAAACACAAAATACCTTTCTCTCTCTTTTTTTTGTTGAGAAGTCTGAAAAGACAATATCTCACCTAATTTCCTTTCTTCTCTTTCTGCAGTGGACCAAAGCGCTACGACTGGACAGGAGAACGATGGGTGTACAGTCATGATGGCATGAGCCTCCACCAGCTGCTTTCCAAAGAGTTTTCAGTCATCTTCAATAGAAACATGGACCTCTTAGACCTGCCATATTCCTGAGAACCCACACCTGCTACTGACCTGCCTACAGTGTAACTAATGTGACTCACAAAACAACTGGTAGATCATAAATATATACAGTGTGTCCAACTTCACAATAACTTCTCTACATTAGCCCTTAGGAAAGCAGTTTTACATAATGCGAGTGATCTGTATGTGTGAGCTTTTTTGTTTTTATCTAAATGTTCTTCAACAATATACTGTACATTTGTATTTCATGGTGATAAAGACGCGTTTTCATTAAATATTTGAAAAAAAACACCACAGACATCCATGTGAAATTCAGCCATATTCAGTCTCCATAGCAACTTCTCCATGTCCTCAGTGTCCCACAATGTCCAATCAATGAACACGTGAGCCTGTTTCCATTGCAGTCAGCATTTTCACATGCTAGTGACATTGTTGCCAACAGCTAACTTGTTCTGAAAACAGCACTGGAGTTTCTGACAACAAGCAATATTGTAATGGTTTACAGTGGTGGCAAACTTAAAAACAGTTTTGATTTTAATTTATTTAGTTATTTATAAGGGACCATGTACAATATTAAACATTAATGTTACCATTTTATTTATACCACAGTTAAAGTTCATTTTAATCTGCAGGTCACAATAACATCCACACAGTGACTGAACAAACAGGACACCTAATACAAAAGTTACACACACACACACACACACACACCATGTCAGCAACAGGTCAATGTCAGACAAATGAAAAACAATGGTTACAGAGTTGAGTAGCTTTCAGCAGACAGTTTGGCAAAAACTATAATGGATAATGTAAATATAATGGAATTAGATGGCACTTGTTTTGTGGTGCTCAAAGCACCAATAAATTACTTTAACTAAACAACTGTGTCTCTTTTAAGAAATCATGACCCAGTTACTCAACATAATCCACAGACCTTGCTGTGAGCAGTTTTAACGTAGGAACTATTTTCTTTTTACTGAACTACACAGTATCACCGTGCAGAGGGAAAAACACAACTACTCAGGACGTGAGGCTTGTGCTCGCGACAGGGCAGGATGTAAACATTATTTGTGTCCTCCTTGGTGGAGCTGTAAACATTGACTGTAACCATCCTCAATGATTTCAGGTAGGACATGGGCCAAACTAAAAACTCTACACCTCAAATACATTTTTCCCAAAGATCTTTTTTTTTTTTTTGCCATTTTAGGTAGTTCTTATCATGCTGATGTATGTTCAAGTGTTCATTTTTCTGATCAGTTTGGTTTTAATTAGTTAAAAATGGGGTGTAACATCATAATTGACAGCCCGTGATTGGGCAGGCAGGTGTATGGGTGGGAACTTGATACCGCAGCTCCGCTGCCCGGTCGCTACTGCACAGACTGGCTCTGAATGACGTCCCTAGCCCAAGATGGCAGCGCTCGTATCCAGGATATTTTGGCTTCACTTTTGTACAACAGGGAGTGGAGACGCATCGTCCATCTTTATTTATGCCAGTGGTTGTAACGTTAGCTAGCTTAGTTTGCCTCTCATCCATGAGTAGATGCACGGTTCCTTCTGCGCTGTAATACGGAAAGAAAATAGTTCCTACATGAAACCGCTCTCAACAAAGTCTATGGATTATCTTGAGTAACCAAGTCATGATTTCTGGAAAGAGACATTGTTGTTTAGTTTTTCAAATGTAGTTTTTAAGCACCTTGAGCACCACAAGGGATGTGCCATCTAGTTCAAATTATTTTGGAGAGAAGGCAGACACCTCTATAGCCTCTGTGTCTCCAAAACTGAGCAACTCACACCAAAACAATCTAGATAGATATATAGCACCACAGGTAAGAGGAAAAATATGTATTTTTCTTTTTGGGGTGAATTGTCCTTTTAATGTTTGTCACTGAAAGGTAATCAGGTAAAAAGTTTTGATCCCTGATATTGAGATTATTTGACTGTTTAGTGTATTTAATATACTGTTTTACACAGGTGTATGTGAAACGATGCAGAGGACCTTACTTGATATATCTAGCATTTATTCATTATACTGTGTCACTGTAAATAAAGATAATATAAACTCTCAGACTCAGTCTTACCACTTTTTCTGTTTTTACACAAGGCATCTAAAATGAAACAACATTAAATAACCACAGATGCTGCCCACCACATCAATGGAGGCTGCAGTAGAAACAGATAATGAATGAAAATATAATACAACTCAGTTGTAATAATGTAAAATGTTTCTTCACAGGAGAAGTTAGAATTTCTACAAATACTGTGCATTAAATATACTACTTAAAAATATCTACACTGTAGCTTAGTTTGGAACTTGGCTTTTAGTAAAAATAATGTTTAATAATTGTTTCATAAAACAAATCCATTTAGAGCCTTACATTACCACTGAAGAAAAATAGTGGTCAGGTTTGTGTGACTGTATTTTTCTTTTGAACACATTAACATATAAACATTTCAATTAAAGACATGAAACAATCTTTGGTTTTCATAGTGCTCACACTTTATTTTTTCAACAGTTTGTTCACAAATTTGAGTGCATGAATGAATGAGGGTACACTAATTTCTGTTGTACCTCTTCTTTTTCATGATTGTCCCCGGGTTTAAATATGTGGCACCAGTTCAGACGTGAGTCATTTAGGATCCATGTTCATTCTCATTATTTTTGGACTTCACGTTTTATTGTTTTTGTTTGACTGTAAATACTTTATTCAAATCTTTGTATTCATTTTTATTTAGAGTTAATTGTTTATTCCTGTCCCTTTTGTGTATAGGCTCCGGTTATTTCTTTTCCTTTCAAATAGAAATATATATATATATTTTTTTATTAATATCTTTCAATCTAGCTCAATTTGGAATAATGTTTAGAACATCATCATGATGGAAGTCAGGTGGCAAACGAGGGAGTTGGAGTGGATTGATTGGTCACCAAAACATCAGACTTGAACACGGGAGACAGCTGTTTATTTCCTGTTTCTTAATGACAGTCAGTGTGTGTTTCTTTTAACCATGACTGATAAAAAAAATAACCATGTGTTTATTATTGTGACCATGACAATTAAGCGCCCCTTATTTTAACCCAAACAATGATCTTTTCCTTCACTAACCAAGTTTATTTCTCACCTCTACACTTTGACTCACTTTGGTCTTAGTATTTATACATATTTTATTTGTTTTTATTTTATTGAAATATTATTGATCTTTTGACCTTTTTGTTTTACTCTGATGTATGCCTGATGTTTAAAATTATTCAGAATCTCGCACCCTCACCTCTTAGAGGATGCCTAGCCTATCCTGGCCGTGGCAGTGCCAGTGGGACGAGAGTATCTAGTAGAGGTGATTGGGGACCACAGTTTAGAAAGACAACCTTTGGTCAATCAGCTTTTTTGGTTGAGAGGAAGTGGAATTCCATACCTGCAAAAGTGGGTTAGGGGTTAACCCTAACCCTTGTATCCACTGTATTTATCACATTAATTTAATCACACATTGATTTTATGTATTATGTTGTTTTATGTTGTGGTTTTGTTGTTCTGTTCTGTAGTTGATTGTGTCTACCTGCCCAGGGACAACAGATGCAAATTAGCTGTTAGCTAACTCTGATGCAATTACTTTTAATTGTGCGCGGTCCCTGTACAAATAAACTTTTAAATTAAAATTCAATTCAATTCAATTTTATTATCCTAACTATCTCTATTTTTTGTCTCATTTAATTCACCTTTTGGGCTGTTTTAGTCTCTAAATGTTGTTATGTATCCATTTTTACCACCTTGTAAAGCACTGTGAATTGCATTTGATTCGTCGGAAAGGTGCTATATAAATAAAGTTTGTTTGACTGACTGATTGAAACAGAGGTATTGTACTTTACTGCAGTCATCTGAAAGCTGCAGATTAAAATTTTACATATAAAACACAGAATGAGCCGGTGAAATAAGATGTATTGCAATTGTAGTTTATCCAACTATCCAACAGCAACTAATTTGATTTACAACTAAGCATCACAAGTACCATTAAAGTACTGTTCACATGTTAATGCATCAATAATTTAACACCCTGAAATATGTATATACAAACTACTGCCGCAGCATGAAAACAAGTTATTTTAGGAGCAGAGGGGCCAACAGGTTTGCTCATTATACTTTGTTTTATACTGAAGACATTTTAAAAATGGCATGGGATGATTATGAATCGGGTGTCTCGAATGAATGGAATCGGTGTGTTTTGACCGATCTGTTTGCTCAGTCACTGGCCACTAGACAGCAGCCTCCCCCTGCAGAGCACTGTGAGCAGCTGATCCTCCTGGAAATCAGCCTGATCCTGTCTGCTGCTCCTGGGTCAGACCAGCCCGACACACTCAGACCGGAGGATGAGTGATGGCTGAGGCTGCTTGGAACAAGAGGATTTACTGTCGCTCTACCAATCAAATCAGACTCATACAGGATTGGACTGTAGCTGTGAGCTGACCCACACACTACAGAACAGCTTCACCGAGTTGAAGCCAATCAGAAACCAAATGAAAAGTTTGTTTTTGCTGAAAACACCAATTACCATAATATTAATATACAGATCCACTCAACAATCCCAAGACAAAACATCTGTGTTGCACATAGAGTTACATATACAGTTACGTACACACATATAGAGTTGTACACATATTTTGTACAGTTAATTGCTAATATTACTCTTTTTTTGTGTATTGTCAAGTGATGCTTTGTCAATTTTTTTTGAGCCTTTGAACTGAATTGCAGAGTGGTTAATGCAAAGACACAAATATGAGATGCAAATTTCGCGTATAGTATATTTGCGTGAGTTGAAAACATTCAACCGAGTGGAGCCGCTGCTCAGCTGCTGAGAGCCGACGAGCCCTGGAGGCTCTGCCCCAGACCTTCTGGAGCCGGAAGTAACTATATTTGGATGAGACAGATGAGGAGCTGGGAAGGATACACATTGCTACACCTCTCTCCTGATTGGATCTGACTGAACCAGAGCACAGTGGTAATGACTTGTCAATCACAAGGTAGCCACACCCTAAAGCATACCCTGCTTTATCGTCTATTTTGATCTAAATGGGACCACAATTTACAAAATGAACATCATGCTCTATGGAAGAATACTCAAAACTAATGACTGAGACCATAAACTCATTAGGAAACTGTGCACTGCGGTAATAAATCAAGTGAGAGGTAAAGTCATTTTTTCATAAGTTTACATACAATCTGACTTCTTTTTGAAACCAGTGGAGTCTCCCCCTGCTGGACATTAGAAAGAATGCAGGTTTAAGGCACTTTGGCATTGCTTTTTCAGACCCGTAAACTCCATCCACTATTTATACTGTGATGATCTGATCTGAATACAGATTTTAAGAGTTCTAGTAGATTCCTGGTAGATACAGCAGATCATCTTGCAGGAGTTTGCTGCATTCATGGCCTCAAGGTATAAAATGTTGGATAACAATGTATAAAAGGATTTCTGTCCTGATAAAAAATATTATTTGGGTCTTTGTTTAAAGATTGCCTTGAACATGCATCCAATTTCCATGTGGGTAAGAACAATTCAGTGGCCTATGCACTTGAGTCAGACTCAGGGTTTTTATAATGTTTCTATTATTCAGTATTGATTTAAAGATAATAAATAAAAACATTGATAAAAATCCCATCCCAATGATAAAACTCTTAGTGCCACATGGAAAAACTCTGTCTGTCTCAACAAACACTGAAAGAAAAATGTAGTCTTTGAACGCCACTAATATTTTAGACCTGCAGCGTGGGACGAGCGTCCGTTACCTTCAAACTCTCGCCAAAGGAGTTCACACAATGAAGCTGATCACTGCCAGATAAATCTCTCTGTATTTCGCAGTATACCAGAGGTATAAACCAGTGACCACTCACCATGAGCGATATGTTTCATGATTGGTTTTCCAATACAGAAGGAGAGAGCAACTGTAATGATGGAGTAGGCTTCAGTCTACAGCAGCTTGAAGAATGTTTGAATCTATGGCTTCATAAGCGCGTCAACAGTGTTTGTGTAATTACTCTCACTGCCAGAAGAGGGAGACAGAAGCTCCGTGCTGCAGGTTTATGGTCCTTCTTTTTACAAACAAAAGGCTGAGGACTCCAAAAATGCTCATCTAATGGCAAATGTGAACTTTTGCCATTAAACACTTTAACAAAGACAAAACATCAAATATGTTGTTAGAGTTCAACACCAATAACCACAGCACAAGTAGATGGGGCAGATTTAAGGAATGCAGGAACTCAAGTGCACTGAACATCTTTGACAGATGCTAAGCTCCAGTGTAAGAGAAAGGCGGGATTGTTCCAGACTGACCTTAAATGATCTGGTGACATTTTCCTTTTTCCGGGTTAATCCCACACTGTCCCATCATACAACACCAGTCGTAATCACCCTCATGCATGCTCGCTCATGATGCTTGGGTGTGTGTTTGTCTGTGTGCTCCCATGCATCCATTTACACATGATAAATTACACTGATATCCTTTTTGCCATTAATCTGGTAGGAATAATAGAACAGAGCTCCTATCTCATCCTACCCTCCCACCAGCTGCGCTCCATTAACACACCTAATGCTTACACCTCTCTCCGGCACAGTACGCTTTCATGGAGAATTATCTTCTGATTAAATTCATGAGTGATAATGTACTAGTTTAATTCATTTAGTCAAACCTGTGTCATTAAATGAATGAAGGATTTATTTTTTATTTGCCATTTAATGCCATTTAAATGACCCATGCCTCAGTGACATACAAAAACAATAAACCTGAGAGTACACGTGGATTATCCAGGGTAACAGCACAGCCCTAATCCCTGCGAGTTACACCGTCCAATAATTATTACAACCCACAATGTGAAAATGTTGGAGGATCATTTATTCATTCACTCATTGCAGCATGAAGTTGTTGTGACTGGTGCATTGTTTCCCCCAAACAGCTGATGTACAGATGTTAGCTGCAGCTCACTAGCAAACTTTATGTGCAAACTGTGTGTTTGTGTGACAGCTCTCACTCTGACTGATCTCAGCCCAGGAACTCCAGCTGTCATGTAATTTCCTATCTCCAGTCACGTCTTTGGGAGTAGGGATGAGCGAATAAACCATTATCTGTATCTGTTCTCAGAATGGGCGGGACTAAAACCAAAAGTGGGTGGTGCTCAAGACAAAACAGGACGGGTCTAGTCTGAAGTTGTTAATTTAAGCCTGAAGTTGATATGGATTGGTCAGAAGTTGGTATATTTATTATTTATTAGAAAACTATTTGCAGAACAGCCTCAGAATTGAGCTTCAAAGTTGTTGATCTCAAGAGTAAGAGAATATTTACAGAGCAAGTTTTGATAAACTTGAATGAATAAACTTCAGTCAGCGACCCAACAAGGATTTTCCGCCTTCACCAGTATCGATATTAACACATTTTACACAGATGATACTTGCACTCGTAAAAAGTACATCATCTGTACCGGATACTCTTTTGAAACATGAAACATTTTCGACACGTGCAGAGGCATCTTCGTGTCAGTTTGCATTGCCCTAAACTTACACACCAATAGTGGCATCCAGCTACATCTTTGCAATAACTTTCTATGCATTCTGACCACCTACTGGCTTTCATGGTGATTTGACAATGTCATGCTCTTTTTGCCTTTCTGAGACAACAGTCATTATGACCATATAAGGTTGCTTGTCATGTAAACAGCTGTTGTTTTCAGCATTTGAACGAATGATCCATTCTGTTTTCCACGAGGACACCGATTTTCACAAACTAAGGATGCACTGATTGGAAAATTCTGGGCCGATACAGATGTTGATGTTAACAAAACTATTTTGTTGATACTGACGTGGGTTTTTGTTGTTGTTTATTTTGTTGTTGTTGTTATTTATCCCCCCTTTTGTGCCAAGCACACAAAGAAATCTTCATTATAAAAAAAATAAATAGCTGAACTGTTGTAAAGTCATTCAGCTCTTCATTACACTATCTTTGAAAGAGCACCAATTCAATCATACAAATTTATGAAAATTTAATATAATCTTTTAAAGGAAAAAGCTAATTTTTTTCCCGAAATCTGCATCTAAAGACTTTTTAGCCTCCTGTACAATATCAATGACAAGAATTTTTCAGTACTTACATAGCCTTACAAACTGATGGCAGGGATTTTACAAGCCTGTACCTCATGAATGTGCCAGTGTAAAATTGATGCGACCCAACAGATAAACATCGTCACTGATATCGCTGATTGTCATCTTATTTGTTGATAGGCCGATAGCAGTCAACAAGGCCAATATCAGCCAAATGCATTCCTATAGCAAACCCAAACCACATAATGACTGCCAAGCAGTTTATACTGAAGGTGGCTCAAGAGAGAGCCTATTTACTTAAAACAGTGGGATCCATCCTATGAATAATAACATGTTCTTTTGTTTAGATGTTAATGTGAAAACTGGTATAAAAATGACACTACACAACAAAATAAATAAATAAAAGAAAAATAGGGGGAAGGATGTGGCGGATTACCACTTTAAGCACCCAGAGGCTTAGTGCCACTATTATCCTCCTTTGGTGGGATTTTCTGTGTGAATTATGTAACAATAATGCTTCAACACAAATCAGTACACGGCTGTTTTGTTTTTAAAAAAATCTTTTTTCTCCCACTGCTGCTCTGTCTCCTCTGTTCAGCACTCAGCTCTCAGGCGGCGGTCTCGACTCCTCAGCACCGCGGCCAGAAACATTTACTGACAGGAAGGGTGGACCAACTGTAGGCAAGTGGAGGTGCCGTCATGGCAACAGATTGACTGACAAGGGTTGCTATGATGCCAGAGCATTGATGAGCAATAACATGAAGTACAAGAAGTTCATTACCATCATGCAGGCAGCTCTAGGAGTTGCCCCCCTCAACAAGAGAGAGCTGATCCCACCACCTCGCAAACTCTGGAAACCTGCACGGTGAGTTTGTGTGTGTGTGTGTGTGTGTGTGTGTGTGTGTGTGTGTGTGTGTGTGTGTGCGTGCTTACGTGTTGCATGTGCATATGTGTTGTGTGTAGGTATATTTCCAATATGCGTGTGAGTGCATGGGAAACAGGCCAAACTGGGGTGGTCAAGAAATCAATGTAAAATCAAAGAGAATCTATTTATGTTAATGATAGCTCAGCTCAGCCGCCCCGACATGTTCAGCCACATGTTTTTGCTTATGCAAGCTCCACGCATGTTTACTGGCTTACACATCTGCACAATTGTATTTTCATAATGCATTTATAAAGAGAAGGTCCACTGGTTATGGAGTTTCTACAATATCTTCTACAATGTCTGGTGTAAAAGTTAGAGAGGAACTGTACAATATCCAATGATTTGATCAGGGCAGTAGTCATAATATATATTAGGACACATCCCCCCAATATTCAAATAAGCTCCAAATGTCCCTTCCAATATATTGATATAAAAATATAAAGAAAAATAAACAAATGCTATGCTACAACAGGCAACCAAACACTGTCATCCAAAATTATCATTGGCAAATATAATCATAACTAAACTTGCCATTATTATTATTACTTCAGGTTACCCACCCCCATTGCTCGACTGCTGTGTGTAGGTCAGTGCCCGGTCCAATCCCGCCCTGCACATGTGCAAAAGTGGTCCTGTAGGTAACAGCAAATGTGCCTGTTCAAAATTACTCATGGTTTGACTGATTGATCATAAAACAATCCTACTCAAACTAGATCTTTCAAATCAAGATAACAAATTGTGTTATAATCATTCAAAATTTAGTTCAGCATTATGTAATAGGGAATTTACTGAAGTGATAAAGATTCTTATTGGACAGTGCTGGAAATTTTCAATTTCTAACATGAGAGATATTGGGTATCTCTTAAAGATTAGGAAATTTACAATTGATTTTAGCAAAGAGTTATCCAAAAAAAATAGAGAACTTCATGAAATATATTTCAGACATCACATTAAAGATGTTAGGAGATGACGATCTGCCCCCAAAATTAGATAAACATCAACAGGAGTTCGTTTTAGAGAGCCAAAGGTGCTTTTATATGATGCAGATTAAAATAAAATAAAAATTTCCTCCTCATATTTGTGTTGGGCTCACTTGGAGCTTTATCATGTGGTTAGGTCCAGTAGCTTCCCATCTCCCCAGCCCCCACATGATTCAAACTGACTACAAACATGAACAAATAGAGGACTAATTAATCTCAGGATCCCTTTTGTCACAGAGTCATATAACATTCCAAATTGTTCTGATATAAAGCTAATGGACTGAGTTCTTCATCTCTATCTCATCCATTATTTTCGTAGATATTATTTTCTTATCACTCACTCATAACACTTAATTAGAGGTTGATTAAAACTCTGGTTCCCAGCCAGATGCCCACCCTGACTGTGCAACAGAGAGTTAAACACTTCATAAACAGGAATAATGAATGTATTTGGAAAATGAGGCAAATTACTGAGTAGTAGATCTTTTTATAGACTGACCTACAGTAACATGCAGTGGACGCTGCATATTCCATTTTATTTACTCAGAAGCTTCAGCAACAGAAACAGTCACTGTAAGCTAACAGAATGTGCTATTCTGTCTGTATTTTCATTGTTTTTTTTATTGATAAAGCATTTGGAACGGTTGGTGTCCATTACAATTATTGCTATTGTTGCTGTTGTCATGTTTTGAATAAGGAAAATCAGCATCATGCTCCACCCCCAATGCCCCCATCATGTGCTTACCTACCAGGCTATTTTTATACACTCATACACCCACCATTGATTGAAAGCAACAAATTCACATCCATTCTCAGAGGATTGCTGAAAGGCATTGTGGGAAATGCCAATCACAACACATACATAAAATAACTTCTTTAGCGTATTTAACAGTTGAATAAGAGCTCAAATTTTTTTTCTGCCCAGAGGGCACATGCTTAGTTGGAACAGTGTGTGTGTGTGTATCCTTCCATAATGTGGTGGGCACATGACATTACTGATTCAGTGTCACGTCTGAATAATGAATGGATTCAAAGGGATGAATATATATATATAGCCTAGTAGCAGAACAGCTCAGATCTTTCGCAAAATGAATCACTTCATTCAAAACTATACAATCATTTATTTAAAAGAAAACAATTTTCTCACACACATATGGTATGATTCTGTTTGAATCACTGACACTGCATGTACAAACTAAAACCCTTTCAACATGTTTCTTCTTTTCTAATGATATAGTCTGTGCCTCCACGCTGGTGAGAGCCATAGCGATATCTTTCCACGGTTTTTGTGAATACAATATCTCAGGAACACCTTGAGAGAATTTCTCCAAATTTGGCTCAAATGTCCATTTAGACTCAAGGATATACTGATTGGACCTCACAAAACACGTTCATAATTCATACGTTAATTATGAGAAAATGACATATATAAGAAAAGGGTCAAAGGTCAGCTTGACTGTGACATCATAATGTTTGCTGGCCATTATTCAACACCATAACTCAGGAACAGAAGGGGAGATTGTGACCATATTTCACTTTTGGTCAGATACTGAATTGGTGACAGTAATCTTGGGTCCCCACCTTGAAACTGTGCTGATTGGATAGATCTTCTGTGCTGCTGGGTTCAACATGTGCGTGAAGCATCCACAGTTTAGAATTTGTAGTTTCTTTGTAGCAACATCCATATTTGAAGCCAGTAGTCCACCACAAGCTGTCTGGTTCTGCTGATATTGAGCTTCAGATAATTATCGTTGCACCATGTGACCAAGCTCTCTATCAGTCACTACATACTCTATATTATATGAGTCTGGAAGACATGGATTGAAACTGCAACTTGACTGGGGAGTGGAGGCTTCGCGTGAGGCGGTGATTCTAGTTTGCTGTAACATTTGCAGACATGTTCTGTTGAGAACGCAGGCAGCCTTTTAATTCTTTGACTTCCTGTTGCTGTTCTTTGTGGCTAAATTTAGCATACTTGCTTCGTGTTTATTGTCAAAGTGTAGCCATAAATTTGGCACTGCCAAAAAAGACATGCCAACTTTTCTTTTCTTGGGTATTTTTCTAGGCTGCTACTATTAACTTCACACGTTTGTGGACATCATACTTCTGTAACACAGCATAGAATTGCACGATCTATATTCTTTACAAGCTTTCGCGGGCCACATGATATAAGGTGCTGGGCTGGATTTGTTGCATGTGGTTTAAAGGATTTGAAATGCAATTCTTCACAAGCAACCATTCTGACTCCTCTGTTCTTGTCTTTTTGACAGAAACTTCTCTGCCTTGCCACGTGTGGGGTTGCAGGCTTCCTCCTTTTACTCATCATAATAGTTGGATTCTTTGAGTGACGGATTTCATGGTTCACAACCTCACAGCATTCATCTGTAGTCAGCTCCTGTAGTGGTGAACGGCTTCATAATAAGTCATTCAATATCCAACAGCATTACAGAGAGGATGTCTTGACCACAGTGAAGTAACATGTGTGATCCATTTTGCACCAGTAAACATCAGACCTCATGATACACTGTTCTGGAGCAGTTCTGTGTAGATATAATGAACAGTGACAGCACATCTGATTTGTACTCTGGTGTGCCTTCTGTATTGCTGCCATCTTTTCATTTTGAGTGTCACTTTTCTTGGTCTAGGAGTAGTTTGACATCTTGAAAAATGAGCTTCGACCTTCTTGCTGAGAGTTAGATGAGGAGATTGATACCACTCTCATGTCTGTAGCAGCTGGGTAGCTTAGCTTAGCATCCATAGAGGAAACAGAAACACAGCTAGCCTGTCCAAAGGTAACAAAAATGACACGCTAAGGTCTGACAGGGGGTTAAATGCCAGACTATCACTGTGTCCCAAATCACAAAATCTCAATATGTGTGCTATTGTTCAGCATACTGTGTGAAGAAACAGTATCTTTTTGGACATACTGCTCAGTATATATCACGCCACTTCCTGAGAGCCTAGTTGCCATTTGGACCGTGGTAACCCATGCCAACAATGAACTAATTTTAAAAAATATATTACGCCTAGCAAAATGAAACCTTATACTTACACTCATTGAGGAGTTATTGACGTTACACCACAGCTGCCTTGGTCGCTATCCTCCATTGTCTGCTACGTTTTTTGCTGTTGTCGTCACCACTGCATTGCATTGTTGAATGTTTATGCCGGTGTAGTGTTTCATTGCTTGCATACCATAATATTTTCCCACAAATGGTATGCATTTCACATACTATTGGTTTCATGTGGACATACTAAAAAAATCTCCCTTACTTTTTTGCCTCCTAAATAGCATGTTAGTGTGGAGAAATTTCTTGGCCTGGCGCACTGACTTGTTGTCACTGTGGCAGGTAAAACCCCTCATCAAAACCATGATGTGTCATTTTTTACACTTGTGGTTGTGTATGGATTAAACAAACAAGATATAATGTGGTAGGTTTATTCTATTAGCTTTAGACAGAGCCAGGCTAGTTTTTTTCCATCTGTTTCCTTTTCGTTGTGTTAAGCTAATTTAGCAGCCACTGGCTGTAGCTTCTTAGGTATAATCGAACTGAAGTGTATTTTCTCAAACTTTTGATTTAACTTTCAAAACATTTTATGACCATTATAATTCTCTTTATAAATTGATGGTATAATTTGTGTTTACGTGTTCATGTGTATGCTCCTTATGTTCGTGTCCTTTTGAATATTTACTGTAATTCAGGTGAAATGAATGTAAAACCATATGTAAAAGTAGGAGCTCAGGAGTCCTTTAGAAACAGAAAAATGTAAAAAAAAAAAAAAACCAACAACAAAAAAAACCCAACTATAATATTCACTGTAAAGATTCCTAGTTAATTGTGTCTAAATCAGAAGAGATATTTTTAGAACATTCGAAAGGAATTCGTCATATTAAACCCTACAAAAGTGCCTTCTTGTCATTGAATATGAAACCCTAACTTGTTGAATTGTATTTATCACGATGACGGTGTGTGATGACTGAAATATAAGTTGTGAAAAAAGTCATGCTGCAACGTAGGACTCTTGGATGATATTATTTCAAGAGCACACTTTTTCATTTTGATGCATTTGATTATTTTTTATTTGTAAGTTAAATGTTGTATTTTATATTGAAACAGAATAATTAAGTAACGTAATTCAAAAATAAAGAGTAAGAACTATTGTAGAGTATTGTTTGTTTATTTCCTTTCATAGAGAAGCTGAATTTATTAGTCATAAATACAGGATTACTCCAGATATTTTACACCCCTGAATTTGTCAGACCAAATTGAGGTTAATTTATCTCTCCAAACGTTTGGAGGTTTAGTTTGTTTACAGGAAAGAAGTAGGTCCCCTGAGGGCAAGTTCTTTTCTCTCTTCGAATTAGATCAAACGAAACTTGAGAGGTTCACTTCAGACTGAAATGCCAGTGAATGTCCTTAAAATGTGTACATGGGGTGGGGGTGCTTTCAGGTCACTGAGCAACACATCCTAAGTGTCAAGTGAACTGATATTATGAACTGTGGTTAAACTTGGACACAGCAGTTTTTTTGGATGAGTAATTTTTGTCGCAAGCTGTATACGTTGAAACTTTAGTAAATGAGAACAAATGTGTAAAAGTAATCTTAAGAGAGATAAAGATGGTTGTTTATTCTAATTATTTGATTTTTGTTATAATAATAATAATAATACTATATTATTCATTAGTTCATGTAATCTTCCATACTGTAGTCCATTAGAGCACGCTAACTGTAATAACCAGCAGATAGTTCGAGTTGAATTGATTTTTTTTTTTTTTTTTTACATTTTCAATCCTGTATTGTTTACATTCTTGTGTACTTGCTAGCATTGTTCTTCATACCTACATTTTCTGTTTTGGAGATTTTAGGACAGTTGACAGTAGGGGGTATGGTAAACATATAATTTTGAATAATATAATAATATGCATTGAAAACACGTGTGCTAATTATAGATGCAAAACAATGTATTTTTAAGTTTTGGCCCCTTCATATGCCTCAGTGGTTTGGTCCACTGCGACCAACTCCCACCCCCCAAACATGTAGCGATTGGTACGAGTGTCTGTGGAGCGGCCTCTTTGAGAGTGTGTTGGTGGTGGTGGCTAACCTCCTGTAAGTAAGTGCTTTGCAAAAGTTAACTTAAAACAAAAGATGGGCAGACATTTTGATTTACTTCTAACACACAATAGAATAAAACACATGTACAGTTATAACCAAACTGCATTTTGTTCAGTCCATTACCTCATGGTTGAATCTTGTGTGTCAACATGGCCGCCATATTGGTACGTACCAGCCGCGTCTCCCAATGCATTATGTCCAGAGTAGCAGGAGGTCAGTCCCCCATTAAAATCATAATAAACATTTGGTAGCATAAATGTCCACGAGGTGTTTTTCAGAGACACTTATGACTAAATTATTTACTTACTTAATATTTTTGAAGAATATTTTCTGACTTAGTTGGGTTATTAATTTCTTCTGCTCTTATAACTGAACTTATTATGAGCTTTATTTTCATGTAAAGCTATTGGAGTGGACTCTACTGGACTATATCCAAAAATATGATTACAAGGCAAATTTATACTGAAACTATCTTCATGATATTTCTCATGGATGCTCTGTTAGATTAGATCACACCATACTCATGTAATTAGGAAAACTACATCCGTATATGGTGTACCAATGCCACCCACTGGCCATTTGTGGTATTGCTGGTTGAACATACAAAAGCCTCTGAGGAACACTTCTATTATTACTATTAATATAGTTATTTAAAACTTTTTAACATGCCGGTACAACCCTTAAGTTATTTACCTTTCAATTATTTAAGTATAGTTAGTAATAAGCACATACTCTATATACATTTAATACCAGTTTTTTGCATTTTTCTTGCTAAACAGTACTTTTGGTGGCACCTTTGGTGTCCCCTTCAGGAATTGCTCTTAAGAAAATGTTCTGTTTATTGTCCCAATAGTGAAGTGAGATATCCGCCCTTGTGTGAGTTGCTCAGTTTTGGAGATATTGGCTGGCTATGTCTGCCTTCTCTCCACAACAATGTGATGTCACTTTGCTTGTTGTGCTCAAAGTGCCAAAAAAAAAAAAAAAACATTTGAAAAACTCAACAGCAATGTCTCTTTCCAGAAATCATGACTTGGTTACTCAAGATAATCCATCGACCTTGTGGTGAGCAGTTTCATGTTGAAACTATTTCTTTCTAACAGACTACACCATACGTATCACCATGCAGAAGGAAAGGTGCATCTACTCATGGACGAGAGACTTGTGCCGGTAGTGTGCTTGTGCTGGGCGAAATGTAAACATTAATGGTGTCCTCCTCGGCTGAGTGATAACGTTAGCTAGCATAGTTAGCTATCCTCTCGTCCATGAGTAGATTCCTTCTGCGCGTTGATTCAAGAAGAAAATAGTTCCAACATTCAACGCCCCTGTCTTTTGAGGTCAGTGATGTAGAAATATTGATTTTGCATAAGACTATAATGGTAACTATGGTTCCTTCTTGGTACACCTGCGAGGTAGATATGTGTTACGGCTGTAGTGCTGTGGGTGTGTCTTTGTGTTTTTGCCTTCTTCTGTGTCTCCAGGTTCCTCCCTCCCCATATTCCACCTGTGTGGCTGCAGGTGATTCCACTTACCCATCAGGCCCTGGGATACAAAGGAATGGTGTGGAGCTGTGACAGTCTCTCTCAGTGGGCCTTGCTGTTGGAGACACGTGTGGTCGGGAAGACGTGTTTTGTGGTTCATCCAAAATGATCGGCTTAGTGTAACCTATTTTTGTGTATTTTCTTTGAGTGTTTGTAGTAGTGTTAGCGTGTGGTTAACCAGATCGGCTTCCTATTTCCTTTTTAAAAGGAGCTCGTTTTCTGTTGTTGATCTAAGTTAACTGTTAAATAAACACCTTAAGTTAATTGTTGCCTTTGCTCTTCTTTAAAAATCCTGCTTTCTTTGTTACCTCCCCCTCATCCCCTGGATCAGGTCTGGGGACGTAACATATTTGGGGGCTCATCCGGGATTTGAACCCGGGCCCCCTCGACGTAACAATATGATAGATATTTTTTTACCTCACCATTATTATCTGTTCTCCCACCCCCCATAATGTGTTATGCTCATTAAAATCTCCACCCCACATAACATTATTTCTGTTCTGTCCTTCTATTTCCTTAAGCTTGTTCACACTCTTACATTGAATTTAACAAATCCAAAGTAGGCTATATTTGACTCAAATTCTACCAAAATGGTTTCAGTCTTCTTTTTCATGCTTTAAACTGAACTATTCCGCACCCTCAATATTCTCTTCATATTAAACTGAGAGGTACTCTGAAAATTATTTTCTTGCCACCGCTGTACCTCGGCTACCCCTCTCTAGGTTTACTTAGACTTTTCCAACACTAATAATTTTCTTTGCCTTCTCCATTTGCAATTCAATATCACACTCTATTAGCAAGTTTCCATCTCCCAGAACTTGCATATTTCACTTCTCCAGCTGGCCATGTAGTGATTTTTGTTAGCTTTGGCAGATCAACTTTTTTTTTACTCTCCCTCAAATCTTACCACTTGAAGTAATCCTACCTTCAGGTCCTTCTCCTCACCCTCTCTTCTCTCACTCTCCACCTGAGCTAGTTGCATCTTTTTTTTCTTCCTCTTATGGCTACTCGCCTTCATGCATCTACACCCTCTCACTTCCCTTCCTCTCATCACAAGTTTCCTCCCTCCTCATTAATCACATGCTGTTTCTGTCAACATCTGTCTACCTCCCTGCCAGAGTTTGTCAGGAACAGTGTAAGAATATTGTTCCAACCCTGTAGCCTACAGGCAAATCTTTCCCAAAATACCCAGTTCAATAACTATTAAGTCCCGTTGTTTGCCAATTCAAAGTCGAAGTTATTTAATCAGTAAAAAAAAAAAAGAAGTCAAAAACTGGCGTAGCAACATACAACAATTCTAATCTTCCACAATGACAACCACTTTCACCCAAACAGGTTCTTCTGGGCCTTCGTTTAGTCCCCAACCTAGCCCACCTTTTTTGGGGACATTGCTTCATTTTGGCGCACTATCTCCATCTGCACAGTGTGAAGCCTTTGACTGGACTGTGTATTGCGTCACCCTTGTGCATAAGACAAACAAAACTGGTAATCATACATATAAAACTGCTGCATACCGCTAATAAAAGTCAGAAACTCCACATGGTATCTTTACAACTCTTTGACTCCAAGAGAGGAATTACAGGTCTTTTTATTTTTTTATTACAGTCAGTTGCTATGAGCAAAGATGTATGACCAATTTCGCTTGGTAAAATACATTATAGTTGTACAGTTCGTATTAGCATTTCAATGAAGGTCTGAGGTGGATAGTTACATTTATTCCATGACATACTCTAAATTACTTTTATTCACGAAACGTCTTAGATAAATTCCTTGCGTTAATTACTTTTACTCCGTTACATTTTATACGTGCGCATTCCCTCAAGAGGCTTCTGGACTGCTGATCCCAGGTCTGCTGGAGCGCTGTTATCGTACCGCAGCCACGCCCCTCCGTTGATAGCAGAATATAATGACCGAAGCTACAGCGGGAAATTCAGATGAGACAAAGCATGTTTGGCTTAACATTTTTCAGAGTATCAGAGTATGGCTTTCAATCAGCGCTAGCAGCTAACAATAAGCAGAGTGCAGCGAGCTCCGGTTGTGAACACTGGTCTCAGGTCAGCACATCAGAGAACCTTGCTGTTGTGCTAATGCTAATTAGTTTAATGCTACATAACACGGTACAATAATTTTTTGTAACGTGTGTCTTTGTGACCAATTAACCATTGAAATAGTCATTAATGATGAGAGACAGAAAAGTAGAGAGCAACTTATGCACGCAAATAAAAAGACGAACTAGTTCTTATATTAAATGTGGGCACACTTTGACATAACAGACATGCTCCATATCTTCAGAAACAACAAATGTATGCTAATTTAAAAATGTCTCCACTTATTACTGTACTTAACAGAATATAATGTTAATGTAATATTTGCATGGGACACTACTCTACATTCAGCACGTGCAATCTTTCACTGTTACAAATCCTGTTACAGTCTTGCTGGATCCCAAATTAGAGCCTGTGTGCACAGTTGCATGACTTTGTATGTGCAGATACAACCCTCTAGGCCTTCATATACTAAAAACAGCCCCAGACTCTTGCATAACAAAATACAGAGGACTGTGTGTGTGGAATGACTAAACAAGCACCAAATATTTATCCCACCGGTGAGAAGAAAAGAAATTTGGACCTCATATCACAGTCTCCCAAACTAATGCGGGAGGTGTCACATTACTTGGTTTGTGTAGAAGAAGCATCTCATTTGAAGGCAGTAAAGATATTTCTGTTCCTGTGTGTGCTGCATGAGATATGTCTCAGCTTTTAAAACTAAGAGTAAATTACATCGTACAGTAGTGCTTTGTCTAACTGGAATTGAAGCTGACAGGGAAAGAAAGGTATCTGGATGACCCAGTGGAAACTGGACTGGAACTGATGACTGGACCTCTGGATGTTTTACTTGTAGCCTCATTTCTACTGGAGCCTGGCATATTCTCCATCAGAGGTAAAAATATTCAACAAATATTTTAAAAAATGTGTTAGTCTTTTATTACTCTGTAGTCATATTACAGCTAGTGTGACGCAGTTGTTAAGACCAATAAATACTGAAATTGTGAGCTCTACTCCAATAATGTAGACAGTATCAATGTCTACTTACCCTAGTTTTTAAACCAGCATGATTGATGATTTCTACAGTGAAACTGTTTACTTTTCCACCTGCATGTGATGCAATAAACTTTTTTAATTTCATGAACATAAACAAACAAAATAAGATGCTTTAAAAATAAATACTCTTTAAACATGCAGTGACATGTATTTTAAATCACCAAAATGTAATTTTAGATGGTCTTCTAGTTTTATGTGTTTTCCTGTGGCAGCTGGCCGTCTTTTCTGTCTGTCTGTACTGACAGTAATCCAACATCCATTATTATGTAACTGCTGAATACAGATATTTATAATCTGAACATGCTGGAGTTATGACATCACCCGGCACTGTTGAGCATGACAGGCATTTGGGGAAGCATGCAAACCGTTCTGTCATGGTAGGTTACTGCTCGTTCCAAACAGGAAATGAGATGTAATGTGACTGATGCGTGGCTTCACTTGATATCTGTTTTTACTGTGTGTGCCAGGGGACAATGGGCTGTCGGAAGACTTGCAAGGTGGACAAACTCCTGAAACAGTCTCAGAGGGAAGTGGTGTGCAGCTTAGCCACAGCAAAGAAGAGCAGCCGGATGAGAGGCACAGATAAGGTGAGTGTGTTGTTTGTAAAGCTTTCGATGAATACGCTTTGGTTCAGTCTGGACACTAGCAGGATCGGCACTTGTAGATGCCTGCAGTCATTTCTGACATCACCCTGCACTCCTCAGCCAAGGCTCATCATTAAGAAATGTAACCATATGTGGCACTCAGTGATTGTTCTTTCATCTCTAATGCAGATGATTTAGCTACCAAACAAACAAGTAATGCGTTAAAATTAGTAGTATTGTTTAGAGGTTACCCAACATGCCATTATGTAATATACATTTTACAAAATAAAGCTTAAAATATACAGTACAGTGCCACCAAATAATTGCATTTGGGATGTTTTGCTACATGTTTTACATTTAACTATAATAGTAGATGCATTTTTATACTTATGGAAAACCTACTTACTTGTTTAATAATATTAGTTTTAAGTAACTTTTAGCTTAATATGACATATAGGTTAAAAGAATATGAATGTTTCCAAGATACTAAACATAATACACCTTAAGGACAGACAAGTGTTTGAAAGCTAGTGTAGAAACATTAGCTGTGTTTCAAAATATTTTAGGTGCATTTTGAAATATTACATCAGAAAAGGTTACTGGAAACAGTAATCATGCTTTGCAAAAAAAAGTTTTTACGTTCACTTGAGGTGTTTTTTTTGTTGTTGTCTTTTTTGAAAAAGAGTTAATGCACATAATGGGAGATGGAAACACCTTTTCCGAATAAGTTCTGACATAACATCGACCACCAAACACCGAACATCATATGACTGATATGACTAACGTGAAAACATGGCTGGTAGTCGCAACAAGTACATGTGGACCGAAGAGGGGACGAAATCATTTCTCTGTCTCATCTGTGAAAATAACTGGCAGCAGAACTGATTTTGTTTCCAGTTTGCGATCTCTACTTCTTACTCTGTTTATTATAGCTGTGCTTCATGTAGCGAATACTTCTGAGGAAATAGCGCTTTGTATAGCCTAGGTCAGTGGTATCCAACCTTTTTTCCTTGGAGCCCCCTCCCTACTTATCTCAGGAAAAGCAGAGAAAAGCTTGCATGCCAAAGTTAAGGTAAATCTCGAGCTAACCTTAGTTTCTTTTTTGATACTGATTTACTGATGAGTCACCAGCAACTTTTTGTTTCTCAGCCATGTTGTTTGATTCATAAAGTACTGATGCGCTGGCTTTAAGAGAACAGAACTGGTTTGAAAATTGCTGTACAAGCATCAGTGATGCAGAAATCAGATTATACACAACGAAAAACATCCAGCTGTGCAAAATGCAGCTGGATTGGTAAATAGCCTGAGTAGCTTACATCAGTGTACATGTGCAGATTAGCAGTCGGTCTGTCATCACAGGGTGGTGTGTGTTTTTGTATTGTGTGTGTGAGAATGGGATTTTAGAAGGGAACACTAAATCATATTAAGCTTGTTCAACTTAAAAACGTTAAGACCTTTAAAATGCCTCAAATGTGTTGCTGAACTGAACTGAACCCGGCTTGAAGCTGTTCATTTCAAAATAATTTAAATTTACTGAACCTGTGGGAATTATTTCAATAAATTTGAGGTATTCACTTCAGTGAACAACTGTTCTGACGAGTTTGCTTACCATTACAAGTGCAGAACTAGGATAGTTTCTGTGTCTCCTTGCTCTGGTTTCGGGCAGGTATTGATGTAACCGACTAACTTCATAGCTTGAGGATGCAATATAAATTAGGGCTGCACAATATATCTTTTCAGCATCGACATTGTAATGTGTCCATGTGCAGTAGTCACATTGCAGGACACGCAATGTCAAGTACGGCAAATAAACTCAAACACGTCATGCTAAAACTTTTCTGCTGCTTGATTCAAAAGGAAAACTCGCAAGGTTCTCATTTTTCATGACTAATCTACAAGAAAAGTTTATCTTTTAAGTCTGTTTATCTTCAACCACATAGACTAAGTATACATTTTAACATTGTCACAAATGGTAGATTTCCTGTAAATAACAACACTCAAGCACACAAGCCAATTTGTAAAGTTTATTAAGAAACGTGTTGTTCTTTCAAAATACCTCTCCACCTGTTCTCTCCCCACTTGTCCATGCCGATGTCAGAGGCACATGCACAAATTGGAAGTGGAGGGAGGGGTGGCTGAACCAACTGTGGTCGAAGTTTTGTTAGAAGAGGATAGACTTATAAAGTACCCAAAATGATGAAAGCTATGATTAACTGTGTATCTGTAAATTAATAACACACTGCATGTACAGAATAAAAAGATTGCAAACTTTTTTCCAATAAACTTTTTTTCCAATATCGCACAGCCCTAATTTGCACTATGTTGTAACACATGTAGTCGACACAGGAAGAGCGTTTTTAAAAGTGTTAGATATAGGTTATTATTGTCACAGTGTCCTCTCAGTGGGCCACACTGGTCACAACATTGAACAGCTTGATTAACACAAGTGCAGTCATTTGCTTATAAGGATGATAGGAGAGGAGAATGTGAGGCCCTTTCAGGTACCTGCAAAGAGAGTAGCAGGGGCTTGTTCTCCTCATTCCATTGAGAAATGTGTGTGCGTCATTCCAGCACACTCGCCTCGCTCACGGATGCTTACTTTGAAAGCGGAGCCAAACTCCTCAGACAGGGCTTTGATGTAGGAACCAGAGGAGCGCAAGTGCTCAGTAGATGCTGGAATGGACAGCATCAGAGTAGTTGAGTCTGCAGGCAAGCAGCAGGAGGCAGGACAGGACCTGCTGCACAAGGAGCTTCATCATGACTGAAGTCACTGGTCTGTAGCCACAAAGGCGAGCATTTTGAGCTGCCACAATTTGCCAATTATTCAATCAAAAGAAAATTAGCTGCCAACGACTTTGGTAATCCATTAATTGATTCAGTCAGTTTTAAAGCAAAAATGTCAAACATTTGCTGGTTGCAGCTTCTTAAATGTAAGGATTTGCTGTTTGTCTTATTCCACTTTGGGCTGTAAGAAATTGTAATGAACATCTTTCACAATTTTTTTGCTTTTATAGACTAAACGATTTGGAATGGGGAAGGATGTGATGAACTTTGTTATACTGATATAAAGTGTAAATCATTTTATCATGAGAGTTGATATCCGAGATTTTATTGTGAATTTAACATTAAAACTACCTGTTTGGTCACTTTATTCAGATTTTTGTAAATCCTGTCTTACTGCATCAATATTTAAACATCTGTGTGGCTGTTCTTTATCCCTTTTTAGTTGCTGCCTCTCGATATACAAGCTGCCTTAGTTGTTCGTGTTGTTGTTGTTGCACCTCACGCAGTTTTTTGTTAATGTGCAGAACCCTTCACAAAAGAGAATTGTCAAAACAGTTGTTCGCACCTCCAAACGTGTCTGGGCCAGCTGAGTTGAGGCAGGCCCGGAGCTCCTGGTCTGCCTTCTGACATCCTTTGACAGCTGTCTGAACAGGTTTGGTTCCCCTTAACATTCTAAGGTAGGCACACGTCCTCTGAATCATTATTTAAAAAAATAAAATCAACCAGCAGCAGCACGAGCCAGTTGATGCACCTCACATAGCTCTGTCCTCCCCAGTGAAGAGTCAGAGAATGCCTTGATTCCACTTAGCTCCGACATCATTTGCAGCTTGTTAATGATTTTATTAAAATGTTCCATCAGGCTTTTGTCTTTGACCCAAACTTTAAAAGCACATAGTGGCGGTATTTGACCTGTGCAGCTTTGATGTGTCCTGGGAGCGAAAATACAATAGACCCAGAAATAATACATTATTCTCCTTAATGGAGACACATTAAATCAGACATTGAAGGTCACCGATTATATCTGCATTCAAAAACAGATTTATGGACACAGTTTCCTTGTCAAAATGATCAAATAAGTCTAACGGTTGTAGTTCTGCTCTTAATCCTGCTGTGTTATGGTGTTAATTTACTAATGGCCCTGGAGGCGAGTTAAACTACAGTGCAGTTGCACTGAAAAACATCAGGTGTGCTTCCTGCTCATTGTCGGAGCTCAGCACCTCCCCCTTTAATGTTTACACACCAGGTAGAGGACATGGGTGGGAACATTTGGCATCAATCCCATGCGGTGCCTTGAGTGTAAAACAGCCGCTGAGCAATATAAGCTCTCAGTTGGGATTGCAGAGAGGGTCCCGCTGGAGGGGGAGGGAAGGATCTAAACAGAGGCAAGGAGCTGCTGTGGTTGCTAGGCATCCACGCTGAGGAAAGCATATCTGTTTTGTGTCCTGCTCCTCCTCTACTCCCACAACAGAATGCAGCTCCACTGTCAGCCACAGAGGGCAGCCACACTACACACACTGTGCTGCTGCCCTCCAATTCTGCCTACAGTGAAAAAAAAAACCCCAGGATGGCCCAAATAATCCCCTTTAATACCCTTCTGCACTTGATTTCCTGATCTGTGATTGGACGGTAATGGCATTGCTGCTGTTTGTGATAGCCGATTGGTCTGGGCCCACCGTTCACTGAGGGAGGGTTTGTCCAGCAGAGCCTCTGGGGAGCCTCTGTGGGCTAATGACCTATGACGAGGTGAGGCAGAGCTGAGAAGCACTGCAACAGAACTGGGAGCACAGACTGAGGAGGGGGGACACCAGAGAACCTCACATGACCTTGCCAGCTTCAATAATGGCTGCTCATCAGCGGTGGTTAGGTGGGCAGGCGGTGCGGTGGAGCACGTGGCTGGAAGGGTTTATTGACAGGATTGTCTGTGACTGCTGAGAATAAGATGGAGAGCGACCAATTCTGATTTAAGGAAGACACAAGGCATCCTGAAGAGGGAGCGCTGCTCAGTGCTGCTGCACACTGCACTGCCTCTGCACTCCTGCGTGCCTGTATCTATGTGACTAAGAGTGTGTGCGTGTGTGTGAGAAAGTGAGAGAGAGAAGCAGAGAGAGGGAAAGGGGGCGTGTTGATGTGTGTGCTCTGCTGCACAGCCACGGTAGTGTGAGCAGAGTGATGCTCGCTGGCTGGCTCTCTCTCTCCCCCTCTCTCCCCCTGCGCTGCCTGGCTGTGCCTCTTTCTGCCGAGCGTTGAACCATTTTATGCTACAGAGCTGGCATAGCCGTTGGACCGATCCTGCTGCTGGCTGCTTTTCTGTCCGTCCATCGCAGGAGGAAACACCTGCCACTGCATAGGTCCTTTAACCACCGCTGGTAAGGTACTGTACCATACTGTCTGCTGTCAAACCGTGTGAGTTATTCTGAGCCAGGGATTGTTGTGCTGCCTCGGCTGCAGGATCCCTGTGCTGCTGCTGGAGGGATAAGGATGATCCTAATGTCTTGGATTCTACGATAATTGAAATGTACTCTTATGCTTATGTAGCCCCCCCACCCCCACCCTTAGATGCATTTCTTAGGGATGGATCAGCTTTTGAGCTGTCCTGCCCGGGAGTGCCGAATATCCACAGAGAAGATCCAGAGGGCACTGCACATCATTTGCATGCAGTAAGGATTCACTGTCATGTTGTTTGAGTTGAACTGAAAACATGCTGCAGTGTGCCCCAAAGAATACTCCAGTCAGCATAGCAGGAGCAGTGGGTTTATTGTGTCTGGGTGATATAACATGATTTTTGGGGTTGGTGTTGGTTCTGTGCCTGTGAGAAGGAGCTTTCTGTAGAGGAGTTTATAGTTGAGTCAGTTCATCAGGGTAAATGGAGTTGTGTTAATAAATTGAAGACATGAATGCTGATTGATGGAGAGCAGTTATCTGATATTGATCAAATTGCTTGCCTGGATTTTGTCAAGTGTTTGTGCAATTATCCATCATTGGTGTCTTATCAATGGCTGATTACTGTATGGTTGGTGTTTTTTGTTCACATACCAAAAAGGGTGTCCTTGAGTATGTGTGTGTGCATCATAAATTGATGCTGTGGGTTTTGGAGGGCATTAATGGATATGTAAAGTGTTTGTGTATGTTGTGTCATCAGGTACTGAGCTCAGTTTGCAATGAGATAAGCTCCTATAGGTGGCAGTCATGGGGGGCAGAGGGGAATAAACGGTGAAAGCTGAACTGTGATCTTCACTGTGTGAAAATATGTTGTCTGTATGTGTGTGTGTGTGTGTGTGTGTGTGTGTGTGTGTGTGTGTGTGTGCAGGTGTGGATGTTTCTACTGCCTCCCAAGGTCACTCACTTGAAGAGCTTCAATAATTAGGGCTCGACCCACACCTCAGATATGAGAGAGTACTCGTACGACAAACTCCCATTCATACGGTAGCTCCTCCTCCACCATTCATCATTTCACTGGTTATCCCTGAGTTGCCAGCAAGTGACTTTTATCTTCACTATGCACAGGAGACACATATTCATATTTCTAACCTACTTTTGTTTGCTCTGCAATGAGTTGACTGCCAGAGAGGAGGTGGGAGGTGGTGCTGGTGGTGGGGGAGTAAAGGGAGGAAGAGGGCTGTTTAGCATTTTTTGAATCCAGCCCTGGGTCAAATAATATTTGCATAAAATTCTTAGTTTTTATTTCCACCTTCTACTGGCACCAAATGGATGGGGTTTACCGCACTGTGAGTTAATTTTGGTTTCAGTCACAGAAAACTACACTGAATTTAAATGAAAAAATATCTGTTCACTCATTCTATACCATAATGAAGCCATCTGGTGTTTGCCCATATGTTATATGAAGTAGACTCAAGCACACTGGATTTTGAAGTGTGATGTTTGAGAGTTTAAAAAAAAAGCCCCAAAACTGTTATATATAATATTTTCATAAAGATCATTTAAATTTGCTATGAAAGAATTGTTTTCAATATTTAATGAGCAGGACATTTAGACTTGCATTACTTTTTTGGCTACTTGAGGCAGTGGAAACAAGAAGTGGACACGCAGCATCCTGAGCTTGTTAGCAAATATTTTCTTAGACCCACTAGACATGGAGCAACGTTAGCATTCAGCTGTCTACTTGGCAAATGTAAATCAAAATTTCAATCTCTTTTTAGCTCTGTTTTTGGTCTCCTGATGGAAATATTTTACACTAAAGTTGCTAAATGCTCCACTGGCTTCACCTGCAAATCACTAACTTGTGCTTGGAAGGTTACACTAGATTTATCCACATTGTTTTTTTTTAATGAGAACAGCTACCTGCTGTGCCTGGAAATGAAGCTGATGACACGGAGTGAAGTAAAACAGTAAATTTGTTGGCTGTACTACTAAAACAAAAGCTCAGTCGAGGTGAGAGGAACTTATTGTCTGTGGGTCCGTCACTACAAGTGGCTCCTTTCACATACAAGTAGACATTTGATACATTGTTAATATAAAATTATTAATTAGAGGAGCTTTAAAGTTGAAAAATAAACTTGGTGGACAGTTTTTGTAATAGAGAAAGTGTTTAAATTACCTCAAACATATCTTTGACCTTTCTGTACAATTTATTTGACCTTGTACACTGGTACCAACATACACACCAATATCAATATATCTTTGATAAGCTAAAATGGTAAGTATAATATCGCCACTCTGTATCAATTTGACTCTGAAACAAATTCCCATTTAAAATGATCTGTTTTGGTCAAAATAAAAATAGTTAAAGGTGCAATCTGTAAGATATGGCCATAATTTTAGTTGAAAACATTAAAAAAATGAACTAACATTATCAACAGAATGTGAAGAAACAGCAGTGTTAATGTAATGTCAAAGACGTCTATGTATTGACTTGTCTATCTACTGAAGTTAGCATGCCAACCACTAGCCTTGCTGTCTCGTAATACTACTGTGAGTACTACTGGTGGGAGGCAATCGGACTATCACCTCTAGATCTAGAGGTGATAGTCCGATTGCCTCCCATAGTTTTAGCATGGGAGATGTATACAAGTGGCGAGTTTTCGCCATTAGCAAGTTTCACAAGCTCTCTTAGCATTTAGTCTAAAATGTAAACAAAAAAAACTCACAAAATGTCAAAAAAGGAAATATTCGTACACCTATTTTGCTCACTAAACAGAAAAATACAACTGTACACCTTCTGAATTCAAGTTTCTCTCTTTTACCATACTAAGACAAGCTTAATTGCCTTGTTTATTGTAAAACACATAATTCACGGGTCATAAAGAAGATAAAACTTACCAAAACCGTTGGCATGCCCAAGGTAAATCCTCAATTCACCTAGTAAGATGTCAAAATATTGCATTTACGTGTCGTTTTCGGTTGCTTCTAATGGCCGACTCCATCTAGCTGTTCTGCCCCTTCACGTCTTTCATATTCCTGTCGTCCCTGAAGTCGCTCATCAGAGCCACTGTAAATCACCTCTGCGCTGTATCCCCGTCATCAAACTGGCCTCCACCGGTCTCAGAGGCTGTGTCTGGGCCCAGTTTGGTTTTCCAGCCGTGTTCAGGCTACGGAGCCCAGTTGAGCTGAGCTCCACTTCCCGCAGTGACTCCCCCTGTGATACAAGGTCGCGATCTAGGCAGACTTCAGTCAGCTGTAGGCCCATTAGCTCCATTGCTAACTGAGCTAACAATCGCTATATCAACAACCAAAGATAAATGCAGCAGACGGTATAGTGACAGCAGTTGGCGGTGATAGGCTGCACCCTATAATTTTGAAGGTACCTTCCAATTTTATCTATATTTAAAAAAAAATTGCACGTTTAACACGGGCAGTATTGTGCAGGATGTGCTGTTTGCATACTCGGGTAATGACACAATTGGCAACCTTTTGGGCAAAGTAGATGGTTGGTTGGTTAAAAAAAGTTGAACAAAAGACAAAAAAACACAAGAGACAAAAATGTATTTGACGTTTTCTTTACAATATGCCCCTTCAGTTATGGATGTCACAATTCTAGAAATTTAGTGGTCAATACCAGTACTAGTGAAATTCCAAGATTTTTAATACCCAATTCAATACCACAATAAAACAAAACATGATAAATCCCATATCTTTCAGCATACACTCCCATATATTTTGATGATAATAAACGTAACGTGTATGTATTTCCTCCCATCTTCATTACTGTAATTCACTTTTTATCGGCCTTAGCAAGACCTCCATAAACCGTTTGCAAATGGTAAATGGACTTACATTTATATAGCGCCTTTCAAGTCTACCGACTCCTCAAAGCGCTTTACAACACTTTTCACATTCATTCAGGGGTTGGGGATCGAACCACCGACCCTCCGATCAGTTGACGACTGCTCTACTTTCTGAGCCATGGCCACAAGTGGTCTAAAATGCTGCTGCTAGGCTTCTGACCAAGTCCACCAAATGGCGCCATGTTACACCAATCCTTAGATCCTTACACTGGTTACCAATCAATTTTAGAATTAAATTCAAGATACTTGTCATCACATTTAGAGCCATTTAGGGTCAGGCACCAACCTGAATTAAAGTAATACTGCAGTCATATAATACCAATAGGAAACTGAGGTCTTCTGATCAGGGCATGTTGTCTGTTCGCCGCTCTAGGCTCAAAACTAAAGGAGGCTGTGCTTTCGAGGTAGTAGCTCCTAAACTGTGGAACTCCCTCTGTATCTACGTTCTTTAGACTCTATCGACGCCTTTAAAAAGCAGCTCAAGACCCATTTGTTCAGACTTGCTTTTATTTAATTTTGTTTTATTTACCCTTGAGTGCCTCTTGTTTTAACTGTCTATTGGTTTTTAATGTCTCTTGCTTAATTGCTCTGTTGTTTTATTCTTTATTTCTTGTGAAGCACTTTGTGACGTCTGTTCTTGAAAGGTGCTATATAAATAAATTACTTATTATTTTAGGATAAGGATAACAAGGATAACACTTAAACTGAAATTCACTCACCATCTGGATGCCTGTCTTTGAGGTGCTTCATCAAGTTGGGAGTGTTTCCTCCTTTTGTCTGAAAATTTCTGTGGCACGGTTCACAAACTGTTTTTTTGTGAGTTTATTATTAATCCCTGAAGACCCGCCTCAAACGTAAAGTGCTTACATACACGACACTTAACTGTTTTTCTTATCGATGAGTCGAGACAGAGTTGCCATCAACTTGTTGCCATCTTCCACGTTTGTTGTTCTGGTTCTTCTGTGCTGGTGGGCATTCTTCTTCCTTTGGCCCTGAACAGCACACTAGAACACTAATGAGCCTATAAATATGCTGCCCCTGACAAATCTGGAAGAATTGCATCCCTGGTATGGTACTGTAGAAAAATGAGTACTGACACGTTTTCAGAATTTTGGCATCGACTTGGTATGGAAGGATCGGTTTTCGTGACATCCCTACGTGTGATTGGGTTGCCTTGTTGAAATCCCAAAAGAATGCATCAGTGTCCCCTGTATGTGTAGTACATGCACATTGCTTGGTAGATGAGCTGAATAATGTTGGTTGGTTGTCTTCAGTGCTTCTGTTAGAGAGACCAAACTGACAGCAGGAGTGCTGAGGTGCTGAACATGGCTGTTCAGCAGTGTGAGAGAAGCGTGGCTCAGCATGCTCCCAACTGACTGAAGCTATAGGCCGTAGTAACAGCTGGAACACTGCTGCTGCTGGCGCCTGGATGTGGCCTGGATAAAGCACGTGACCCACATCACAGTGTGAGGCATTAGTGATATGAACAGCAGGGTCCATGGCCGCTGTTACGTAACATCATCTTTCGCTGGGAAATCTCTGTAAAGATGGCTGCAGGAGACGCAGTGACAGCAGAGTGAAAGTGCATTATCATTGTCAGCAAGCGTATCACTTGTTCTGATTGTTGGACTGTCTTGTGCATGACAAACCGAGCATGTATCTCTTGTGTGTCCTGAGGGTGTTTTCGTGTGAGGCCAGATTTATGTAGCTGTTTTGTGCTGTTTAAGCCTCAAGACTAGATCGCTGCGTACATGTTCTTATCCATATATGTGTATCTACTTGCATGTGTCTTTAGTGTGCAAACAAACAGCACATGTTTATGTTACTCCATAGATCCTGCAGCTTAAATGTCATGTGAGTAGATATGTTGTGCCAGCTGTCTTCATGTCGGCAGTTTGACTGACTTGTATTCGGGCTCAGACTGCCGGGGTGGCTGGCTGCTGACTTCGGTGGAGGCCAGAAGAAAGTAGCCAGTAATCACCTCTGGGATCTGACTGCATTCATAATTGATTGTTCCTGGAGTTGATCAGGGCTGCCCACTCAGGCAGATGGAAAACACTGATCTGCTGTAAACAGCATGAGATTAGATGAACCCTCGGAAGTTAGTTGCTGTGGTTTGTGGTTTGGGTGATGCTTTTTGCTTGTTTTTTTTAACTCCAGCTTACAGATGTGACACTACTCATTTGTTGCTGTCACATTAAATGTTTGCATTAAAAGCTTAAGGCCCTATCCTGGTAGGACAATGCTTATGCTAATGCTTTAGCTTCAACAGTGTTATATTGTTATTGACAGGTCATTGATTGTCTTTATGGGAATTCACTGCAGGAGAAGAAGTAGACGTCCAAGGCAAAGTATATGTCTTGTACATCAACATGATTTCAGTTGGCAGTAGCCAGGCTTGACTTAAATATATTGTATAACCTAAAGCATATACTGTATGAAACATACATTTTTAGAGATTTTTGAGGCTTTGTCTGAGCTTTCGGTAAGTTTGTTTGTGATACAGCTGCCACGATTAGTCAATTAATCGATTGAAAGAAAATTTGTTTCCAACTATTTTAATAATCAATCGTTTCAGTCATTTTAAAAGCCAAAATGTCAAACATTTGCTGGTTCCAGCTTCTTAAATGTAAGGATTTGCTCCTTTTCTTTGTCATTTATGATAGTAAATGAAGAGTCTTTGGTGTTTTGGACCGTTGGTTGGCCAAACAAGCAATTTGACGTCACTTTGGGAAATTGTGATGGGAATTCTTTCACAATTTATTGACTACGATTAATCAAGATTAATTGATACTGAAAATACCAGTTTGAGGACAGCTTGTTGAGGTGGATGGCTGTTTGGATCCGTTCTGAAAGGTGGACCATCATGCCTGAGGGTGGGGATTTGGGATGATTATGTGAATCTTGCCAAAATCCACAGGCAGTGATGATTATTTGTCTGGATTTGCTTTGTGATAAAAAAGCTTATCTCTGCTGGTTCAATCTCGGTCTCTGTCTCTCTGCTAACAAGTTTTGCTTACTATGTCTGATGTGTCCACAGTGATCTCATATTTTATCTATAGAAAGCAATTTCATGTTCAGTTACATGTTGGACAGGTTAATTTAAGGCAAACATTTTTCCAAAAAGGCAATGCAGAGTGATGTAAACTCTGGTTGATTTATTCAGCTTACAGCTGACAACATTAGACAAGAATAGTGTGATCTTTTGATGTCTGAGGTGGTTGTTGAACCCCATAATCAATGTCCATGTCCTTTATACGGACATGCTTTACTGTGTGTACTGTCCACCATGTTGGAGGTCAATTGCACACTCTTTGATAACATGTTATTGGCAGACAGCACTACAGACACACGGTGCAGTCAGTTCAAGGCACACTTACTGTTTCTACAGCCCTTTTAATGAAGAGGATGATTAATGGAGATTAATCCAGAGTTGATGCTTTGTGTTTATGTTTGGATGTAATTGATTCTAATGTACAGATCAAGTGGAATTTCACAGCAAATTACAAGGAAAAAAAGCTTGCTGTGCAGTGGGTGCTGCAGCGCATTGATTCATCTTTGTTAACTGTATGATACGGCACGCTACATTGTTCTATGTTACAGATCTCTACGGGGTTAGTAAGCCTGCTGTCCAATCCACTGCCTCCATGCTGGCCCACCAATGAACAGGGGCACAGGGTAATTGCATGAAGAAGCTGTAATAAGGTGGATTGAATTAGCTTTGCCCTGACTAAAATGAATTAAAGAAGCCGTCATGACATAGAGACTCCCAAACTGACTCATTGTACCCGCTCAGTCAAATATATCATAATACAGTATTATCTATACTGACCTTCTAGGACCACAGTCCAAGATGATTTTGTCTAAATGCCCGTATGCTGGAAGAACAAATGGTGTCTAATTCTGTTTAATTAGTGATGCCTGCATGGAATATCTGCCCTAATATAGATGAAAACATAATGCTTACCCTCGACCCTGACAATTAGCACATATAAAATCTCTGAAATTGTAACCATAAATAACTATGATTGGTTGAATAATTGATTAGTTAAACTTTTTTGAAAATCAATTAAACATTTTTCAGGACAGAAATACTGAAGATTACCTAGTTCTGTCTTTTAAGTTGTGAGGATTTGCTGCTTTTCTCTGATATATATTTTAAAGAGAGTTATTAAACTTGGCATGCAGAATTTAGGGGTATCAGGGGTCTTTCTCTGTGATGTTCTTTCCTGTTACATGGTCTTCTGCGCAAATTACTAATATGCCTCCTTGAATAGCGATTACACCACCTTGACACTTCAGGAAGTTGACTTTACTGACACAATTCCCCAAATTAATTTGTAATATTCAGAACAATATTCCATTATTTTTATTTACTGCTATAAATGGTTCTAATGTAAGATTATGCCAAACTAGTTCATATGGTGTTTTATTGGGATTTTCACCATTTTTTAAGCAAGTTTAATCATTTGGTACAAAGATTTTATAGTAACACCACATTGACATTTTTGCCATCAACCCCATATATTCTCTAAAAATGGATTAAAACAGAAATTGTAGAATAGGACTTCAAAAAAAAGAATATATTCAAGGGATTTGTAAGTTTATTTTCAAATTTTCACATTTTTAAATGTAACTAAACCATACAGACACAAAAAATTCCCGTCATTGAACCTTACATAGTTATAAATTCATTTCTTTGGGGATTTTGGACCGTTGTTCAGACAAAATAAGCAATATACAGATGTCACCTCAGGCTTACCAAACTGTTGTGGGTATTTCTTACGAATTCCTGACATTTTACAGAGCAGATGATTATTAGCTTAATCAGTGATTTGAGGAAATAATCAGCAGATTAATAGAAAATGAAAATAATCTTAGTTAGTCGAATCGGTGGACGATGAAAAATTGATAAGTAGGTGTTTGGGCTCATCAAGGAGTCACCTTTGCTTACATACTTTGAACATTGGCACAGGACAATATTAGGGATCGAGCAATATGGATTTTTCAGGGTCGGCACTGATCCAGATTATTGGTAATCAAGGAGATCAATAACCAAAATTTTGACCAATATACAATTGCAGTAAAAATAAAAATTTTTGTGTCAAAGTTTAGAATAACCAGTGATGGAATGTATAGTAAGTAAGTATGATTTACTCAAATACTATACTCAAGTAGAATTTTAGGGTACTTTATTTGAGTATTTCCCTTTTCTGTTACTTTATAATTTCAATTTACGACATTTTGGAGGCAAATATTGTACTTTTTACTCCACTATATTTATTTGATAATTTTAGTTACTAGTTCCTTTGCAGATTCAGATTTTTAATTTTAAAAAAAGTATATTACTACGATTCTAAACAATCATATTTAAATTAATTTATTTTATCAGCACTTGGGAAAACAAAACACGTTAATCCGAGTAGTGGAAAAATGCTGACTATTGGATCCGATAATTGGTCTATCCCTACCTAGGTGATATCCCTTTCATCCAAGGCCATGAATTACTGTATGACTAAGTAAATAAGTCATCTTGTTTCCAGAGTGAATGGCAGCAGATGTGTGGGAGAAGAGCTTCTCAGCACCTGCAAAGGCTGAGGTGGATGGAAGGACTACATGGCTTTAGGACAGGACAGAGACAGCTTTTGTCCAGATGTCTGTTTGTGTTAGGGAGGTTTCGGCACTGCCTCTCACCATTAGAAACAAACACTAATTGCCCATTGGCCCCCGGGATAGAAATGTGCAGCTGGGGACATGTGGCTAAAAATAGCACCGCTTGTTCCCATGAGTGGCGGGCACACAGCACCATAGCATTAGTATTCAGCACTAAAGCATGGCATGGACAAAAAAAAGGTCATCTTCTGGCCACAGCCACAAATGTCAGGGTGGGATACAAAGCGACACCAACACAGGGTGGGTGAACTGCGGGCAGCACCTGAGGCTTCACCCACATTTGGACCAACCTACTGAACCATCGTCATCTGTCTCAACACTTTGCAGGAAAATGTCACATGGAAACAGCCAGGCGCGTGTCATGGCATCCTGTGTTTTTGTTGGTGGCCCAGCAGTATTCATGCTTGTTCCATCGACACTTTACCTCCATGCAGCAACGGCCTTCCATGCTTGAGTTGAGTTACAGCTCTCCCTCTATGACACAAAAGCAGCATCTGGTTCCACCTGACTGGAGCCATGAATAATTTAATAAGGGGCATTATTATCTCCAGCTAGCTCCACTAGCTTGGCAATAGCAAGCAGTTTAGGTAGTGCTATCAGCATTGCTGGCTAAGTGGTGGAACATGGAGTGCGGATGTTATTTTACCTCGTTGGCATCTCACACTTCTGTGGGTTTGTAAGTATCTGGTTGAAAGAGTGCTGAAGTGTTATTTTTCATTGATACACAAGGTCATCATGTTGCTTGGTTGTTTGCAGATTTTGGAATGTAAGTAAACAGATGTGTAAAGCATCTGGGTGAGTGGGATAATACAATTTGAAGTTGTCATCATACCAGAATTTTAAACGTTGATACAATACAAGTATAAAAACTTGATATCTCTTTTGATACCATGGCAAGTTAGTTTAGTTCTTCGTTCTGTTAACAACCTGCACACATCCATTTGTAATATTGTTAATATCTGTGCAGCCTTGGGTTGAAAATCTGATTGTAGATCTGTTTTTTTTTTTGTTTTTGTTTTTTTACAGCTTTACTTTAGTACTTTTGATACTATCAAATGTGGTTATTGTATTGTTTAAACACTTGGTATCAAAAAATGTCAATACTTTGATACTTTTGACAACTTAAATACACTTAAATCACCATTATACCAATCAGTTGATGAGCACTCTTTATTTGTGTTTACTCTTCCATTCCATTATAAAACATTCAGATTTTTATCATGTGTGATTTTCTTTTCTTAACTGAGATGCACACTATTGACCTTATTCCCGTGTAATCATGGTTTAGTGAAACACCGTTTTCTAAAAGCAGCAGCTAGTCAAGTACAAGTAAATCAGTTTTTCCTTCTATTGTCAAACAGATCCTCTGTAGATCAATGAGGAGAGCGCACACTGTTTGCTCTGCATGAGTGTAGTTTTAGACACTCAGACTAGTTGCTGGCTCTGAGCGTCCACTCACCTACACTTACAGTAGATGTGCTGTACTTAGAAGTGCTAGATGATTTCATAACCAGTGGTGAAGGGTTATTTGGAAAACCAAAAACTGCCATTGTTAAAGTGAGAACTAATCACTGTGGAAAGGTTTTGTGTCCTAAAAAAATACACAGTATTTTTATTACTATAATAATTAGAATGAAATGCTTTAAATGATTGCAGCTTTTGTGTTCTCCCCCCCCCACAGCTGAGAAATGAAGTTTTGCCCCTCCAGCTCTCGGCTGTGCAGCGTTTGGAGAGCTTCCGTCTTCTAGAGGACAACAGCCGAGCTCTGAGCCTCAGCCCGGAGACACTGAGTCACCAAAGGCTAAAGCAGCAGTTACTGGTGAGTTCTCTGTGTGGAAGGGAGATTAAGGCTTGTTGATGCTGGGCTGGGCTTGGACAATCAGGGGCAGTTGAAGACCGCTGTGGAGGCTTTTTCTTTCAGCAGTTGCGTCTGGTTTTCATGTTCCTCTCCCTTCTTCAGATTGTGAACTTTTGAACCATGAATTATTCTTCTTCCAGTTGTTGGTATAAATCTGAAATGAGCCATGTGCACTTCTTTTTGTGTTCATTTCGAATCATCATTGAGATCAATTGGGGTCAAATAGGCAGCAGTGTTTCCCACAGGATTTTGAGACTGTGGTGCGGACTAGGGGAGTCTGGAAGACAAAGGTTTTAAATTTTTTTTGTACATTTTAAAGTTAAATACATCTGTTTACTTAGAGAGCAAAATGAAAAGGCTAGGTCTATGAAGAACTTTGTGCTCTAGAAAACAATTTAGTCATAAACTCATTGGTTGTATAGATATGAATGGTGATGGCACGCAAAAAAAAGTCACGCCCACAAAGCATTCTATTGTCTTTAAAACAGTTTGCTCCATCTGCTTGCCTCAGAATAAGTAGACCTATACAGAACAGAATGAGGTACAAACAAACAATATTTATTGAACAGGATATTTTCTATGGAATCTTAGGATGAGTGATTTATACAATGGCTTGGCTGAATACTTGAATACTGGAGGTGTGTGTCTGAATACTAACCACACACACCTACATGTCAGGTCTTTGACTGCACACACACCGGCTTGCCCCACTTCTTTCTTTTTCTCTCTCCCTGTGTCTGCTCTGTTGACTTTCATTATCAGTAGTATGTTTTAAAAGTCGTTCAAAAAACACAACTCGTGTTTTGGATTTTTCACCTTGATTCCGTTTTCACAACGGCAGGTGAGCCACATGTGGGGTAGGCTTATTATTAATGCTGTAGACTATCAAAACGATATAAACCAACGTGGTACAGAGTGACATCACACCGATTATCTGTTTTTGGGCGCAGCTCCAAAAACTGATAATTGGTATGTGGCGGGCAATGGTGATATTGTAGCAGCTACAAATTCCTTAAATCTGAGTGTAATCAAGTGATCCCAAACACATCTGATTTTGCCCTGGGGTCCCCTAGTGGTTTAATCCGGCCCTGCTGTGGATTGTTCCAAAAAATATAGGGGTACAACAAAATAAGACATTTTCAAATGAAAGATTGGTCATTTTAGGGACTCAGAGCATCATCTAGTGAGCCTTGGAAGCAGTGGTACAGCCAAATGGTTAGATTACTGTTGCCATAATTGTAATTTGTCATTAAAAAATATATATGTTTATATCTAAAGGTGCTCAAAAAAACATAAATAAAAACTGCCATATTAAAATGCATCATTTCAATGAGCAACTACATTTGAAATTCACCAGACAAACATGTTCTCCTACTACTAGCTTATGTCTGCCACAGCTAGCTAGCTAGCTAGCTAACGTTCCCCCAGAACTAGCTAATTTTTGGTCATGTTATGATTTCTCTGTAATTAATTTGGGATGGTGGTCCTCAATTTGTTGACAATCAGAATGGGCCATAAGTTACAAAAGGTTGAGAACTACTGTATTAGATAATACTGATAATACTGAACACAGTGTATATTGGTGCTACAACAGAGCACTGCAGAAACCCTGGGGTCAAATGTTTAACTTTCCCCCAGTGGAGATAATGTTTGAATATCCCCAAAACATATTTAGCGTGATTGCTGGTGAATCAGCATTCACGCTATTGTTATTCGGTTCTTTATTAGTGTGAATGCTGATTCAGCAGAATTCACACTATTGTTATTCGGTTCTTTATTATTATTATTATTAGCATTCTGACTTCTGCCGTATGTTTTTTGGTCTTCAACTATTTCTCTACAGGCCTACTTTATGCTACGGAAACCAAACCAACTATCAAAATGTTCAGCTCTTTAAGGACAATGGAACATGTATTTTCCTTTTTTCTACCTTTTATAATTTTGAAGATATTAAGCTTTTTTTCAACAAATTTATACCGGTATATCTATATGATTGCTGGTTCAGATGAAGGCTGGTACGTTAATTATGGCTACATTTAATTGCTAATTAAGAATGGAAATCATTACGGTGGCTAGTTATGATGTCCTGAGGTTAGCTAAGTTTTGCTCAAGAAAATAACCACAGAAAATAAAATGCTGCCGTCAATTTGTGAAAGCCTGAGCTTCATTCATGTTATGACAGTCACAGCGTACACATGCCTACTCCCCTCATAGTGATGCATACTATACACCGAAAAGCAAAATATCAGGTTGTGTAAGTAGCAATTGAAGCTGAAAAATGCACCAATCCAATACAGCAGGTAACACATTTCTATTTCTAAACTTTCCACTGAGCATCCATCTCAATTTAAAGTGTTAACGTTACTTACAAATCCACACGGAGTCAGAAGAAAATCCTTACAAATCCTTCCTTTTACAGAGCAAAAATGTTTCACAAAGTAGAATCCTCCTGTAGAACACAAATATAATCCAATAGAGTATCCACAAAAATGTATTCCACAAAAGGTAATCCATATAGTCCAAATTAAAGGAAAAGAGCTGTAACGAGCCAAACCTCCTTCCTATACCGACTGCTGACTAATCAGTTTTTTCATCTGACTTCTCGGTCACAACACTAGGAGGCGCACTTTACCACAGCAAGACACACACTGCACATCAAACATCAAAAACTAACAGCAACAAATGCACAACTAATAAATAACTATCATGTATCAACAACTAAATATGTCATGGTGACTCTGGCTCTTACATTCTGAACTTTCTGTTAGTTCATAACTGGCTAATGTACATTTATTTACTATGTTGAAGGGTTGCTCTACACCTGCTGACCACATTACCTGCAATCAATGAATAATTAGTTGTTATTTTTAAGAGACCTGTTTTACGGTATTTTCACTTTTGTATTTTTACTATTGCTTTTTAATAATGCAAAAATACTTATTCGATTTCTCGAATAATCGTCAGAATAATCAGTAGAATACTCGATTACTAGAATAATTGATAGCTGCAGCCCTAGAAGAAAAAGTCCAACTGTTCTTCAAACCCACTCCACTTTGAAATGTAACTCGTTCCGCATACTTTGAACTACAGCCACCATTCAAACTTTAAACAGGCCACAAAGCTTTGAACTATTCAGCTTTTATTCAGCTCATTGATATCTTTTGTAGTTTTTCATATCTCACAGTTTTAGTTTTATGCCTTTTTCAGTCCTTTTCTGGGTTTATAATGAGTGTGTATTGCGCTCCTTTAGAGTGTGTCACATGACCTGTGATGTCACCCACTGATCCTCTTCTGCCTTTCTGCTGTCTTCAAATCTTTTGTGCTTTTTCCCGTGTACCTTCCACAACTTTCACTTCTCATGCACAATTTATACATCAGACAGTACGAAAATTTGTGCTTCTTTTAGTATGTTAGTATGAAAGCAATTAGACTTACAGTTTTGGCTCAGGGAGGCCAAAAGCACGAGGAGTTCCAACCCAACTGCCTCATAAGCTCCCATTTTAAATCACGCCAGCACTAGCAGACAAGCAGACGTGCGTTTTATCTAACTGGCTGGTGTGACCACATTTTTAACTTTATCCACACAAATAATATATGTACATTTTCAGCAGTTTGTAAGGATTCTGGTGGTGAGGTCATCTCACTCATATCACTGCAATTTTGGTGCCTTATTTGAGGGAAGCACTTAAAGTGTCCCAGTGTCTGTCTCAATGACTGAGCAGTTTCACAGCTGATACTGATTAGCTGATTAAACCTCATTCAGTTTGTTCCTCTGACTGTTCACACACAGGCTTCATCTCTTTCCTTTTTCTCCTTTTAAAAATATCAAGCTTTTTTCTACTTTTTTTTTTTTTACAATCCAAGTAAATGGAGCAATCTTCAACTTTACTTTATCACTTTGAAATGCTACTAGGTCTCAGGAACAAGGTAAGGACATAGTCTGATGAAATAAAATTTAGTTTAAAGACCTTACACTTTAATTGAAAGCACCTCAAGTAAGTTTGAGTACACTTGAGGTCATATACAAACTTACAGGACATCTGCACTATCATTTTCTTTATTTGAACATGCTTCAGTTAATTAGTTAATCAAGTAATCAATTAATTCAGTGTTCAAGATTTTCAAATGCAGTGCTGTTCAGCACGAGAGCACATTTCAGCTCTGAGTTCTTTAGGGCCAGGGCCAGTTCATCTGTCTGAAATTAATATCAAACATTTCTTCTTTTAGCTGTTGCAGCCAATTCATTTAAACTTTTAGCTTTGACAGTATTAAAGTTTAGTTTACAGCTTTTCTAGCAATGTATTACAGCTCTCAGGTTCATTAGGTAATGCAGTTCAGCTTCCTATTCAGCCAGTTTCAAAAATCAGCTTCAGGTTTTTCATGAGTACAGTGCAAATCATTTTAACTTCATGGGTTTTCTGGCAATTCATTTCTGCATTTCCAGCAATGCTTAGAAAATCAATTCAGGTTTCAGCAGTCACACTGCATTTTCACCAGGAAATGCACTTTTTCTAGTAAAACATAATCTTTCTTTCTTTCCTTTTTTTTTCAACAATCTGGTTTAAGTACTGTTGTAGCTCTTCAGTGTCATTTCCTTTGGAGTGAGAGAGCCGTGAACAGTAAATGGCAGGTTTCCAGAGCGATGCTTCCTTCAGGCTGTGATCTCACAGCAGAGGCTGCATGTAATTCCCCTGGCTTCCCCTGACGTCTGTAGTTCAATATGAATGACCTGCATCGATTAGACCTCAGCGTGGTGCTTGCACAAAAGGGATGAGTCGTGTGTGTGTGTGTGTGTGTGGGCTGGGGGGTCTCCTCAGCTATGTTATGGGTGACATCTTTTCTTCTCTCCTTGTGTGTTAATGAACAGTCAATGTTTCCCACTGTCTGAAGAGGGATACATATTATTGACAGTAATGGTAACATAAGAAAGTAGCAAAGTTGTTGTCTGCATCATCTTTCTCTTTAATGTTCCCTGGTTGTGGTTTGGAAACACTGCACAAACTTACAGAAGCACATGGTATTCACACAGGACTTTCTCCACCCTCAGACCTTCTTGTCTCACACACTGAGAGCATGGCCTGCTTGTCTTAAAGTCCGCCAGCTGCAGTCTATAGGGGTGTGAGGTTAGCACCGCTGACAGTGATTGTTTGCATAATGAGGGTGGTGTGAACTTTATTTTTAAACTGGGGCTCCTTGATAATTAGCTTGTCAACATTTCTTAAGGGGTTGCCTGCCATTTCAGTCATGTGCCGCAGTATTTTCAAAGCAACCAAATGTGAATAATAACATACTTTTCAAAAGGGCAATGTCAATAAATTTGTTAATCTGCCAAACTCCCTAAAGATCCTGCAACAATTATTTGTATTTGCCTGCGTAGGCTTTTGACACAGACAAAATGTTTGATATCTTTGAAAGAGGTCTGGTCACACAAAAGCTCTTCGCTCGTACCTGTGGCGGTTGTTGGGAAACGGGTGCTTTTGAAGTCAGCGTGCATCCTTTGGTGTCATTAAGCTGGTGTTTTGCAGCGCTCAGTCAACAGAGAAATGGACTGGGAGGAACGAGGGTATCGGTAAGGGGGTGGGTGGGTTGGAGGTGGTGTTGTTAGCTCCCTCAAGTGGAAAAACAGCCGATTATGGATCCTGAAAGATTGGCGTAGCATCAGTAATAACCAATAGTCCTGCGTAAGACTGAGTGAAGTGGTAATGAAAAACTGACAGAGCATGAGGCACTCCCTCAGCAAGCTCCATTAGCCCACTGCTTTGTTATCTTATGATGGAGATGCAGTCAACAAACCGCAGACGCACCCTGGTAAAGGTATCTTCCTTGTGCGCAGTCTGTCTGCAGCCGTTGCATCTCTCCCTCTTATGCAGCGCACGTCTTCCTGTGAGCAATCTTGGAAAAAAGTGATGTTTCTTTAACTTGGCCCAAGAGAGTTTGTACCCTGTTTTTACCTTTGGATGGAATTTCACGGATACCAAGTTAGAGTTGCTGTTCTGCAAAAGTTGATATTTACATAACGTTTTCCTCTCTAATAAGACTTTTTAGTGTATGACTGCAGGAATTTTCGAGAACAAGAAAAGTGGCAAAAGAAAGAAGCAGCTCTCTGTCTTCACTCACTTTCTTGTTGGTAAATTATACATCGACAGTTGGAAAAGGCAGTCATAGGAATATAATTAAAATCTTGTAATACATTTAGATGTAACATACATTGCTTGTCTTGAGCATTAATCTGCTCATAGTGCGCTGATTTGATTGAGTTGATTTTCAATCAACTAACTAGCTAGTTTTGTATGCTTTGCGGAAGGTTAGAGATGTATGATTTTCTTGCAGTTGTTCTCAAGAATGCAAAAGCAACAAAACATAACACAGTCAGGGCTAAACAACAGTAAATTGCTACCTTTGGCTGGCTAAATCTAGCAATTCACTGGCCCGATCAGGCAAGAGGTACAAAAGAACTAAACACATTGTTTTTTCCGGAGCTGATGATGGAAGTAGCTAAGGAGTGAGCCATCTTGCTTTTCCTCATCTCTGCTGAGAGTTGTACACGTGCCGTACTGATCGGGCACTTGTGAGAAAATGGCAAACTGCAAGTTTGAGAGAAACACAAAAAAGATTAAACATTGCAATTAACTTAAGTCTTTATTGTTATTTGATAATCACTAATAAATACAACAATTTGTATAGGTTGCAACTAAAAATTGACTTCGGGCAAGTAGATTTCTGACACACTTACCCATCCCGACAAGTGGGAAAAATCCCCATTATGTAGCAATTATACATCTTGTGTAAGAGTAGAACACACAGAAGAGTTATTGTTAGCAAAACGACTCTGTATCGTCCATTAATGCAGAAATATCAAAAAGTTTGCTAACTTAAGCCAGCATGAGACGCTATATTCTAAACTGTTGGTCAAACCAGACGAAGCAAGGTTGTATAGGCCAAAGCTGTGAATAAAATAAATGCATTTTATTGGTTTATTTCATTTGCAAGAGGAGCAATTTGAAATTTCTCCTTTCAAAAGTTGTGTCGTCTTGCTTTAAATTGTCTTGAACAGGAATGGCCGTAGAACCAGATTTTTTCTCTACCTGATAAGTCTGTCCTCATCCATGTTTCCTCCTGCTCTGCTACAGGGGTAAACTTGTGAGGTAAACTTGTGAGGTAAACTTGTGAGGTAAACTGGCAGGCTTTCCAGAATGTCAGAAAATAAAACAGGCACATCTGTCAAACACTGCTCTCAAAGTGAGGTTTGAGCATTTTTCAGCATCGAGCATTTGATAGATGTGAGTTATATGAACAGATGTGCTGTTTAAAGGGGAGAATCATTCTGTGATTTACTGCAGTAATGTGAGGTTTGATGTTTTGGCAAAGAGTTGTGCAATGTAACTCTCCTCGTACCTTTGTAAAAGACTGTTTTTGTCTCCATATCCATCTGTGCTCTGATTGGCCCACTGGCAAATTGAAAAGCTGAGGGAGTGACCCAGTACCCATCTGTCTGTGAGAGTGTCTCATTGTCGCAGCTCAGATGGCAAGGGGCAGATATTCCTTGGTTATAACTCCTGCCCTCATAACTATTCATCAGTGGGAGCAGGCCTACAGTCAAGCCTACGGGTTTACTTGGGGCTGCGCGCAGTCGGATGGTCAAGTGAATCATCAGGCCAAGGCACATTAAATATGAATCACACAGATTGGAAAAATCACACTCACTTTGCAGTATATCAGAGATTGTGATCACTCATCATGTTCTTCTAAACAAACAGAACTAAAAATATTCCCTGGTGTCAAATTAATGTACTCTCTCCTATGCCACCATCAATGCCCGATTTATCACTTATTCATATTTATTCATATTCAGAAAACAGAAACATCACACAGAAAAGGGCTGAGGTTCGATGTCCTTCATATGGGACAGCAGTGTTAACCACTGAAAGCTGCATCAGATTGAATCACACTTTGAATGCTGAATGGCTGATGATGCTAAACCTGTTTCTTTTCATGTGCCGCATCATGCTGAATCTTTTCCCCTGAACCGTAACCTTACAACTCTCGTAAACACACCGGCTGAAATCTTTGTATGGTCTGACAGGATGTTATATGAGACAAATAGGTGTAGAACTGTGGTTTTGCAATTTATGTCTATGAGGATTGTATTTGTCTGTTTGTGCATGTATTAATGTGGGAGGCCCTCGCGCTGAGGGCCAACCACATGTTTACATCATTTGTAATGAAATTAGAGCCGCGTGGCGCCCACACTACAGGCCTCCACTGATCCTCTAATTCAATTACCCCCCTTATTAACGCTTAGATGCTGCTGGCTGACCCTGCACCGCACTCTGCGTTTTGCTACACACCATTCACTCTGCAGCCCCTTCTGCTTCTCCAGTGGACAGTCTCGTTATCAGTCATGTTGGATTGTGTTTATCTCTACTGCATTTATGGCAAATACAGCTTAGTTTACATGCCTAACTTTGTGCTGCATGTGGTTGGAAATTGTCCAGGTGTCTCATTGAAAATACTAAATTTTGGGCTGGAAAATGTCATGACGTCTTCTTAAAAATACCCAGTTTTTATGCTGGACATTATCCTAATGTCTCGTTAAAAATACCTTAAGCAAAGTGTTCTCAAACAGTCTTGGCGGCAGCCACTATTTTAAAAATGTTGATATGATACATATGAAAACTTACTTAATGCATCCGTTTGCTGAAACATACAATGCCAACATTTTTTTCTAGCAACTTGGCTGAGGACTTAACAGCATTAGGGAACATCTCAAAAGTGCATTCAAAATGGTCGAGAGCTTTACAGATTTTTTTTTCTTTTTTAAAATATTTTTTGATAGACATATTTGTACTGTGACTGTAACTTCATTTCTTTTCACAGATGGCCTGTTTTCTTGTCAATAGCTTTCTGGTTGGACACCAACCAGACATTCAATCGGGCCTACTCCTCCATTACAACCAAACTGCAGTTTTTTAAAGAAAATGTATAAAATATGGCCGAGTGCAATTCTGACTCTAATATCCCCACCTGTAGCCCTTCTGTTGTATTTCCACTATTCATTGCCTCCTACGACATTAACAGGTTCAGTTGAGCTGGTGTAAAAATGATCAAACCAGTTTGATGTCAAGTCACCACTAGGTCTTGCACTTGACTCATCTGACTTGACCTTGCTGCTCCCATTAAGTGTAGTGGCACCAAAATCCATCGGGAATACTGTGATAAATCACGTTTTTATTTCTTGCAACAACCAGCACGTTCCACGCAATACAATATGCAATACAATAAAAGCTTAGTTAAGAAATAAAGGTTTTCAGTACACTAAAATGCTGTAGGGCTTTTACTTTGCCCAATTAAAGTTACTGCAATACACTGTATTCTGGTGGTGGGCCGCAGTATAGGTTTTGAGAAAACACATTGGAACAAGCTAGCGAGTGTGCGTCATTGGGTCATTCTTTTTCCTCTTTGTCTTCTGATGTCTTATGGCAGTTGGCAAACAACTTTTGGGTGCATTACCACCACTTTCTGAACTGGCGTGTGGATCGGAATGGGATTATTGCCGCTCTTATGTCCAGTCTTTTCCAAAAATTGAAATATAGCCCTATACCCCACATGCCCTGTTTTTTATTGTTTAATTGTTTTATTTCAAGTTTAACGTGATCATTTTCCAGCCTGTCATTGAAAGAGTTTGCAATTTTTTATTTTTAAAGAAACCAACCAAGTACCAAATTCATCTTGCAATGATATTTAATAGACAAAGCAAGTACATTTTGCCACCAATAACTGTTTAACCACTAATTAATTCACAGAGAAAATCATTCATAAGCAGTGAACATGGTTCCTGACTGAGATGCAAGCATTGAATGTAAACTGTAAGACTGTGTTGCTATTGGAACAAGGCCCGTTTCCTCTCTGCCATAGCAGGTCTGCCTCTTTGCCGTAGCAGGTCTGCACCGAGCTGGCGGGATGTATGCCATGATTTCACAAACAGGGTGTCTGATGCCAGCACGTACACAGACGAGGGCAAACACACACAAACATACAAAACACAGCATTGTATGTAGTAAATGGCTGTGCCTTTACCTCAACAGATAACAGTACACTTACGTTGCTGAGATATCGTTTATCGCAGCTTCATCAGAGATAGCAGAGAGAGAGTCCTTTCTAGTCTCCTCCAGGGTCAGGTGTTTCCAAGCCTGCTGACACCGGCCGCCTTCATCTACAGTCTGGCCTGTGAAGATGGACATGGGCTTCAGCGTCACACTACTCTCTCAGCACTGGTGGGGTACCATGTAGGAGAAAATCACTGCAATTTTAAGTTAACAACATGCCTGTCATATAAAAAAAAATCCTGATAGTATCATACTCTGCTGAACTAAAAAGGACTACATTGAAAATAGTGGTAGCAACATTGCTTCATATTACAGATTAAAATGCTAGGGGAGGTGTCTGAAGTTAAGCCGGTTAATGGGTTTATTACAGGTTTGCAGAATCCCCTGTCTTTTGACCCGCTTGAGTGCATGCATGATACAATGAGGCTAAATCATCTCATGCCCATATTCGGGATTTCAACGTTAAATCTCTGCCAAGTTTCTCAATCTCTGGCCACCGCATTGATCTTATTAAAATTTCAATCTGCTACAGGCTCTCTTTCTCGCCTCGTGGGATGAATGTGCCCTTTTAATAATGTAACCGGTTTTAACAAGATCGTAAAATGTTCATCTAACTTTCATAAGCCCTGTTAGCAAAGTGACAAATTCATGCAATGGCAGGAATCACTTTGGCAGTCCCTCAGTTTCAGAAATGAGAACACAGTTTTTTTTTTGTCTCTCTTTTGGTGCAGCTCCACGGAGGCCGCAGAGTTGTGCCTAAGTTTTCAGCTGCCTGCAGGGAAGGCTGAGCTTGTTGCTGTGTCACTCCTGTAGCTCTGAAATAGAGGGTTAGTCATGATGTGGGAGATTTAGACTGGCCTTCTGGTAACTGATAGTGCCCAACCGAACACTCTCATTTGCCTCTGCCTCATCTATAATGTACATGAGGTACACAGGGTCCATAACACATCCTTTTCAGATGAGCATCTGCCACGTGATGGCTTTTGTAATCCATTTATAGCTGATGAGCTCTCTCTGTTTTTACATTCTTTAATACAGTGTGTAGTTCAGTGACATTAGTTGAGCTGGGGCAGGGTCAGGGTGGCATGAAAGCAAAAGCTGCTGGCTGATTTAGTTTGTGTGTGCACGCGCGCGTCGCCCTCTCAGGCGTTGTTGGAATAATGTGACCTTCATAAGGAGATTAAAATATGTAGCAGGCATGCATTGATTTTTGGGCTGGCCATTGGTATTTATGGACTCAGCCAGTGAATAAATATTGATGACTGCTCTCCTAAAGAAAGATCTGACTTTGTGTATCTGTGTGCGTTTGTGTACTCATGAAAACAAACGTATGAAAAGATAGCACCAGATAGAAAAGAATAATTGGTAGCTCATGTGTTTAGGTAACCTAAATCTGCTTGTAACCCAGCTGTAGCTTAATAAGGTCATTCCCATTATGCGGTGGCTAATTACAATGTCTGTCATTGAAGTCCCAGAGCTGCACTGTCAAGTAAAAGAGCATTTTAAAGGGACAGTTCACACCTAAACATAGTAAAAATGTGGGGTTTTTTTAAAAAAACATTTTGGAGCATTTTGGCTCTATGGATGGCAGGTTGGTTGGTTGGTTAGTTGGTCCTTCACTTTTGCCTGGACTGACCTGAACTGTTGGATTTGGATGGATTACCATTACCATGACATTTGTTGTGGACATTCATGTTCCCCTCTGTACAACCCCGATTCCAAAAAAGTTGGGGTGCTGTGAAAACAATTCAAACAAAATGTGATAATTTGCTAATATTTAATGTTTGACCTCATCAACTTCATTGATTTTTGTACATATATACTTATTCTGAATTTGATGGCAGCAACACGTTTCAAATGAGTTGGGAGAAGGGCAACAAAAGACTGAGAAAGTTGTGGAATACTCACAAAAACCTGTTTGGAACACTCCACAGGTAAAGAGGTTAGTTGGTAACAGGTGATAGTGTCATGATTGGGTATCAAAGGGGCGTCCTCGAAAGGCTCAGTCGTTCACAAGCAAGGATGGGGAGAGGTTCACCACTTTGTCAAACACTGTATAGCGGATATTACTACATTGGGCTCAAGAACACTTTGTAAAACTGTTGTTGGAAAACACAGTTCGTTTGCAAATGATTGCATTCTGTTTTTATTCAACACAGCGTCCAAACTTTTTAGGAATTGGGATTGGAACAACTTTGCTGATTCTTTAACTTCATGTAGTGCTATCAACAGATGAAAATTAGAATTTGTCCCAATACATTGCATTATGACCAAATACCCGTAAAATGAATGAAATTCTTATCAGCCTCAGCTGTGCCTTTATATTTAGTGCTAATTAGCAATGTCAGCAAGCTAACATGCTAAACTAAGATGGTAAACATGGTAAATGATATCTGCCAAACATCAGTCTTGAGTATGAGTACAGCCTAATTTATGATACCATTGTTTAAATCCAGTATTTTGACTGTACCAAGCTTTTCAGCAACAGAACTACAAACATGGCCCCACTGTTCTGATCCAGTCCAACAAGAATCCTGAGCCAGACTCAAACTTTCGATGTTGTGCTTTAATCACTAGGCCACCATTGCCCCAGTCTATCCATTTAGTTTTAGTGTAATATACTGAGGTTTAGAAAATGATTCTAGCTCCAAATATACAGTGGCGTTTTGTGCTCAGTGTTCGTGATACTGTATGTTTTTATTACTTGTCTTTTATCTCATAAATTGCATATATGTAGAACACATTATCCACTTTGCTTTGTGCAGTTGTAAATTGTCAGGAGGTGGTTTAGTGTGCTCAGTCTCGTGCCCCTTAATTAGATTGGTGCCTGTGTGAAATTAAAGGCCAACGATGGCTGGCAGCATTTCTCAAACAGACAGAGGAGCTGACTGATAAGCCGGCCACTCACAGTGTCAGAAGAGTTGCGATGAGCTGTGTCTGGGGTGGTGTTATTGTGTCCCGCTATAACCCTCTCTTGCTTCCTCGAATTGCTCCTTTGTCTCAGTCAGGAATGCTTGTTCATCAGAGCATTTTTTTTCTTCCCTCTGAGCTTGTTGTTGACTGTTAAGCTCAGATTGCCGTTTGCAGCATTTGAGATGCTGTCCTCTGTTTGGTTTTGTTCTTAGAAGGTACCTTGGGATGGGTGTGAGGGGCAAGTGGTCCTGACAGGCCGACTTATCGGGATGGCTCACACTGCTGGCCTGACCTTTTTGTCCAATGAGTTCACCAGAAAAAGTTTGTTTTCTGGGTCATTTGCTTGGATCTCCTGTCTCCTTTTCACTTTTTTTTCCCTTCAGTTGATATCTCAGGTATCACACAGCTTTCCAACTCAGGAAAGTCCTGTGAATGTGCCAAGTAGCGCATAATAAGAGTGAATGAACACTATAGTTTGTATATTTTATCAGTACCCAAAAAGATAGCAAGGAGTCAATCTTAAAAGTTTTACAGAGGGCAAAATATGGGACTTAGCCACTTTCTGGGGACTGAATATTTAACTTTCACTCCCTTAGAGTTAAAAAATGCCTGTTTACATTGTCAAAAGAAGCGTTTTTTATCACTGCTGAATTAAGGCTATCTGTTACAACATGTATCTGTTGTACTGGCTTTGGGTTCATATTAATTTACTGTGTCAAACACAGTGCTTATCAGTTAGAGTCTGTGATGGTGTGTTATTAGCTGACTGGAGCTATTGCAGCGCGCAGTAATTTAATCAGCAGGCTTGGATAGCAGCATGGACTTAAGCTGAACTTCAGGATCAGGTTGCTGCGGTTCTCTGTTAAGAGTTTCATCTATCTTGCCATCTCTGCCACAGTCCGGACAGACCTGTGGAGACAGAAACCTGCTGGTTTTACCAATTGCCTGGTGCTCGTCTGGACATGAGGGAGCTTGTCTTTAAGGCTTGCACCATCTCTGTGTGGGAGGAGAAGGTAAGCCCAAGCCAGTGAGAGAGCTTTTGAAAAAGTAACCTCTGTGCAGTGTGTGTGAGAAAATTCTGGAGAGAGTTTGGGCGAGTGGATTGAATTGTGTCTTCACGATAGGACAAGTAGCCAGTCTCTGTCAGTGTCAGTCTTCTGACCTGTTTTTTGAACAATTTCCCTCCCATTATAGTCACACAAAAGCTGGAATCCTACTGCAATGACTCCCTTTTGTATTAAACTAATCATTCCCTGCAGAATCTAATGCTTCATTGATAAAAAAAAAAAAAGTGCTTACTTATCCAGTTTCTCTTTTCAAATTGTTTGGATGAGTTGGGTAACAACATAATTTTGTTGTGAAGAGTTTACTGTGGAAAATGTTGACTTTAACAAGTCAATGTCATCAATATCAGTCAACATCCAGGATTCCAAGATGGCTGCTTCACTGTCTTGTCCTGTGTCTCCCTTTCAGTCTTCATCTCTTTTAATATCATTTAATCAAGATCAAGTTTTTTCAAATACATTTTTACTACCATTTTAGATTTTTACTTTAGATACTCGTCAGTGGTGTTGGGAAATAAACTAAAATATAAGTTTTCTCTTTATTTTAATATTGTGATAGCTCTGTAAGTTTTTCGTGGTATTATTTGAATTGGCAGGCTAATAATAAGCAAATTACAAAGGCTAGGTTAACAACAGATATCTGCCACCGGCTAATATCTGAATCATGCCATCACGATATTAAAATAAAGAGAAAAAAACATACATTTTAGTAAGACACAGGTGTTCCGCGTGTCCGTCACTGTTTAGTGTCCCCTAGAAACATCTTTATCTGTTGTCATCTGTGCTACTTGCAGTGCGTTTCTCTATTTGGTTGTGTTGTCGCTAATTATTTTCTGTCAATCAATTGACCGACTAATCATTTCAGCTCTAAGATTGACCCCTTGAGTTGTAATTTACTGGAATTGTTCTGAAGGATGTTTTACTTTTAACCTTCACTAGGGCAGCAAATAATGATTATTTTCATTATCGATTTATCTGCAGATTATTTTAATGATTAGTCTATAAAATGTAAAAAAAAACTGTGAAAAATGCTGATCACAATTTCGCAGAGCCCAAAGTAAACGTCTTTATGTTGCTTCTGTAGTTCAACCAGTCCAAAACCCAAAGACCGTTCATATACGGCAAAGAAAAGCAGAAAATCCTTTCAGTTAAGAAGCTGGAACCAGCAAATGTTTGACACTTTTGCTTGAAAAATGTCTGAAACAATTACTCGATTTATCAAAATAGTTAAATAGTTGGCAACAAATATTCTTTCTAATCGATGAAGCAATTTATTAAATAATCGTTTCAGCTCTAGCCTTCACTCTAGCATTTCATACCTTGTGAACTGTGTGCCAGGCCATCTTCATTTCAGTAACATGACCACAGTGGAAAGTCGCTCATTATTATTCAGACATTAAGCTTAGCCTGTGCCCCAGCCCAACAGTGTCTGATGCTCTGATCATTCAATATGCTACATTGGAGCTGCTGTGCTGACCTGTGGTTGCATAACACTGAGAGAGCATATACATATACCATCTGGGAGTCCTTTACCTGCTGTTTGATACTCGCCGTGGATTTTAAGCCTATTAAAGAGGCAGGCTGTCTGGTATTTCCTTGCTGCATTGCTGCCATAAGCACTGCCTTCGACTTAAAGAATGCCTCTCCCCTCGTTCTCTCTCTGCACTGATGATGACTCACACTCCAGCACACCCTGCAGAAATCTCCTCTCACGCACCCGAGAGGGAGAGAGAGAGAGAAAGAAGAGAGGGATGTGTTCTTTTACGTGCCTCTAACACACAATACCTGTTCATGTGTCCTGATCTACCTGCTCTGTTTACACAAATACCTGTACTCATCAGCATTCCCTTTGGTTTCCTGCAGGGTGGAAATGCAGCTGGTGTTTTTGCACTGCTAGACCCTTGAGTGTATTATGCATTTATTCGGGCAAACAATTCTCTTATCTGTAACCGAGGGGCTTTAGGAGTGCATTTAAATTCATCAGATGCATTTAATAGCTTGAAAGGGGAAAAACATTTGAGGTCATTATTTCAGGGAGTTGAGTGTCTGATCAAAGCACGAGCAAACATTGCATCCATAAAGACTTAGGTGAAAAGGCGCCATTTATAGATTGTTCTTGTGATGCTCTCACCGTAGGCCGCCCTCCAGTGAGCGCGCTAACGTTGTGTGACATTTGCAGTGATGCTGAAGTCCAGCCTGCACGTGCTGCAGTGCCGTAGGTCTGCTGCCCTCAGGCTGCTGCTTCTCTGGAAATAGAAAAAGAGCAAAGAGACCGAGCGTGATTAATGGCCGTATATGTGCAGCAGAAAACACAACAGGCCTGTCTGCCGCCATTTTCCTAACACACGGCCCCACAGGCTGAGAATTACATAACAAATCTGTGAAGTTGCTCATGCTGATCCTTAATTGCTTTAGTTCGTCTATCATATGTGTTTGCGGCTGCGTGGCCTTGCATGACACACGCGTGTCAGGTGGGATCACTGTCTCTGTGAGACTCTGAGTGGTTTGCCCTGCAAAGGATCGCTCTCCTCTTTTTTACCATGCCCCCCAGTTCACTTCTCAGGACTGTCTTTGGAAGAAATGTTTTATCTCTCCTCCCTCATGCCAGTCTGAATTTGACTGGCACTCTGTTTTTTTTCTATTAAGAATGTGCTATTTTTAGTGCACTGTGTCAAAACACGGGCGTCTCATGCTGTGTATGTATGTGCTCGCTGAAATAACTTCCCTTCCCCAGAAGGCTTGAGTGGTCTCTTTAGCTACATGTGCTGGAGCTCCATTTGTTTTGCTTCACACTGCATGCAGACCCAATTACGCAACGCTGTGCATCAGCCATGGGGCCACCGGGCCTGAATGGCAGCAAGCTTTACCAATCACTCTCCCTCTCATCTCCCCTTTCTCTTTTATTTTTGTCTCTGTTTTACCCCCTTTTTGTTCCTTTCTTCTTGTTTATCAAGATAAAGAGACTGCATGGTGCACCGATTTGCTTGTATGCCAAATTCCAGCAGTCTTATGTTTTAGGGAGTCTGTGAAAGCTGTGGATTGCTGCTGGAATGCAGCATGGTTCTCTTACTGGAATGTGAAGGCAGGTCAGTGGAAGAAGAGGATGATATGTCCTTTGTTGTCAGTGGGCTTCCTGTGTGCTCTGCCTCATCTTAATGCAAAGTGGAGAGTTGTATTTTCAGAAGTCACCTCTGAATGGTGTTAGTGATGTTATCAAGTTTCTTATTTTGTCCCAAAACCAAAGACTCTTCATTTATTATCATAAATGTCAGAGAAAAGCAGCAAATCCTTACATTTAAGAAGCTGGAACCAGCAAATATTTGACATTTTTCTTCAAAAATGACAAACGATGAAACAATGAGTTATTAAAATAGTTGGCATCTAATTTTCTTTCAACAGACTACTAGATTAATTCATGAATTTATTAATCGATTAATCATGGCAGGTCTACATCATATTCTTGTGAAAAGCATACTGTAGCTTCACTGTTACCAAGGCATTTAATGTCTATGTGTGATTATTTGCTTTTGGTCAACAAACAGGCATCATAAAACCTTTGGAATTTGAGGAGAGAAATTGCAGGCAAATCATGTTCCACAAATTCAAAGCACATTATCTTCCATTCAAGTCCACTCAGTGGGTTGAGTGTGACATCTCACACTAGCTGAGCCTCAGACATCCACATTTAGCTAAGACTCTATTAAGGCAGTAAATGAGCCTCAGACAGCCATATGAAGTACTTCAGAGTTTTATTTAAATAAACAGGGATGTCAGAAAAGTTATGTTGATCCTGTCTGCAACATTTGCTTTGTGTTCTCAGTGCAAAGATTGTCAGTATGGTCATGTGTTACACAGAACCACAAAGAATGCAACTTATTTTCCTATGTGTATTCACTGATTGTACTTTGGTTGAAGTGAAACTGTCAAACATTGTATGATTGTTACTGTATGCTAGCAGCTATGCTACAGGATGGCACAATGTCTGTGAATAGTTGGGCTTTCTTGTTGTGTTCAGACCATAGACTTTATAAGCTTCCGCATCTCAAAAGTAAAGCCAATGCGAAGTGCCTTAATTTAAATGGCCAGCGGGAAGTGACTCCACTGGTTGCAAAAAGAAGTCTGATTACATGTAAGCTTATGAGAAAATGACCCTAATTCTCACTTGATTTGTTATCTCAGTAAAAGGTTTACAAATGAGTTTATGGTCTCTGTCTCTAGTTTCAAGTCTTCTTCAATATAGCATTATGTTCATTTCGTAAATTTTCGTCCCATTTAGAGTAAAATAGACCGTAAAGCAGGGTATGCTTTATGGTGTGGATACCTTGTGATTGACAAGTTGATACCACAGCATGTCCTCGGGTTCTCAGTCAGATCCAATCAGGACATAGGTGTAGCAATGTGTATCCTCCCCAGCTCCACTGTATCATCCAAATGGTCACTTCTGGCTGCAAAAAAACAAGATGGGGACGGCCATAATGTCAAATTCGTGGCTTCAAAATGGTAGCCCACAAACCAATTGGTGATGTCACGGTGGCTTTGTCAACTATTTTTTATAAAGTCTATGGTTCCGACTTTTCAAACATGCTAGCAGTGTTATTGTATGAAGGCTTATGAAAGCTAACTGTAGTGAGTTCCAGTGAGTCTTGGAACAGTACTACTGCTGGCTCTGTTCCCTCAAAAACCAGCATTACCCATCCCTGCTGAGCAGAGCCAGCAGAAATCAATGGTGCTACAGTAGTGTCCACTACATTGCTCTGAGACAGGTCAACTCAATTTTATTTATATAGCACAATCTGTACAGTGTCCAACACCCACTATTCTTAGACCCTGCTTTCAGAAGGACAAACACCCCCCCAAAAACCCTTTAACAGGAAGGCTCTCCCAGGATGGCCATGCTTAAATGTTGTGTGTACAGGATAGAACAACAGAAAAATCCCTGTAAATACAAATTATGATGACAAAATTACAAATGTAAAACGTGAAGAATATTAATTCAGGAGCAACTTCAGGTGTTGCCAAATTGATATGAATTGAGCCACACGACCTCCTCTTTACAGGTCCACTCTGTCTGGTAGTCTCCAGGTATACTGTATGTTGTCACCTTTCGCGACAGTAAACATGACATTATATGGAGGCCATTCATCATCATAATTAACCTCTCTTCTGTCTCCTACCTGCTTGTCTGAGTAAATTTATCCAAAGCAAAAAACAAAATTGTAGTTCTTGTTTGTCCTGAAGGCTTAAATTGGAGTTCATAGGGATAGAAATGGAGAATCCAGTGATTGACAGGTTGGAGTGCTGTGTGCAGGAATCAAAGTCCCGACAGCCCCTCTCTGACTTCTGGATGAGGACCAGCGAACATATTGACGATCGAGCCTTGTGCAGCAGCATCCATCTACTCCAGGCTGTTGTTTATATGCTAATATTGGACTCACTCCTGCACGGCCGACTCACTTTCTGTCATGCTGTTGGCCGTGCGCAGCAGGCTTCATATTAATCGTGACTCCTATTCAGTTTGACAAAAATGTCACCTGTGATAATGTTTTGTGTGAGATCATGGTACCTGCTAAATTTAGTTTAGCAGCAAAGGTTCATTGATTACAAAATTTACTTCACTATGGCTTCTGTGGAGCCACAGGCCCAAAACAAAATTAGTTTCAGATTTGTAGTCCTCACTTACCCTGGAGTTACAGGGCTCTGCTATAACAAGACTAGGTGAAACCTAGTATGTGGCTGGACCGCCATTATACTTAACAGTAATGTTGTCAGGACACCAAAATTTTGGCTTTGATACCAATACCCAGTTTAGTATCACGATACTCGATACCAAAACGATACTTGAGACTGAAATGATACTAGTTG
>JBBPCS010000386.1:1641584-1659273 GCA_037974645.1 Hollardia meadi | reverse complement strand
ACACACACACACACACACACACACACACACACACACACACACACACACACACACACACACACACACACACGCATAAACACACCTAGATCCTGCTGAATAATGAAACGCTCCAGCACCCTCTCTCCCTGCCTAGTTTCACCGAGTTCTCTGAGGAAGCTTGTGTTCCTGACAAACCATAGCAGCTGTCCTCTGCTTTTTTCCCCCTCTCTCCCCAGGAGACAGAGATCAGCACCAGACGGAAGGAGTGTGAAGCACTCGAGGCAGAGGTGAAGAAAAAGAATCAAACATGTCAGACTTTGGTAAGTGCTCCAAAAATACACCCCGGCCTCTGAGCGAAAGGACAGAGGCTAAAATTGATTTGTACCTGAGAGCCTTGCCTGCTATCATCACACACAAGCGTCCCCTGAGAAAATGAGTGGCGGTCTGCTGTAATGATAGCTTGGTTCTCAGGCGGTGATGACTGAAATTGAAAAATGGGAGCATTTAAATGCAAGTTGCAGTATGTGCGGGTTGGGTTTTGTTAGCACGGGGAAAACATTTGCAAATAAGAGACACCCTCTGTAGCAATAATCATTCAAGAAATACAGTGGACAGGTATGATATATATAGCAAGTATATAAATAATGTGTATAGTGGTATCCTTATTCTGTGGCTATTTGTTTCTTTTGTACACATGCGTTCATGGAACTCAACATTTACAACACAAATATACCACAGTACACAGTACCATGTGTGCTTTTCAAGTAATGGTCACCACTGCAAAAGGTCAAAGATGTGTGACACTAGTCTTGTATTTTCATGTGATGTTTGTTGCCTTTTGAAGGACATTTTTCTCACAATGCCCCAGAAATGTCATTGTGCCTGCTGGAGTGGCCTTGACTCAGGACAAAACCCAAAGAAAAAGAAAATGTGAGGAGGTGGAGAGAACCTGCTGAGAAGGAAGAAAAAAGAACATTCTTCTATTTTTTGCATGTCTTGGGTCGGGTTGGGTTACTTAAATAAAAATTGTGCAATAGCCCTATGTTAGTTTCTTTGCTCTTGATTGGTCCAAACATGACAAATTATTCCAAATCAATGGTTTATTGAATTTATGTTTATTTCTTTAAATGGTGGGAATAGCCCACTGGCAAGCAATGTTACCTCACTTAATGTGTTGTAATCAAGTGTGGACTGGCCAATTAGCAAGCTGCTAATTAAAGGTACCCTGTCTTTTTTATTTTTACCACTAGTAGTGCTGTAGAGAAATGTTCTTAGTTGGTTCCATGTTGTGCATGTCTTGTGAACACGAGGGTGGCATTGTGCACATTTTTAACTGCAGAGGGATACAATAGTGGCAGGTGTCCCCCATAAAGAATAGCTATACTCCATAGCAATACCTTAAAGACTTAGTCGAGTTGATGTAAATGATGCATGGCTGACATGAATATATGATATACTGTATGATGTGAACAGCTGCAACAAGTTGAAACACACAATTTCATCATTTGTAGAGTTTAACATTGACTGTGGAGAGGTCCTGAAGACCAAATGTCGACGAGTGACCCATGGCCATCAGTGACAGTGGTCTGTCAGTCCGGTTGCTTAGCCCGGTCCCATGCTTGACTCGAACTGTTAACTCATAGTCTATAGTCTGTTACATGCATGCAATAGCATTTTCAGCACTCAGTGTAGTTAAACATGGCTTTGATATGTTTTTTTTTCCTCCCCATGGCCACTCCAAGGCTCCATAGTTGGTGTTGGTGGGTTAGGGTTAGAGTGAAAGTATGGTTTGCCTGAAATGATTGACATGCCACATAAAACTGTGTATTCGACTCTTGTTGTTAGGTGCTTCTGTGGAGTATGTGGATTAATCGAATTAAACGGATCCAACATTTTAAATTTTATAAACGGTATCGCCAGCTCAGACAGTGGCCGATGGCTACGTAGTGTCCACCAGTGATCTTCTCAATTACTGACTTTAAGGGGAAAATAATAGCTCAGAAAATAAGAGTCACTCCCAACTAGAATTTTTACAGTTAGTTTGATCAGTTACGTATTCATTTATTAATTAGTCTGAGTTGGATGTTTAGTTCCAGATTTATATATGACTTTGATTTAGATATTCAGTTCAACAGTTATCTATGTTCTAATAAAGTTTCGGGGTTAGGGGGTGATATTGAGCGATAAATCGGCTATCACCTTTTTCCTGCTTTAAACTATTGTTATTATATCGGCCTTTGAAAATCTACTATCGGTTGTTCCTGTGCTGTGGAGTGGAGGATTTGAAGTAACCACTGACCAGCAGTGGCAATTAGTAGCCCTCCTATGTTGTATTTACTTTAGTGGTGAAACATACAGTACCTAAATAAGAGGAATCATCAGCCTCTATCAGACTCAGAAGACATCAGAGTTGTAAATCACAGCACAAGTTAAGCTTAAGGTTCGTGTCTGAGGTTTTCTTTCCATTACAGTTACAGGAGCCTCACTAAGCAGAATGACTAATCACTTTATGTTACAGTGAATGGAGAGCTCTGCTCAGTTTCTGTTGAAGTTTGTTCTGAGGGAGACACTGCTGTTCCAGTAGTCGTTCTCAAAGAGGGCTCCCTGTGGGCTGTGCAACAAAATGTTGAGTTTAATTTTAGTTGAATTCACTAGAATTTTAGAGAATGCGTAAATGTAGACATTTGTAGTCCTACGGTCTGTGGTTTGGGAGTTGGAAAAAACAACTTGGAAATTGAAGTAAAGTACTGCGTAAAAATGACATTTCAACTTGTAGAAATCGTCACAGAGTAGTGCAGATGGCCTGGAGTGAGATTTTTCCAATGAAAGTCAGGAGAAGGAGAGATTCAGCTGTAATTTAAATGGCACTGTTTGGTCCTGGACTATTTGAATTCATTCCCTCATGCCCCGAAGCCCTCCTCTTTAGATGAGCTGTTTTTGTGTGTGTGGCTCTCTGCCCCAAATAAACTCTCCATTAGGCCTGTTTTCTTTGCTGCCCTCCGCTCACGTTCCCTGCCCACAGCAGCACTTCCCATCCTCGGCCATTGTCGGCCTTCTGACTCCTGGGGAAACTACCCAAAGGACAAATTGTCCCCAAATGGCGTGCAGAAATGGCAGGCTTGTCTCCACAGACTGCAGCACAGCTCTTATCTCCTCCCGCGCTGAGCTCCAAGAACAGAGACACAAACACAGACAAGACGAGCGAACACTGTTGTGAGGGGATGGCGAGTTGACAGTAATGTCACTCCCTGTTTGGTCTAAACTGACTTACTTTTCTGTTTCTCCTCCGTTTTTCTCCTTCTCAGGTTAAAGTAAAGAGTGCACGTACAGAATTAGGTGCAGCTGTTAGCAAATCAGTGCAGCTGCTCTGCTGGTGGATATTTAACAACAGCAACAGCATATACAGGAATATATGTTGATTTTTCTTACCAGATCTTTGATATCAATGTCATGTCTCTTCATAGTTAGCTCAGCTGTCATGCATGTATATAAACAGAGTGTGTGAGTGACAGTAAACACTGGCACAGCCATCTGGAATCTCCGCCTCCCTGGGTATTGGGTGCATAACTACAGTTAATCAGAGGAGTATGCCTCCGCTAGCATTTATGGCCTGTTACCATGGTGACAAGCATCTGCTGTGCCCGAATATGTATAAGTGTTAGTCGAAAATGAATACTGAGGCAGACAGCAACAAGTCCAAACACCGGACTGTGGAGCTGAGCTCTCCTGTATAGCTCAATTGTTTTAATGGTCAGCTTAGCTTTTTATCATAAGCTGTTTGTAAGCACAAACTACTGTAAAAGGTGGGACCGGCAGCTGTAATTCTGTGGACAAATGCAGACGTTGTACCTGCAAAACAGAAAAATAGACAGGACTAAGGGTCCACAACCATGCTAGCACTCTGTGAGGTTGTACTTAAGCACAGAGGTGCTTTAAACAAACAATAAAATCAGCATGATACCATGCTCACAAATACAATGCTGATATGCTCTTGTTTAGCAAGTATAATGTCAACCATATCGACATATACTGTATAAAGATGGACAACATGACAGCGCCCCAAAAGTGAAGCCAAAACATATTGATCGCCCCCTGGTGGCTGGGTGCAGTATATGTCATAAACTCCACCCCCTCTATGTTAGCAGATGGGTCATTGGCCAAACTAAAAGCTTAAAGTACACCTCAAATAAATTTTTCCCAAAAATGGTTTCAGTCATTTTAGGTAGTTCTTATCACACTGATGTATGTTCAAGTGTTCATTTTTCTAATAAGTTTGGTTTTAATTAGGAATGGGTATTTTAAGAAATTTCAATATTCAAGTACTCGCATTAAAAAATTAAGTACTGGAGTACTTTCCTCTGCATTTCCTCTGCTCCCCGACTACTGTCTGGAAACTGTAGCGTGTTGGGGCTAGGTGGCAGAGTTGAGCTGAGCCCTGGTGTATGGGTGGGAACTCGATACTGCAGCTCCACTACCCAATTACTACTGCGCAAACTCTGGCTCGAAATGACGTCACCAGAGCAAGATGGCAGCGCCTGTATCCAGGATATTTTGGCTTCATTGTGTGTTCAGTGGGAGGAGGTGGAGACACGTCATCCTTCTTTATATATGTCAAGGTCACGGTCATTTGCTAAAAAGTCAGAAATGTTTTTTGGTTGTTTTTTTTTAACACAGTACAATAAATTCCAATATTTCAGTAGTCCTGTAAATGTGTTGCTGCAGCTGTTTGAGATGGCCTTGCACATTTCAACTTTTGCACACATTTTAATTACATTTTTGACATTTTGCCAATCCCCAAATTTACTTGAAAAAAGTTTATACCTTACTGTCATTGTTTAATGGTCCTATTTAAATGCCAGTAATCAAGAGGGCAAGGTCCACCTGTGCTTTGTTAAATTTAGTCAGAAATGTATTGGTGACACGATCATCAAAGACACATGAAACATTATTCTCTCAGCTTGCTCAAGACTACCTAAAGTGAAACAGTCACGTACAAAGTGATCAGTGTGTGTGTGTGTGTGTGTGTGTGTGTGTGTGTGTGTGTGTGAACTAAAAGGTGTAAGAAATTAAATAATAAACCTGGGTGAAATTCTCTTGGCAGAGAATAAGCAATGTTTTTTAATGCCTTGTTTTCTTGGAGTTAAATGTTTGAAAACACAGGGTGGATAAACATATAATTTAAGACGGTCAATCAGACAAGGATTTATGTTTGAGAATTACTATTGATTTGTATGAAGGAGGGAAAAAAAATAAAGTTTGCTATGAATTCCTGAGGTATTGTGATTGAGTTAATTTTCTGTTTCTTAATGTCTGCTGTATGTTCTTGTTATTTCATGTGCTGTTTTGTTTATTGTGTTTATGTGACTGTAGTGTGTATAAGTGTGTGTGATTGCAAGTGTGGTGGACCTTAGACAGGAAAGCCAATGTGTGCTAATGATTGAATGCCACAGTGCGTTCATAATAGCTCTAATATATTTAGTCCTCAGGGCAGATGGTCTGGGTAAAGAAATGCAGTGGGAGTCGGGCTGAAAGGGTTTTGCTGATCATTAGTACAATAGTGATAGTGACTGTCTTCATAGTGGACAAACCAAATGATGCTGCTTGCTTTGAGTCAATACAGAGCAGAGTGTCAGTGGGTGAAATATTTGCTTTGCTTGTGTGTTAAATAGCAGAGTTGATTCGTCTGTCAGGTTTGTCGAAATTAAAACACACAGCCCATCAGGCTGAGTCAGACCACGTCTGGACAAAACACACCACTGCCTGTGCTCCCATTTCAAACATAGGACTAACCCACGTTCCCCAGCCCTGACCGAATAATATTGATCCATATTGTGTTGTTATATGTTTCAGGAAGTCACGTTTAGATCGAGATCATATTTACAAGTGAGAGCTGAGTGCCAATAAACAATAAAAAAGAATAAATTGAAAGTAATAATGATAATGGTGATGAGATAGAAATATAATAAGAAAATAAGAAAACAAATATTCATTCATATAGACAACAGCATGACAAAATGCATTCTTAAATATCCTTTGAGGTTTAGAATGGAATAAAAAATAATCATATTCAGTATTCATGGCTTGTCAAGAGCAAACACACTAGATTGTATTCCTGTAGTTGCAAATAATAATGATTTTATTTATATAGCATCTTCAAAAACAAAGTTACAGGACATAAGCTACTATTAAGATACAAATTTTAAACAATATGTATATATAAATGGTATATTACAGCAAATAACATCTGTATATCAATGAAGGTTTTTACACTTAAGGTTTATGTCATTGAGGATTTAATTGGTTGTATTTTTTTGTATTATCCAGCCTCTACAGAAATACAAACCATTAATAAACTGAATATACACTGTGTGCTTTTCATGTGGTGTTCATATTTAAACCAAATCTCCAATGGAAAATCACACCTCAGCAGTTAATCTCAGGCTTTCAGCTGAATAATGCTGGAAGCAGCTCAATATAGGCCACAGAGTATTCTGCATGGGATTCTCTCCATCACTGGGCTCACAGGCCCGCCATAATAAAGGGATTATGACGTACACTGATCTGTTTACAGCGTTAACACGGTGACAATACAGGACAAAGAAACAGCTGATTCTCTGTGTTCAAGACAATTTGGTTTGCATCACTACGTGTTTGCTGTCACATCCACATTCCAGAAAAGATTCAAATGATGATGGAAGTCATGTTGAAATGCCTAAATCAACAAGCTTAAATTCAAATGCATCTCAGTCCATTGTTCTCATCAGCGTGCATACAGTAAAACGTGAGCTCTGTGTTTGTCCTTCAGAATGAACACCTGGAGGCTCAGCCAGTCCACATTAGCTCTGAATTGAAGGATCAATGGATATGAATAGGAATGCCAATGCAATCTAGTGCTCGTACGGGAAGCATTAAAATTGACTGCACACAATTGATGCAGGTTGAAATGCCAATATTTTTTTGGAGACCTGACAGAAATGGAATTAATGGACAAGCAGCAGAACTCAGATGGGACTCTGGTACTGTCTTCAGGCCCTTGTGTACTCATCACTTGTCCTTGACACTATTTATCCTCTATGGTGTGCATACAGTATGTATGTCACTGCATACAGTATATGCAGTTTTTCATACAGTACATCCCCATATATGAATTTAGCATTATTATTAATCTTATGTTTAGAAGTAGTGTAACTGATGTGGATAGGGCATAGCAAGAGGCGACGCGAAGGACTTTTTTCTAGCATTCATTCGCTCCTGCAGAAGACCATATAACTGGTCTTTTTCTCTGCACCTCTGCTCCCTCAGCGATGCGAAACAGCACTATGTGATTTTAACTTCCTCTTAAAATACAAACAAATACATTACTTGGACATTAATACATAATGTATTTAGCTCAGTGTACAAATTTACTAGCCAAGAGCTGTTACAATTAAAAGGAAAACACTTATCCTACAGATGTTATCATAAATCTCCTCAAAAACCATGAGAAACGAAAATTAGAACATTTAACAGAAAATCACATACCTGCAGAAGACAATAGATCGGTAACTCATTAATGGACTTCTGGTCTTTTTCTCTGCAGCTCTGCTTCTAAACATGCAAAATAACGGCGTTTACACAAGGAAGTGGAAACTAAGATCTTTGCAGCGCTACATTGGACACACGATGAATGGCAGCCCACCATCTTACAAATGGTGCCTAAAACTTTAAATTAAAACATTTAAAAACTTAAATCAACAATCAAAAATGAAAACAGCTGGGTAACATAATAGTATCAATGATAAACAATAAAATCGTGCAGCAGCATTTTCCCACACAACTTACGAAGACAGAAGGAGCTATGGAAACCCAGGAGGTACGGAAAAGGCGATATAAAGTGCACAAATACTCAACAGAATAATACATAAAATTCGCAAATAGAAATTGGAAATTTAGTTACAGTAGTACCAGCAGCAATCATTCGGTGACATCAATGAATCAAGAGGTGCAACCCTGATTCCAAAAAAGTTTGGACGCTGTGTAAACATAAATAGAAACTTAATCAGTTATTTGCAGACAAACTGTGTTTACTGTTGCTGAGCCCATGTAGTAATATCCTTTATACAATCATGTGTTTGACAGAGTGGTGAACCTCGGCCCATCCTTGCTTGTGAACGACTGAGCCTTTCGAGGACGCCCCTTTCATACCCAATCATGACACTATCACCTGTTACCAATGAACCTGTTCACCTGTGGAATGTTCCAATCAGGTGTTTTCCCAGTCTGTTGTTGCCCCTGTCTCAACTTGTTTGAAGCGTGTTGCTGCCATCAAATTCACAATCGGCATGTATTCAGAAAAATCAATGAAGTTGATGAGGTGTTACTAATAATGTTAATGGTGGCTGTCAATGTGATTTTCCAACATATTTCCTTCACTAGATACATTTTTGGTGTTCATTTACCAGAGACGTACAGATTCTACAATGCCTCACTGCAGGAAAAGAAACCGCTGAACATTTTCTAGTCTCGTAACATGTATACCCTTGCATGCATGTTAGATTTTGATGTTTACTCCTGTCTGCATTTGCCCACTGAAACATCTTTCATAAGTAAAACATAAGGGAGCATGAGCAGGCGCTCCATCTCTAGCCATTAAAAAGCACTGTATTTACTGTAAATGTATCATGCATGAGCTGATGGGTTTCTTGGCTCCCGACAAAAACAACACTTGGCCTACATGCTGCTGTAGCTGCAGTGGATTTCACATGTCGGAGAACCCTCCAGTTGACACTGCAAATTGCATCCGCGGCAATGTTGATTGAATGTAATTAAGTTTTCCTCCTCTGCAATGAAAGGATTTTTTTTACTCTCAGCTCAACACACTTAGTCAGAAAGAGTGGGGAAAGGAGGCTCTTTGTGTGTGTGAAGCATGCTTGCTTTACATCCATTTATAGAGAGCAGCAAAGAGGACAATGTTCATGGTTTCTCATTCCATCTATTCCATATTGAGGTAAAAGCTAATGTTCTGAGGTTATTATTGTGACTAAAATGGCAGCTTCTTTTAGTGATGCTTTCTAGAACATACTTGAGAACCTCCTCAGCGGTCTCTTTAGATGAATAATGCATGGACTAATGCTGAGTTTGGGTGGTCTAGTCATGGTGACTTACTGGGCTCTAAACACTTTTCTTTCTGCCTCTTTTGCCTAGGAGAATGAGCTTCAAGATTTCCTCCAGGAGAACAAGCACTTGAACCTGCAGTTGTTCAACAGTAGCCACAAGGCGTCTGAGTATGAGAAGGTAAGAGACAAAAGAGCCTTTGTTTATACAGTATACTATTTACACATTGGTGCTGCTCCATTCACATTTTCTATTTGTTTTGGTCGTGCTAGCGACATGGCTGTGTGGGTGATAAATGTTGGTCTGTTGGACTTTGGTGGTGCCCTGACTTTTCTCATACGCCACCAAGATGTTTTGAGTAACATGTCTTGACAACTATTAGATGGATTGCCATGGCATGTGATACAGACATTCATATTCCCCCCAGGATGAATTCTAGTAACTTTGGTGATGCCATAACTTTTCATCTGGCCCCACCATCAGGGCAAAATTTTAGTTTGTTTAAAACTTTGATTTATGACCAAATACTTGCAAAACTAATGATATTCTCCATCAGCTTCAAATGTTAGCATGCTAACAAGCTAAACTAAGATAGTGAATATGATACCAATACATCAGTATTGTCATTCTAAGCATATTATCCCTCTTACATAAGCATTTTGCACAAAGCACAGCCACCTAATGTGGCTGTAGTCTTGTTTCTTCATAGGACACCGCCTCTCTGGTCTTTACATTAACACTCTATTAAATGTCTTTCTGGGTCACTCTATAACTTCGCCAAAACCGCCGCAGGATGCTAGATAGATAGATGAAGCTGTTTTTTTTCTTTCTTCCAATTTCTAGCATATAAAAGAAAGCAATTCCATTAAAACACCCTCACCTTCCTTTTAGCCCTCAGAACTCAAAGGCCTTCAGAGCTAATAACACAAAGTCATAGCGGATCAACAGAGACCACCAGGCCCCTCTCTATGGACAGGAAGGCAATATCCCGAAGGAGCTGATTGGCAGGTCGTTGCTGTTGGGGGGAAGAAGGGCAGGTTGCTGGTTATTGATGTCTTATCTGGACTGGGGTGGCTCTTGGAGCAGCTATCCTGAAGTGTTATCACACTGACGGATATGAGAGCAGCACTCTGCAGGGCAGTGTGGATATCAGCCCTCTCTTACACCCCCGTGTTCTGATCCCTATCGGCTCTGAATGGACCAGGAGGGGCTACAAACAGCTCCTCCCTCTACTCATAATAGACTATTGACCTGCTTCTGCTGAGTCCAATGTTCGATCTGTCTACATTAGGTCTGACAGTGGCTTCTATCCTTGTGCAGATAGTTTGTGCTGTGTGGAGGTGGGCTGTTCACAGGCAGACTCACTGGTTTCTGTTTGTGCTTTGCTTTGCTGATGTTTGTTGAAACGCCCTCCTCGAGGAGTCATTAGTCATTCATGGCTGCTCTGAGGAAGGGGCTTTGCCACATTATGGCTGTAGGAACCAGTCGTTTTGCTGCCCATTAGGGGCCTTTAAAAAGCTGATAGAAAAATACAATGCAACCGGTCTGTATGAGTCAAATTATGAAGAATATGTTGGAATAGAAGCTGTCACATTTTTCAGATATTTATTCGTAATGACAGTACAGACCTTGTTGGTGCTGAACTGGTTTACAGTGTTAATAAAAAGTGCAATTGCTTCAGTCAATTGAATGATTAGTTCTTGTTTAACAATGAAGCATGAATAATTTATTCTATTCTATTTAGTCTACATCCATGAGAGTCAGTGAATTCTGACTCCAGCTCCCACTTCTGGCCCCTCACAGTTGCTGCCTGCTTTAATAGCTCTGAATGTTTTGGGTGGCATTAAAGCAAATTGTTCTTTACAGCACAGAGCTTAAAATCAACAAAAATAGGAAAAACAGGAACAGCTGTACAATTGAATTCGCTCCAAACTTCCAGCTCAATCTCTATGAAAAATATTCTGTTCAGTTTTTTGTTGTTGTAGAGATTTGGCAATTCCCTTTCCACAATGGGAGCTATCCTTTAGTGTCTCTGCTATATTTATTAGCAGATTTATTATTTGCACCCCTTAGAACCAGCAACACTTGCACTTATTGTTTTCATTTGGAACCTTCAAGCTTCCATTTAGAAAGAATATTAGTTTTACTGTTTTTAGTTTATAACTTGAGTGTTGTCTCGTGTGAGCCAGTTGTTTTTATTTGTCTGGAAGTTCCAAATAAAAGAAGAAAATGATCAAATCCCTTCAAGTATGATTATTTTAAACCATTTTTAATTGAATTTACAGAACAATTACTGTATCTTGATATATACAGTTACTGTGATATAAAATAACATACACTGTAATAGAAGATTTTGGCCATATCGCCCACCCTTACTGAATAGTGTTCCTGACACCTTAGAAAAAACAAAACAAATGGCAAACTGTTAATTGAACCAATGCGGCAAGTGCTTGGGTACCTTTCTAGCTCTTAATTTAATTATGCATTATTAAAAACAGCAATTACATAAAATAAGACAGATGGTTATAAGACTTGAAAAACCACAACCGTATGAGTTAATTTTTAGTTAATCGTCTTGCTGAATATGTAACACTCTCTGTTCCATCTTTAGTTACTTTGTATGATTTAAGGGATTTTTTTCCAGTGCTAATTAGTAAATGTATCATGTTAGTATATTAACTTTTGTCCCCCCACCACCCTGCAGTGGCACACTGATGCTTTTAATGTAAAACTCTTGAAATAGGTTTTATTATTTCCATCGCGGTATGGTTAGAGTTCGTTGGTTAAAGTTACTTGTTGCAATGTTTTGATGAGTGGGTCACCGGTTTGGTTGTATCTTGTGCATGTGCGCAATCACACAGGTGACATCATGCACATTACTAATAGTCCTAGTCCTAATAGTTTTGCAAGCTGATCATCATGTGGCAGTAATGTGCACAGTAGCAAATTGCAAATGTCTTATGAGAAACAAAAATGTTTTCAAAATGTTTTCAAAAAAACTACATTGGGTGGCAGAAGAAAACAGGCACACGAGGAAACCTAAAAGGGCAACCTCTTTTGTCGGAGAGCTAGAGAATGACCTCTCTCATGTCCGCAAAAGAATGCACAAATCCCACCAGTCTTTCTAAGAAGGCTAAAAATCAGTGCAGGGCAGTGTGAAAGCCAAATATAAAGATGCAACTGATTAAAACAGCCTAGTTTGACCCAAATAAAATAAACTGTAGCACAGCTGCACTCTCAAACTCAATCTCTTTGCCCCTTGCTTCCGTCTGTGCAGGTGAAGTCTGAGTATGCCAAGCTCAAAGAAACCCTTGGTGCTGTGACGCAGGAGAGAGATTTAGCCCTGTGGGAGAGGAACCAGCTCCAAGACAAACTGGAGAACCTAGAGCAGGTGCTCAAGGTGAGGAAGCCAACTCCGAGGGCAGCCATGACCCCCGTATCTGTCAATACTGCGTGTGCATTTCTAGTTGTTGTAGTCCGTCTATCCTGGGATCCTAATTCAGGTGTTTTTATGGAGCCTAACCCTCTGCCCCTTCTCCTACCTGTGCTACACTGACTCCATCTGGTTATCTTCAGCTATTCTGTCTAATGTCCCTGACATGTCTGTTGCCTTCCAGTGTCGTGTTGGGAGGTCTGACCAGGAGCTGTGAAAGAGTAGAAGCTTGGAGCAGTCTGCCCCCCTTCCCCCCTTCCTTTCCTATTAAACCCTTTCATGTTGTCCTTCCCGCCCTGACCTGTCCCTTCCCACTGTCCCCTGTCCCCCTGCTAGATTTATAAGGTATCACTGCTATGTCCATCTGTTAGGGAGCAGTCCTATTCAGACCCATTCTGAATGCTTTCTGTCCACCTCTCAGTGGCTGTGCTGCTTACCAGACGTATGAATGGTCACCTGGCTATATGACCACAGCACTGTGGAATGTGATTTCTTTGCATGAGGCAGGTCAAAGAGTTTGGCTTCATGATGATGGGGAGGGGGTAGAGATGATGATGATGATGTCACCACCCACAAGTTTGATGACATTACCTATTTTAGACCTGACTTTTTTTTTTTTACTGGCATGAAAATGTCATTTGCTTCTTCCACCTGACAAATATTCACATATATTGGTGGGAGCGGTGATGTGGACTGGATGACATGGGCATATTGTGTTATGAAGAGCCTAGCATATCGTCCCTTGTATTGTATGGCTTCTTTTGTTGTTATGGATGACCACAGACAAGTGAGCACGCTGTGGAGTTTGCTCGCCCTTTTATGTAACGTAAAACCCTGTATCGATCATGCAAAGACAACATGGCTGAGCTTTTCAAACGGTCCCAGTGACCAGACTTTTGACAGGTATTGTTTTACCTAAAGGGGGCAGCAAACCTGATTGTGTATTGATGTTCACACAGCAAAGCATCTCAAGTCCTCATCCATAAGCACCTTTGTGCAAAATTTTATCTGATTTCTCACGCAGATCACTCAACATAAACTGTTCTCACATGGCATTTGCTGTGGCATAGTTTATGTCTTTCTTGTTCTTAAAGGGACAGTTCACCCCAAAATCGAAAAAAATACACATTCTTCCTCTTACCTGTAGTGCTATTTATCCATCTAGATTATTTTGGTGTGAGTTGCAGAGTTTTGGAAATATCAGATGTCTGCCTAGCTGGCACTTTGCTTGGGGTGCTCAAAGTGCAAAAATAAATAAATAAAATAAACATTTGAAAAACTCAACAGCAATGTCTCTTTCAAAAAATCATGACCCGGATACTCAAGATAATCCACAGACCTTGACTGTTTCGTGTAGGAATTATTTTCTTTCGGTATCACCGCGCAGAAGAAAGCATGCATCCACTCATGGATGAAAAGCTAGTTAACTAAGCTAGCTAACATTACAGCACAGCCAAGAAGGACTCCATTAATATTTACATCTCGCCCTGTCATGAACACAAGTCTCTCGTCCATGAGTAGATGCATGTTTCCTTCTACACTGTGATACAATCTAGTTCGGCAGGAAGAAAATAGTTCCTTCATGAAACTGCTCACAAGGTCTGTGGATTATCTTCAGAAACCGGGTCATGATTTCTGGAAAGAGAAATTGCTGCTGAGTTTTTCAAATGTAGTCTTTGGGCCCTTTGAGAGAAGGCAGAAATAATTACAACCTATGTAACTCCAAAACAATCTAGATGGATAAATAGCACTACAGGTGTAAGAGGAAGTGAGTGTTTTTGGGTTTTGTGATTTTGGGGTGAACTGTCTCTTTAAGGGTTTTAAAAGGTCAGTACACTGTTAACCAGCCTCTGTATGTGTGATATGTGTGCACATGTAACACCTGTGTTGTCTTTGAATGTGCAGTAGAAGACTGGAGATGCATTTTGTACCGGCTCAGTGCCGTTGGATTTTGGTTCCACTAACAGCAGCCCTCTCTATGCCTCCCCTCCTTCACAAACCTCAACCCCCACCGCCTCTCCACCCCTGCACCCCCCCCCCTATGGACAGCATATGCGTGAGGCTGCGGAGCGGAGGCAGCAGCTAGAGTTGGAGCATGAGCAGGCCTTGGCTGTACTCAATGCAAAGCAGCAGGAGATTGACCTTCTTCAGAAGGTAAGGGGACTCTCACTCTCAGAGCACCAGAGGTTTGGACTTTCTTGTTTGTCCAGTCTGTGCCCGTGTCATGGGTCAAAGAGCGTTTTGTTGCACACTGTTGCGATACATGCAGTCCAAAAAAGGTGAAAGTCACCTCAAAGACTGTATTAAAGAGAGCAGAGGAAAAAAAGTTGTGTATAAACGTAATTTGTACGAGACAGGGCCGGTATATCACCCTCTATGATTAGTCAATGAATCGATTTGTTGAACGAAAGAAAATTAGTTGCCAGCTATTTCGTTTCGTCATTTTTCAAGCAAAAATGTCAAACATTTCTTAAATGTAAGTATTTCCTGCTTTTCTTTCTCATTTGTGATAGTAAATGAAGAGTCTTTGGGTTTTGGACAGTTGGTTGGACAAAATAAGCTATTTAAAGATGTCACTTTGGGCTTTTAGGGTTTTAGAGATTCAAATTATTCGATGAACCCTGAAAATGATCGGCAAATTAATCAATAATGAAAATAATCGTTAGTGGCAGCCCTAGTGCTCACCATTTCAGGAGCACGTCTCTTGTTTTGTTTTTTTACAAGCAAATCAAACATTCAAACCCCAGAGCAGATATGACACTTTTTAGAGGCTTGCTTAAACAAAAATGGCCCAGGCCATTTGATGGTCGGGCCTCCTCCTCTGTGCGCTGGAGCTGACTGTAATGTCAAAGCAAGCCCGGCAATGGCTCAGATTGCTGATGGTGTGAATGTGATAGGAATTGTCACCAGTGCCTTCTCCAGAAACAGTGTGTGTTCCCCAGTGTTGTTCTAACTTCACAGTCAGCCTTTCACAGGCAGAGTTCTCAGCTTTTTTCTCTCATTAACAGAAGCTCATTACAGCCTTATCTTCCTTCAGACACTGGCTGCTCTCTGCATTCTCCTAATTGCCTGCAAAGTAGATTTATGAAATTGTCCACAGATGCTCTCATATCCATGTGGAACACTTGTTTTTCTCAAGAGATGTTTCTAGTTCCCATAAGAAAAATGACAAGTATTATGCTACGTTTCTATACAGTTCAATGCGTCTATAATACCCAAATCTTTTTCCTCTTGAATGCCTCAGCCTCCCTAATTTTTTATTGCAGGAACATAAGTTTAAAATTGTATGGAGGATATTTTTGGTCATATTTCAAATTAAAAGTCCAAACAGAAAATTCAAAGCCCCACTACGGAACTTTTTAACCTTAAAATAACAGCTCCAAAATCATTTTGATGGGCAACTGCCCTCTCGGTCTGGCTTTTAGTCTTTGGAAAGAGCTAAAAGACACGAAGGGATGCGAGACAGATGCCGAGCTCGCCTCTTGTTGCTGGACTAGTAAGGAATAACTTATTATCGTAAGCTGGCTTGCTATGTGTTGTTGTGTTTGCTTCTTGTTTGGCTGTGCCAGTAAAGTTGTCCAGTTCTCGAGGTGATGTTAGCAAACTTGCTGATCGTAGTAAGTGCTCTTGCGTCGGTTTCTGTCTAGCTATGTTGGCTATAGTTTGCCAACCAAGTTTCACTTTGTGTCAGGGAAACCTAAGTTTTGTACGGTTAATTTATTTGATGAGCTGTTCTTTGTTCGTTAGCATCACGAATATAGTAGTATCCTTGTCCTTATACGTTTTAGTCAAGTGTTAGCATGTTGTCTCAGGTTCAGGTTTCGTTAGCTTAGGATGCTATTCTGAAGTGTGTGCAGTGATTGTGCATACTTTGACCGCCGCACAGCCAAAAATTTTCAGAGTATGTTTACCTCTAATGTTAGACATAATCTAACACCGCCAAGTTTTGTTTGTGGTTGGCACATAGCCGACATTACAGCTGCTGACTAGATTGTTACCGAAATCTGGGATTCCCTTCATAGTTTCACCCCCTGTTGCTGTTATAAATGTCATGCTATGTACATCGTTAGTTGTAAAAATACTACATTGGCCTCTGGCAGGAGGCTGCGGTCCATCAGGACCAAAACCTCACACCATAAGAACAGTTTCTTATGTGCAAAACGTGTCTATGTCATGTTGCCAAAAACATTTTATTTGATTAAATAGTCCACATTCAAAAAATACCAATTCTTCCGCAGTGGGGCTTTAACACTTAGTTTCATATCGTGAGCATTGATAAAGAATGGTAGATTCAAATCAAATCAAATTTTATTTGCATAGCCCAAATTCACAAATTACAGTTTGCCTCGGAGGGCTTTACAATCTGTACAGGGAGCGACACCCTCTGTCCTTCGACCCTCGGTTCGGTTAAAACTCACGCAAAAAACCCTTTTAACAGGGAAAAAAGATGGAAGAAACCTTAGGAAGAGCCACAGAGGAGGGATCCCTCTCCCAGGATGGACAGACGTGCAATAGATGTCGCGTGTACAGAGCAGATCAACAAAATCACATTGTATACAATTATAATAAATGGTTAACAGTAATGATAGTATATAATGATATATTACAATAATAATAGTGAAATATATATAATAGAAATATGACTAATAATAATAACAGTAGTAGTGGGTGTCAGGCAGGGCCATGGCAGTAGGCGCAGCCTCGATCTATGGGAACCTGCAGGACGAGAAAGCACAAGGACTCCGGGGAAGAACCTTATATACTAAAGGGTTTTTTGTGGGAGTTTTTCCTTACTCGAACAGAGGGTCGAAGGACAGAGGCCCTCCGAGGCAAACTGTGATTTGTGAATTTGGGCTATACAAATAAAATTTGATTTGATTTGAATCTACCATTCTTTATCAATGCTCACGATATGAAACTAAGTGTTGAACAGTCAACTAAAACCTGCTGTGATTAACGTTAGTTACTTGCGTTAGTTAGTTACTTACTTACTTGCGTGACACTGAACTAGCCGAGACATTTTAGTGTAGATATGTGTTGTACTGTTAGTTACCGTTGATCTATTTTGGCACATCCATGAGTAATTACACGTCTGTCTGCTTAAACCGGCAGCAAGCAATTTACTTTAGCCCAATGAGCTGGTCTTCACTGTTAGCCAGCATGTCCTGGCAGACCCATATGACA
>JBBPCS010000386.1:1605103-1633544 GCA_037974645.1 Hollardia meadi | reverse complement strand
TATATATATATATATATGTATATATATATATATATTTGGTGGGAGCCACTCTAGCTCTTGGCAGACTCCTCTTCTTCACTAGCTCCACTATGTTAGCTCCATTAGCAAGCTATCTACACCGTTGCCACATCAGACGGGGGCGCGCAGAAACGCCACAGCGGAAAATTGGACCCGTATGCTTCACATAGAAAACTGAATACAGCCTGTTATAAGCAACCTAAAAAATCTGCGAATGGCTCATTTTTTAGGTGAAGTCACAACCCGTGCACACATATATAACAATAATAATAATAAAAGAGTGATTAATACATGTTAATTTCCTCAGAAAACAACACAATGCACCTTTAATACATTTTATTAAATCCTTCAAAGTCTTCACTAAATGTATTATATGAGTCTGGACAGTCATGGATGCAAACTGGTTGGCAGAGGCATATGACCGCAAGGCGGTAATTCTAGTTAATATTAGTCACGCAGAACAGCATTCAATTGCCCGCCTGGAAATCAGCATCTGCTGTTTGTGTCCAGTATTAATGAAAGTGGCTCCACTGAAAAATTCATTTAAACACTCACTTCAGTTTTCAGAGGAGCCTGTTTATGACAGCCGCGGTTTAAAAATGACAAGAGGAAATGAAATCTCCAAACAGCCTCTGTTGCTGTTCCAAGACTCTGTGTGTTGTCTGCTGACAGTCGGTGTGGAAATGTGATTAAGATCGCATATTCTCGGACACACAAACAGCTGCACGATGCAGCTCGGAGATACTGCTGACTGCATCTGCTCGCTCGCTTTGGCTGTGTGACTGCAGGGGAGCAGCAGTCCTGCACAGATGGGTATGTTGTTTAGTATGCAGGCAGCCCTTACAGATTGTGGAAATAGCAAACTGTGTCTTTTTGATGCTCCATATAGCAGAATGTTGCTGTGCACACAGTGACGGCCAAACTTGTCTTTTTCAACCAATGTAAGGCCGATGCCCAGTACGCATATGGATGAATCTTGAACTCGCACAGACATGATCATAACTATAACAAGATCATCCTACATTTCACAGTATTTGAATACATGCTACATTCAGCTGTCACTGACTCAGTGTATTATAGCACATACCAGCTGTTCATCTAACTAAATTTAAAAATGCTTTTGGAATAATCTAGTATGCATTATGTTAGGATATATACAGTACTTTAGAGGTGAGACATATAATACAGTTCCTTTTAGAATTAAAATATCCTTATTTCATACCACTGTGAAATGGTTATTGAATGTGAGAAGTCCATAGTGCTGAGGTCAGCACATAATTTCTTTTCATCAAATAGGCAGAAATGGTTCAGCCGCTGTTAATCTTTCTTTTTTTCCTGTCCTTATCCAGTGTGTGTGTTGTGCTCCCCAGGGCCCCCTCATCCTCCCCTGGAGGTGCAGGTCCAGTGTGGTCAGACACCAGGGGTCCTGCAGGTCAGATGGAAGCCGCCGCCTCTGACGTCTTCAGGAACCTCCAACGGGGCCAGTGTGATTGGCTATGCTGTGTGCACAAAAGGACAAAAGGTACAACAAGGCAATTTATTATGCCTTACATTACAGTTGGCCTTTGCCTTTCTCGGTGATGACTTCTATGAGTAGTACTCTATTGCCATCTCCTGGAGAAATTATATAATGCTGATATATCCAGCCTCCAGGGACAAGTATTACTAAAGATTAAAAAGAGAGCTGTTGCGGGCTCCATGGCACTACCTGTGTTTTTGTTGTATGTGTGAGTGCAGCTGTATCTATCAATCATGATAGTGTCCACTAATTGTAAATGAGCATGATGGGCAGACTTTAAAAAAATTAAGTGACCATTTTCCAAAAGGCCTGAACTGAGTATGCAATAGTATAGTGCAATAGAATGACTGACCGAATATTGACCTGGCTGATTATCTGATCTGATATTCAGCATTTTTTCTGATTATGGGAATCTGAGCGTTTTAATGGCCGATTGCCAATTAAATAAATTAATTAAAAAATGCACCACTTTGGCTCTGATGCAGCTGTCTCTTCACTCTGTGTCACTCAATATCCAGCCCACTGGTTACACATCACGAGTAATAGCCTATTAACACTTAATTATCTGAATCTGCAAAGTAACTGAAGTTATCAAATAAATGTAGTGACCCCAAAAAAACAATATTTGCCTTCAAAATGTAGTGGAGTTGAAGAATAAAGTAGCAGAAAATGGAAATACCCAAGTAAAGTACAAGTACCTCAAAATAAATACAGTACTTAATTACTTTTTTGTTGCAAATGTATATTGGTTCCAAATATTGGTTATTGGTCTACTTGATGTACTGATAATCAGTATCGGCCCTGTTTTTTGGGGGGAGGGTTCTTGATAATGAAGACCCAGCAGATTAGAGAGCTACAAATGCATGCAGATATGTTTGATATGATGTATGATGGTAGGTGTACAGAGTGAGTACTTCTTCTGAATTTCCCTTTGGTAAGGACTCTTGTTCCTTTGTGAATGCAGATAGCAGAGGTCTTATACCCCACAGCAGACTATGTGACCGTGGAGTTAAACAGGATTCAGTGTCTGGAGGCCAGGGAAGTCATTGTAAGGACGTTATCAACACAAGGAGAGTCCCAGGACTCGCCCGTGGCCATCATCCCGCACAATCTCTTGGGCTCTCCACGCCTCTCCCACCGAACCACTGCGCCTCCCCACCCTATCCCCCAGCCGCCGTCCCATCCAGTACACTCACAAACCCATCCTCCCTACCCATCGACGTACCCCCCAAATCACCCCCAGCCCCAGGTGCAGCCTTTGCCTCGAGCCCAGCCCCACACGCTGCCCCACGCACAACCGCACTCGCAGCCAGTCTGCCACCCGCCTCCCCATCCCTCATCCCAGCCTAATTTCCTGTGCCACCCCATGCCCAAGTCCAAACCATTAGTAAGTGCCAGAGAGCCAGAAACCAAAGAGCATGAGGTGGGCCTGCGATCAGCCCAGCCATGGGAGCGATCCCCCTCGCCGTTGCCTCCCATGCGTGGGCCCAACCTGGAGCCGCCGCACTTCCAGCCACGGCGATCACCCTCTCCTCAGAGGATCCTGCCGCAGCCTCAGGGAGTCCCCATCCCTAACACCATCGCCAAGGCCATGGCCAGGGAAGCTGCCCAGAGAGTGTTTGCTGAGGGCAACCGGGTGAGTGGGTACTTCATTATAAAACAGTATTCATCTCAGCATGTGATAAACTCTAATACTGAGCCTGGGAGTCTGATTTTTCATTGTGCTATAGGAAATATCTGAGAGGATGATAATTTTGCTTGTTTCTGGGAATCAGCTTGCTTCAAAAACCATTGAGACAACAAGTATTGGTATCAAGACAGAACTGATTGCCTCTTTAAAGAAAAAAAATACATTGGAAATTTGAGATGTCTAATCCATTGTTTTTGGTTCAAGAAAACATAATTTTAGGAATGTTACACTAAAATATCTGACTGCTTTTCTCAATCTTAATGTCAAACATTTTTCTTATCAGGTTGAGAAAAGGAATATCTTCAGTGAGCGAGGTAACGCCTTGCAGCCGCTCAACTCTGATGAGGAGGAGGATGGCTACGACTCTCCTCATGCGAGGAGGAGAGGAGCCTCGGTGGACGAATTCCTCAGAGGCTCAGAGCTGGGCAGACAGGTACTTTGTGTGCATCACTTGTTTCTAGGAAGAGCATGGGCTCAGTTACCTCATACATGTAGACAAGAGCAAAAGGACTGGTTGCACAGCAGATGTTATGACATGTCATAGTGGGAAACTCACAGTTGTATTAATGATTGCTGCATTCCACTTAGAGGGGGTTCTGCTATTATGCGTGCTGGTTCACTATCACTGTTTATGGGGGTACCTAATGGAACTGAGCTGTCGTTACTGTTATTAAGTCCACCTGTGACAAGTCAAAATGTCTGTGCAACCAGTCCAGTGAATCAAATCACCTGTTGAAGTGTATTCATATCTGTATTGCATCAATATTCTAGACTTTTATTTTCTAGAGCCTTGTATGATCCAGTTGTGAACTCATATTTTATCCCTCCAAACATTTTTCTTTTTTTTCTTCATCAGTCTTCACCGACACACACTACGTTGCAAACACCACATTCTGACTTTGATTTGAAATCATCCAGCCAGTTGTTTAGATATATCACTATTGAAAGCTAAAGTAAATTCTGTGTTTTATGGAGATGTCTGTGGTGCTGTGGTATTCAGAGTCTCTAGAGTGTAGATTCTATTGTATGTTTTATCTCTTTGGTAACACTGATGATTGCCATGTAATCCAGCACCAAGGATGTCACCAGACTAAGAAGATAAGAATATGAAGCTACAAACTTAATCTATACCTAAACTGTTTATCTTTAGCACCATCATCACCACTACAGCCACAGTGAGGAGTATCACACAGAGAGTAGCCGGGGTTCTGACCTGTCCGACATAATGGAGGAGGACGAGGAAGATCTTTACTCTGAGATGCAACTGGAGGAGGGCCGCAGGCGCAGTATCAACTCTCACAACACTCTCAAGGTATATACTGTACACCTTCAGTCGGTAGTGTCCCGGGTTAGGACAGAAGAAGGTGGGGAAGACAGAGGTTGAGGGAGGGAGGGTCTTGCCACTTGCAGAGGAATCAGGTTCGACAACCAGGCCCGTTGTGGCTTTGCCCGGCTGAGCTCCCCTGCCTGGCATTAGCTGAATCAGGCTGCCCACCCCAGCCTTGCTCTTCCACCTCACCCCTCCAGCACTGCTTTATTCATTCAAGGCTGAGCTCATGGGAATGGCTATCCATAACTATACAGCATGAGAGAGAGGAAGGCTGTAAACTAAAATGTTTTCTTTTTATGGCTTGCATTGCATTTTGATGCTTTTATAATACTAAAAGGAGTGTTAAAGTCAAATGTGATATTGAAGTGCAAATTTTAATATACTGTACTGTATCAAAGGGTCATGGCATACGAAGTGCATATGGGAATCTCATTTAAGTGAGTACTTAAATGGAAATATTCACTTTTGTTTATGTCTGTCATGTCCTAATGTTTAATTTTTCTATGGTTAATGTAGAACATTGTCGTTACATGATCCTGTCTTCATTTCAGTGGGGATGTGTGGATGTAAAGCCAAACTGCCATCATGATAAAAAAGCGTCATGTTATGAGATTAAGAGGTACTGTAGTTGTATCAGAGGTCAATACAAAATCACTGTAAATTTGATTAGGTTACCCCTGTTTTTGTCAAGTTACCTGTAAATTATGTTGTGTTAATGAGGGGTATCCTTTGATGCAGTTCACCCCAAAATCAAAAATATTTTCCCTCTTACCATCTTTACCTTTATCCATTCAACACCAGTGTCTCTCTCCAGAAATCATGACCCGGTTATTCAAGTTAATCCACAGACCTTGTTGTGAGCAGTTTCATGTAGGAACTATTTTCTTTCTACTGAACTACACTGAATCAGCACATGGAAGGAAATGTGCATCTACTCATGGACCAGAGGCTCGTGCTCGTGACAGGGTGGGATGTAATCATTAATGTCTTCCTCCTTTTTGTACCTTTAGCTAGCTTAGTTAGCTTAGCTAGCTAGCCTCTTGTCCATGGGTAGATGCACATTCCCTTCTATGTGCTGATTCAGTATAGTTCAGTAAAAAAGAAAATAGTTCCTACATGAAACTGCTCACAACAAGGTCTGTGGATCTTGAGTAACCGGGTCATGATTTCTGGAAAGAGACGTTGTTGCTGAGTTTTTCAAAATTATGTTTGGGGTGCTTTAAGCACCACAAGCAAAGTGCCATCTAGTTCCATTATTTTGGCAGACAGCTGACAGCTCCAAAACTGATTAACTCACACCAAAACAATCTAGATGGATAAATAGCACTACAGGTAAGAGGGAAAATATGTATTTTTGATTTTGTGGTGAACTGTCCCTTTAAATACACCAATGCTGCATCTCCTTTTCGTCATCACCATCTGTTTGTAAACCACTGTTTGACATTATCCACTGCTCTTATATTTAGGTATAAATATATGTAACCAGCAACAATGTAAAAACTTGAATTAGATATCGTTAAGGGAATAGTCAGATTTGCCTCTGCTGATGTTTTCTGTGAGCACATAGAATGAAGTTGTGTATGTTTTATTACATTTGAAATATGTTGCTAAAGAAGTGTCCTAATGCAGCATGTCCTTAGCAGTTGATTCTTCTACTCACTCAGCTTCATGTTGTTATTTCTTGGCTTTTTAAGGTTTATTTCTTCATTTCATCCACATTGTCTACATGTTCTCATTTATCCGTCACCCGTGGCACTAATCGAGCCTGTCACTGACTTTTGGTTTGGATATTCCTAATTTCTCGCAATTGAAATTCCGTTGTCCTTTTTAACCTCTGTGACCACACTCAGTTTTATAAGTTATCACTCCATATTTGAGCCTTCACAGATTCCTGTTCAGAGCATGCCATTTTCTTCTCACGGAATGAGACTGCATGTCTTACTACATTGCCACAAATGACTAATTCTGTCTTTATTTTGTCTTTCCCCCCCATTTGTTCTATTCACATACTGTGTTGTTTCCTACCTGTTCTAAAACCTTCGAAAAACTTTTCAACCCCCCTACTCACAAAAATCTAAACTGAACCTTTTGACTTGAACTGACTAACTGAACTGTGAAATTGTGGAACTTTGCCTCGTGCTCATGACTGAAGGCATATTACAAGCGTCAGGACTTAGCCGAGGAAAGAGTCTGCTGGGACCTCCAGAGGGAGGTGGTGAAGCAGAAGTCGCTCCGCAGCAAGCGTCTCCACAGCATCCCTGAGGTGGCTGAGGAAGAGCTGGACAGCATGGATGGCATGGGCCAGCGCCTGTGTTTTGAAGATGGCGGGCGGCCAGGAACGCCACACACTCAGCGGAGGATTTACCCCCAGGACACCCGAATGCACAACCACCTCACCCCCGGCAAGAACTCCCGCCACCTGCAGCGCCAGCGCTCCTCCCCTCGCTTCACGGACAGCCGCTACTTTTACAACCCAGATGACCGCAGCCTGGGACGACCCAACCGGCAGAACACCAAGAGTCCTGACAGTGGCTTAGACTGTGGCAGCGAGGAAGAAGGCTCTCTAGGCCGGGGCCATCGAGGGTACTATGCTTACGGGAGCTCCATGCGGGGGCCCGTGCACATCATCCACTGTGAAGGGCCGGTAGAACGGCGGGCGCTGGCTATGGGCCGTAAAAGAACTCTGACCCGTCAGTGCAGTGTGGAGGAGGAGTTCTCTGATACCCCAGTGACTGCAGCCAAGACGGTACACAAGGGTGACTTTAGGAACAGGGACCACTTTGGGTCTGGTCGGGAGGCCAGGCTAAGAAACTACTCCAGGGACGGGACCCTGAGCGAGGGCAGGCTGAACGAGCTCGACAGGGTCTATTACAGCCCCCACAGGGAGGCTAGGGCCCAGTCTTTGTCCAGGCTGAACCGGGACCAGCCGCTGGTGTGTGATTCAGACTTTCTGCTGTACTTTCCATCAGCAAGCTGCAGCCATTTTCTTAATGTTGTCTGTTTTTCTTTAAGATTACCCCCTCCCCCCTCTTTATTTGGCATTTTTCATTTTGTGACACCTGTTAATGGTTGGTCTGATTTATTTTGTGTGGATTACTTTGCTTGTACTGAGAATGTCAGGTGGATCTTCAAGTAAAGCTTTCAATTACCTAAAGGCCATTTAAGAAAGTTTTGACTTCTCATGTCTTTGAGGGGAAAGGTTTCATTTAAAGGAAAAGTCTCTGTGCAGTGCATGGGGACGTGCTGCTCCCGTCCTCTCTTCCCCTGCCTTCTCTCTGCCAGCCGCCAGCTTCATTCGTTGCTCTCCATATGTCGCCCTCTAGAGCTGCAGGCGTGTCACTCCACCATGTGCTTCCTCTCATTGCTTTCACATAGAAAATAAGGCCAGATCGAGACTTTAACAGCCTGCTGTCATTCATTTAGCCTTCAGGTCATACGCATCATCTCTTGATTGTCTCGTTCACATGTTTCAGCAAAAAAGAAAAAATCTCTTGTTCATCATCAGTTTTTTTACATTAAATGTGTTGATTGTTGCCCCAGGCTGAAGCTGTAATGGCTTTGCTCATCTAACAACATTGTTGTCCATTCTTGATCACTCTCACCCTCCACTCTTTCTCTCTATCCTTCACTCATCATGTCTCTTTTGTGCTGTAATTTGCTTTTTTTTCTCATCAAGGAGCTGACATGCACAGAACAAAACAAACCAAACAAATGGTCTTTAGCTAAACCCCTCCTAACCCCGAGTCCATGTTGTTGTGTTGGGGTTGATTTTTGATTTACTTGTTTTGATGGTTTGTTGGGTTTCTTTATTGTTTTGTTTGTTATTATTATTTTGCCTCCCTATGGACAAATGGAAGCCACATCATTTGCTCTTATGGTTTATTTTAGTTGTTTTAACAGGATTGTGGGATTCTTTTAAATGATTTTAAATGTTTGCCTATCTTCCAAACGCAGCCGGTTTGCTGTTCTGACCTCTCATCTGTTGTTTTTTTTACTCTAAAGATCATTGGGAACTCGCCGTCACATGGAAGCGCCGATCGTCTGGACCACTCAGGGAGGAGGCTGGTTCACATCGGCACCCCCCCTCAGCAACGGCCCATACCATCCATTGGTCAGTGAGGTCACCCACATGAGGAGACGCCTCATCCCCACCTGCAGGGCCACTGATGTTTGTGCTATTTATACCATGTGTTTCCCTTACCCATGTGAGCCGAGCTGTACATCTCTCCCATAGAGCTTAAACAACCACGTAGACCCTTTTCTTGTGGGGTGTAGCTGCCCATCCCCACGAGCTGCATTCGCCAAATGTTCACATGCAGTTTTGCAGGAAAGTTATCCCAGATACACTCCTGATGTTCACTGTGGGTTAAAATGTTTACATGACCACCCAATTTGACCTCCTCGCAACAGTGCAAGCATTGCTGTTTTACACCCAGTGACTCCAGAGTGAAACCTGTTGCCTTGTACACCCCTCCCCCCACCTCAGGGCAACCTCATCATCCTACTGTCTCAGCATGAGTGAATGGGGTAGAGCAGAGTGTGTGTGCGGGGGCTCTCTGATCGTAACGCTGTGATTGGTGTCTTCTGTAGAGATCACCATGGACAGTAACAGTGAGGGGAGTGAGGGGAACCTCTCACCCGTCAAGGAGGATGTTTACTATGGCAGTGTAGCTCGGCGCAGGATATGGCGATCTATGTCCTCAGAGGATCAATATGGTATGTGGTGCAGCTTCTCTCCAAGATGACAATTCACCTTGACAAGGTCAGAAAAGGCAAAGAATCGTTCTTGAACACATATGCAGTGGTCTTTGTTCTGTGCTGGACAGTCAGCTGCTTTTAGCTTAGCTTAGCTTAGCTGAATAAAGCTGACGGGGGACAACAAGACTGGCCACTTTTCCCGTTGCTGGAGAATGAAATTCCCTTCCCTGTATGTACTCCTACACCTTCAATCCCAAGAAACCCCCAACTCACCGACTCTTCCCATTCACACCTCCATATCCAGGCCACTCTTCCCACCCCACCGCAACTTAGCCTCTGCCCTCCTGTTCCTTAGCTTCTCCACCACCTCCTCTTTTCCTTCTGCCCCCACCTTCATGAGCCAGTAGTTCAGTTCCTTTAATTTTGCATGACCCTTTAACAGTACAGTGATACAGGAAAGTATTGGATGAGTTGGTGCATTGTTGGTATCGCTCTGCTGCCATCACAATCAAACACGACTTACACTCTTGAGGTACATTTTACATCTCCTTAAAAGCATATTTCAGTTGTTCAGTTGGTTGCAGTATCTCTGAGCCATTCTTCAGACGTGCAATCTGCCATTGAAACATTTAACATGGTGATCCATGAGAAGCATGGGGAACTGATATCAGGTTCATCCCTTCCCCCTCACTGTCCCTGATATCTGCGTTGCCAGGAATTGCTGGGGCATTTTGATGTGTTATCTCCCTTGGGATCGTGCCTCCTTTGCCCTTTTTTTTTTCGCTGCACATTGTTTCTGGCCTAAAAGCATGACAGTACACCTGATGTAGGAATGCTGCCCTCATCATGTCCAGTCCTAGGAAAGCATGCATGTTAATCAGCCTCTGTGAGATAAGGCAGTGAAACAGCAATGAACAATTAGTGCAGTGTTAACTTGTGTGCACAGTCATTCCCTTGCACCCAAAAAACTGCTTGACATGTGTTTCCTGTCTGTGTTGTGTTTGTACTGTGTCTATGATGTTTAGTGACTGTCACGCCAGTGAGCAGAGATGTGTGAACGAAGAACCCCGCTGAGCATTTATTGTGAAAGCATCCTTTGCTTTTACTGCGCGAACGCAACAGGAGTATCGTTTTCAAAGAGCAAGAGATTAAAACCAAAAGTAAAATTCTCTCATTGGATCCCCGGCTCTTTTTTCACACATGCATCTCATCGCCCTCTCCCCTGTCAGCTCTAACAAAGAGACATCTTCTGCTCTCATTGCCTCTACAGCCAGCGTGGCTGTATAAGGCTGGTAGTAGCAGCAGAGGCCTCCTCTATGTTTCAGACGGCTACGGCAGGCAGGGGCGGGGACGGCTTTCCCTGGACTACTACGATGATTTAGAGCCGGAGGAGCTGACCCGTGTGTTTGTGGCTCTCTTTGACTATGACCCCATGTCCATGTCACCCAACCCGGACGCTGCTGATGAGGAGCTGCCATTCAAGGAGGGCCAGATCATCAAGGTGGTGGCTTCATTCGTAGACCTACAGAAGTTTCATATCTAGCTAAAAGATGAAGTAGAACAAGCGCAAATTCGCAACTATGCACATGCATCTGTTCACAAACACTCGACCTCCATGGCAAATTTCAGCCTCAGGGATCAAAAGTTGGACTCGCTACTGGTTAAAATATTATTTACAATATATATACTGTGTATATATATATATATATTTTACAATATATTGTGTTAAAAGCAGAATGTTTAAAAAGTAAGTTAAGCAGACTTCGGCATCCTCCTCTCCTCCTTTTAAAGATTTTCACATGTGAGAGCAACTGGTCGAAAGTCATTTAGAACGGCTGGCTTTGGGAACAGGGTATGTGTGTCTGTAAAGACTTGTTAAACATACAGTATAGTGGAATACAGGACTCAGTTCTTCTGCACAAGATTTGAGTAGACGACCACAGATATTGTCTGGTCCATGAGGCTGGGCGATATGGCGAAAAATGTGATTAAAATGTGATCGTGAATAAATATTTTCATATCAGTAACTATCAATAATTATCACGACAAACGTCAAATCGTTATTTCTTGTTTAAAAGCTAATTTTTGCTCCAGAGTTGAAGAAACTCGGTTAATTGTGGTTTTAAACTATTATTAATTGTCAGAACATGAGAAATATTTAGAACAATAGAACATTTCACAAATCTGATGTAGAACATTCAAAAAAATTATAATGAAAAATTCATTTTTCAACATCAAAATATACATAAAAGTACTTTTTCAATCCTTTTTCCTCAACAAAATAAAAGAAGTGCTACATTGTACAGCACATGTGTAACTTAAGATGAGCTGGACTGCAAAGTTTAAACTTAAAAAAAAAAGATAATGTAAATAAAACAATTAATAGACATAAATCTGGTCATCAGTATGTCATGTCATCAGCTGTCTCTGTAAGGGCACAGTAACACATAGGCAAAATAAATATTTGCCTTTCATTCGCTTTCATTTTATTCGATTGATCGGGTAAATAAAATGGTTATTCGCTTGCGTTTGCGTAACTGTACCCAGAATCAGTGAATCAGTGCTGGTATATAGTCCGTTTCAGGGGTCAACCACACAAGTCTTTGCTTTTGGTTGTGACTGCAACTTCACTGGTCAAAGTTCACAAAAGTTAGTCCAGGCGACGCCAAGATGCAAACTTGCTTTGCCACCTAAAAGCGAAAATATGTTATTCATCCCTTTGCTCGCATAGAATGGAAGTGAATGTGTTCATTTCGCGTAGGTGTGACCATGCCCTGAGCATACCGCTATTCCTGTGACATGATTGGCTGTTCATTTTCTTCCTCTGTTTAGTGGTAGGTGGCAGCTAGCGTTTAAGTTGCATTAGTGCCCCCCACTTCTGGTGTAGGCTTTATAGGTGGTTTACAGTAATTATATCAAACATTAATCCCCATTTTTTAAATTTCTGTCGAGGATAATTATTTTTCACCCTCCTAGGGTGTGGCCGCCAAAGGGTGGGGAAATTTGTGACAGTCATAGCACCCTATGGTTGCAGCTTAAAATTTAGCTAGTTTTTTTTAAATCTGTGTCTTTAGAATTACATGTAAATAGTAGTAATTTGTGCTAAATGTATCTGCAGGTGGTCTGGTATCTGTCCTTTGTTTCTGGCTGCATGTCTTCTGACACTTTGCTGTCCCTTCAGGTGTTTGGGAATAAAGACACGGATGGCTTCTACAGGGCAGAGATCCGAGACCGGGTGGGTCTGATCCCCTGTAACATGGTCTCTGAGATCCAAACAGAGGATGACGAAATGATGGACCAGCTCCTCAAACAGGGTTTCCTGCCACTCAACACTCCTGTGGAGAAGTTAGGTGAGGCCTCCTCAGCTCCTTGTCCTTGACATTCATGCTCTGTGTCTGCCAACTTAATTCTCTACTGAACTGTCCTTTACTGAAACGTTTCTACTTCCCTCTATTCTCCCCACTTAATTATGTTTTTCTGCTTTCCTGTAAAGTGAACTGTGATCGTTTCAAAGATGGCCGCTCAATAAATCGCAGGTCCAGAAAGTCCAAGAGAGGTCTGTGTCCAGTGAGATGCTCTTCTGCTCCACTGCTTCATCTTTACTGCTGTTTCACTTCTCGCTATCTTTATTCATCTGTGAAGTGCTTTTAGCTCATTTTCACTGCAGTTGCATTTGCTGTCACTAAGCTTTCCCTAACTATAACACATGAATAGTTTACCTTGCACGACAGGCGATTAGATTGCAGATTGTTGGGTTTGCAAGGCTGTTATATGTTGTCATTGGTCATCACATCCTTCAGTGAAGTTCTTCAATTATTCCCACTGTTTAGTCTTTTGTCTTTTCCTCTTCATAGAGAGGAACAGGCGGAGTGGCCGTCAACATCCGATGTCAACACGGAGAATGGTGGCTCTGTACGACTATGACCCCCGAGAGAGCTCCCCTAACGTTGATGTAGAGGTACTGTCCTCCTGTGGCTCCAGCTATTCACTTTGTCTGAACCATTCTCTGTGTCCACCATCATGTTGGCAAAAGCAGTCAAAGCACAACATATTCTAAGACAAAGATATTCTACTTGTAGTTTTGTCAATTCAGAATTTAAAGAAACCATTTCACATTTTGGGAAATACATTAATTCACCCTGTTGTCAAGTTAAATGAGAAGATTGATACCACTTTGTTTGTTTGTTGAATATGTATCTGTAGCCAGTGGACAGTAAGCTTAGCTTACCACAAAGACTGGAAGCACTGGGAAACCAAATTCCCAGGAATTGAACCAGGTTTTAAAGCCAAACTGACATAGTGGCCAAACTGTGTAATGATGTATATCATGTGATGCACAGGTTTCCAAAATGACCTTTTCCCATAAGCTTATATTGTGAAATAAGTGGCTGTAAAATGGTGGATTAATGTTTTGAGCGTCACCACCCCCGCAACTTAACTAGTTTCAATATCAGAATGTGATCCATTCAGTCTGGTAACATTTGGAAAGTCTAGATGAGCCAGATGATTAAATAATTTTTCCCAGTTCAGGTTAGCGGAGGGCTAAACCGGAAGTTCGAGGCTCAGCTGGTCGAAGGCACTGGTACACATGCTCTATGTGGAAAATCTCGGTAATTTTACACCTGGCAAATCAGGTTTGGCTTCTAAAGCCCACTAATAAGAATGTTATACCTCATTTGTTTAATTCAAACAAAAATCATAGGGTAAAAGCGTTAAGTTTCAGCTACTTCAAGTGTTGATGCTAATGTAGCTAATCAGCTATTGGCTAGCTGAAAAAATGGACAGATATGAGAGTGGAGAGTAAACTTCTTAGCTAACTAATGGCAAGATACCAATCCTACCAGCATATTTATTTAACCCATTGTATTTCATTTGTTTAATCTGAACAAAACCTGAAGAATATAAAAACCTGGCAGTTTCGCAGTGACAAGATTTGCCAATAATCTGGCACATAACCTCAGTTTTTACACTTCAGTTTTTGTACGAGATGCAATATATTGTCAAGTGAGCTTTAGAGGTGCTGTTGGCAGATTTAGTTATCTTCGGACGCAGCCAGGCTAGCTGCTTCTTCCTGCTGACAATCTCCTAGCTGTAGCTTCATATTTAATGTACAGATAAGTGTGGTATCTATCTTATCTAATTCTTGAAAAGATGTTGAACTATTCCTTTAAGTGTGATTCAAGGCACAGGGTTGAGGTTGAATGAAGGGTTACAGTTAGAACTTTGTAAGCTAGAAGGTTTAATTACTTTCCCGTGCTGTTTTTTTTTTTTTTTTGCCCCTTCCCCCATTCACTTACTCTCACATTTCTATTGGCACTGCCACCGACACAGTATGAGGGCAGCAGACTGAATGAGGAGGTGAGTGAGGGTGAGGAGGATACGGTACTGTCTGCTCTGTGTGTGTGTCCTCCCTCGTTTGTTGGCGTGCAAACGAGGAGGTGGGCTTCAGATGATGGGCCACGGCCCCCTGTCCCTGGTGGTCATGACTTACAGCCCCTGCATTGCCTGAGCCAGCATCTCCCCTCCTTGGTTTGGTCTTTTGTGTCGACCTGTCTCCTACATACTGTATATACGCTATGTTTGGTTTGTGTGTTCTCAAGAGTCCTGTAGGAGCAATGTGCCTGGTGTGTTGCAATCCTGTCTTCAAAGTTCCAACATTTGATGCATTTACAGTTGCAACAGTCCATCTGCCGAGACTGAATTGACACTTGTGTTTATGATGCATCAATTTGGAGAAGGAAGCACAGCATTTCAAACTCATCAACCCCCAGTAGATTTGGTGTATAGGAAAGTCTTCGGCAAACTTAAACTGCAGTTAACAAGAAGAAAAGTAGTCAAAAGTCAAATGTGTCTCAAGGCTCTTTCTTCTCTGACAGGCTGAGCTAACTTTCTGTGCCGGAGATGTCATCACAGTTTTTGGTGAAATAGATGAAGATGGCTTCTACTATGTAAGTACTAAACATTTTGCATATCTGTGGAGCTTTGATTTCTTTTTTTCTGACTATTTAGTGCACAGTGCATCCTTACTGATGTCCTACAGCAGGCACAGTTTTACATGAAAAAAACATCTGTGCAAAATTACTCATAGAGTTGTGAAGTAGGAGGATACATTTCAGGCATTCAAGGTAAGTAAAAGCATAAAAACCTTTGTATTCTATATAGAAAAAAGTTCATTTTGAGCGCTTCCAGGACTTGGATATGAATATCTCCCTGTTGAATCATCAGGACAAAAAAAAGAGAGAATGTGGTTATTTGATAAGAAGTCAAAGGTACAAGACTGTACATAACAATTCAATTTAAGGATAAAAGTCAACTACAATTCCTAAGGAGCATTTCTGTAGGAAACAACCCAAGCTGAAACATTTACTGTGTGCTCTGGTAACGGCATGCTAAATTATGCTTTATAAATCTCAATTTATACAATGAGCAGTTCTCAGATTCTGGGTGAAATAGATATATTTGTAACAATTCTATAACATGTATATCTCAGAAAAGTAGAAATAATTGGATTACATAAAGTAATATAGTCACCAAAGTAAATATTGGACCAATTTTTCACAAGCCACATAGTTTCTGAAAAATTCTGACAGTAAAATGAAAGTTTTCAGACTGACAAATCAAGAGAAAGACCTGTCTCTGCCTCAGCAACACTCTCGCGACATCTGGCGATAGCATATTAAGCTAGCGAGTAAAAACAAGGGTAAACATCAGTTTTTGACTCTCTAGTGTTGTGTTGTTTTGACATTGACAAGCTATAGCTCTCAGTAATGTGTTAGTGTTAAAAGTGCCCAGTGGGGATGGGTGGGAGAGGTGACCACGCCCACTTAGAATGCAGTAGTCAAAGACAGTTCAAGAGCCAAGACAGTTCAGTGACGAGTTATTTCCTGCATCTGTGTCACGTGGGTTTCATCACTGCCCCGCCCCTTTAGGAGGCTAACGTTAGGTCTGAGTCCATTCATTCTTATGGGAGAAAAGAACGTGATCACAGATTGGGGCAGATTCTTTCATCCCTTAGTCACCAAAGTAAAAACGGGACCCATTTTTCACAAGCCACGTATCCTCTGAACATTTTGACACTAAAATGACGTTTTTTCAGACAAACAAATCAGGAGAAAATTAACTATGTTAGAGACCTGTCTCTGCCTCCGCTATACACTCAGGAGATCTCGAGATCTGTAGCGAGCATATTAAGCTAGCAGGTAAAAACAAGTAGAGAAATAATGCGTAAACATCACATTTTTGACTGTATCTAGTGTTTCATTGTTTCAACATGGACAAGTAATAGCCCTCAGTAATGTTAGTGTTAAAAATGCCCAGTGGGGATGTGGAATAGGAGACCACGCCCACTTAGAAGACCAGAAGTATGTACCATTGCATACCATTAGTGTAGCTTGTAATGCAGTTGTTCAGCTTTTGTTGTAGAGCATATAAACCACAGGGGTTCATGGGTATTGTAGTATTTAGGCCTGTCTGCCAATCCAAAATGACATACAAAATATGTTTTAAGAAACAAAATAAGTGAAATAATTAAAAGTGGTGGTCTTAACGTAAACTTATGGAGTTGTTACATCATGTAGGAGAGTCTCCAGAAACCAGCAGCCCCTCCAACTTCAAAACTCTATTAGCAGTGGATAAAAATCATTCTGGCTTCAGCAGGCCTTTCCATTTTTCAACTGTATTGCAATTTGAAACTCCTGTGTGCCTCCTCAAAGTATGGGTAGAAATAGTTGAACTATAGTGTAACAATTAAATCCAGCAGAGAGACTCACTGTCCTTGTGTACTTTGCAGGGCGAGCTCAATGGACACAAGGGACTCGTTCCTTCCAACTTTCTAGAAGAAGTGCCTGATGATGTAGAGGTTTTTCTCACTGACTCACCATCTCGTTACGCCCAGGACACTCCAGCACGGATAAAGACCAAAAGGGTACATGCTCCTTCGCAGTACTAGCCCTCTGTCATCCATTTATTCTTTTCAGTTCCCTCTATCTCCTTTAGTTTTGTGTCTGTGCGTGTGTGTGTGTGTCTCATTGAAGTACAATGGGATTTCTGACTTTGAAGCAATTACACTGTAAATAAATAGATGTCTATGATCTATGAAAAAAAAAACTTTACGACTAATACTTGGCAGAGGTACTTTTATTTTTCATGTTTACTGCTGTAAAAAGGGGGAGGTTCTGCATTGTATAATACATTGGTTATATTGTATTCATAAAGCATTCTCAATGAGAGTAAAATGAAGGGGGGTGGGGGGCTCCTGTGACTTTTTACTTGTTCTGTCATGTCTTGAAAAACAGCAGTTACCACTTTTTGCACATGCATATTTAGCATTCTAACAAATGCTTTATGAATATATTCTGTGTTTGATCTCAAATAATTTCTAATAGAGTAAATAGTTTTGTGGTACTGAAAGATGAACTATGTAGTCCATTAGCTCAGCATGTTCTATAGTCCAGATGCATGAATTATTGAGCATTTTATATCGAGATAAAGTCTAGGTGTAGTACAACTTTTGTATCTGCTCCTGAACGCCTTGTTTTGTATATTGCTTTCTTGTAAAGTAGCACGCAAAGTCACTTAGCCTATGTCAGAGTAATTTCAGAAGTAATTATTTACTAAATGTAAATATGTGATGTTATTTTTGTGTCTAACAAATAATGCAATTGTTGAAATATTAATAGGTGTCATCAGACATTTCTTTCCTTGTGTTCTAATTTGTCATTGTCATAGTGCAAACTATTGAAATGCCATCACCATATTTTTTTATTTCTTTTCCTCACCCGCTTGGCAAAACAGAAGAAGAGTGTTCATTTCACACCTTAAAGGCTCTGTTTCCGTCACGTAAGTGAGCAACTGAGGATACCAAGATTACGCTCCCCTCGTCTAATGCAGATGACATGGGTACCCTTAGTTTCTGGTATGCAACATGTATAATTTTCATGACATTCCTTTTGTGCTGCTCTGCCTTTTAGCTAATGTTAGAAATCTTCTTTGTCTCACCAAAACACTTGGTACTGTCTGTTGGTAGGAGACAGTAACCCTAGCCAATGCATTAGACAAGAAGTATGGTATCTTCAGTTGTTTCTCTGAGTGTTGTACATGATAATGTCCGTCTCCTGCAATAAGTCTCCTGCTGTAACTCATGGTAAGCTAAAAGGCCATAGTTGTACAAGTTCTGTTATAATTAATGGTACAAACATTTTAAACAGTGCGGTATGACATGCTGCATCCTAGAAAGAAATCCCACAAAGTCTATGCAAAAACCCAAAGAAAAGCATAAAACTTTATTTGGTTCCAAAGCTCTAATGTAAGTTGGATTTTTGCATTTGAAAAATTTGGAATATTTTTTCTTGTATGCAAGAAATGCATTAATGATAAATGAAAACATTCCATTTTGGTCAAATCAGTTAAGATTTTGGTTTCAAATCAGGGCTAATGTTGTGATACAAGATTAACTATCATTTGATTGCCAACTAATAGCATTTTAAAGTGAGACTATTCAACTTTTGTTGAGCAGCAGCCTCTCTGGCTACAAATCATAATTATGGTATGGTGCTAAATTGCTACACTACTTTTTTTAGCATTTAGCTAAAATGCTAAGTTACTGTAACAGTGGCAAAAGTGGTGAAGAAAGTTTGCTAACATTAGCCACCGTATGCTACTGATCCCACCAGACCAAGTAGCTAAGGCTGTAGCAGTAAAACACCTCAGTGTATTGAATAGGGATTAGTGAGAACACTAATATCTGTATCTGTTTAACCAATTAAATTATATTGGTCCTCAGAATATGCGGGTCTTATGCCTCGTCTCGACATAGTGTTGCCTCACCCCTTTAGGAGACTGGCCAATTCTTTGGCCCCCTAGTCACCAAAATAAGCATTGTACCCATTTTTCACAAGCCACATATCTTCCAAACATTCTGACACTAAAATGGCATTTTTCAGTCAGACAAATTAGGATAAAATTAACTTCGTTTGAGACCTGTCTCTGCCTCAGCAACAAACTCTCCCAAGATCTGGAGATACAGTATATCTCTATGTAAGCAACACAATTTTACAAGATCTTGAGATTTGTAGCGAGCAGATTAAGCTAGCAGATAAAACTTAGCGACAAAATAAGTCAAAAACATTAAATATATGATTGTATCTAGTGTTGTCAACACTGGACAGGCAAAGAACTAGATACCAGATGCAAAGATGGCACCTATTCAATCCAAAGAGAACTGCTCGCCTGGCACATACCTCAAAAAAGTTTTGTAGCTTCCAGGTTTACTTCCTGGTTATGCGGCCCATTGAATATGCGCAGTAGCGCTGTAGTGTTTCTTCCGCTGACCCTGCCTACGAGTTCCCACTTAGTCAATAGACTTTACATTAGGATGACGTCAGAGATTTTTTAAATTGCTTTTCTGGGCTCAAAGAATATTTTGTAATATAAAACCTCCACGGATCAAAAATTCATAATAGTCATAATTTGACCTTGTTTATAGTTCGAAGTTTCCTGTCAACAGTTTTACAGGTGTCTCTTTTATAATGGTGGTCTATGGGGAAAATGCTTTTTTGGCCGCAGGGGTATTTTTAGCTGCAATACCATTGACTGTACACAAAGATAGACGACATAAGAGCTCCCCAAATGTGAAGCCAAAACATCTCGATCGCCCCTGGTGGTGGGCTGCAGTATAGGTCATAAACCCCTCCTCAAAACTCAAAGTACACCTTAAATAAATTTTTCTGTCGTTTTAGGTAATTCTTATCACACTGATGTATGTTCAAGTGTTCATTTTTCTGATCAGATTGCTTTTAATTAGTTATTTAATGCTACAAAAATGGGGTAAAACTTCATGATTGACAGCTGAGCCCTGCTTGCGATTGGGTGGGTGGGTGTTTGGGCAGGAACTTTATACCACGGCTCCGCTGCCCGGTCGCTACTGGGCAGACTCTGGCTCCGAATGATGTCACCAGCGCAACATGACAGCGCTCGTATCCGGGATACTTTGGCTTCACTTTTGTACAATGGGAGGAAGTGGAGATGCGTCGTCCATCTTTATTTATGTAATTATGTCGTGCAATACCCGCAGGTGGCCACTGGGCAAAATTGGAAGCAAGGCTGAGCGCTCTTGCCGTATCCAGTTCTATGATACATTCATGGAGCGGAAGTGTGTACCATTTCATACCATTAGCGTAGCTTGTAATGCGATAAATTTGTTCTCAAGCATCTTTGATATGGCTTGATCAGAAGTTGCTATATTATAGAGAAATATTTAGAGCGAGTTTTTTATAAACTTGAATGAATAAACTTCAGTCAACTCAGATTTTCCTTCAACATAGATACAGATATTGACATATTTTACTTGGATGTTACTCATAAAAACGACATCAGCTGTACTGGATACTTGTTTCAGCCGACTACTCGCTCAACTCCAATGTTTTTATATGTTCTCTCAAAAGTTGCATAGTCTTACTTTAAAACTCAGTTTAATAAAATGCAGCAGAATATTTTGATATTTCACTTGTTTAAATTCTATTCACATACTGTATATAAAAATATAGCCTCTTATAAATGCAATCTTTAACCATCTGTCTTCCCAAAGTGCAATTTAAAGGAGCCTTTTAGCTCATGATTACAGAAAAGGAATAGTGACTAGTAGTTTCTCTGTTACCCAGTTGTATCAGTAAATATCTATATCTATATTTAACAGGAAGGAAAGTATATGTGATATAAGTATGTCCCACTTGTCCCAAATTGCAAATGTATCTGAGAGAAACTGCCCTGCCTTTGATATTCATTGTTGGGAAATGTTGTCACCTTACATTGATGTGAAGTTAATGTCATGCTTAAATTCTGTGTTGTAGCTTATTCATAGAAAAAAAAAAAATGTTACTGGGGGTGGGGGAGGGGTACACAGGATAACATCCAGGGAGATAGACTTCAGAGCTATGGTGGCCCTGCTGAGACAGAAAGGACTTAAGAGAAGGAGGGAGTAGTAACTGAGGTGTGAAAGACAGCTGGCTTTTTAACACCCTCAACTGTCCCTTACGGGTCTCCCATTAGGTTCCGTTGGAAAAATTGGGCCCGCCCAGAAGAGCAGCCTCTCCCACAGTGCGTCCACACATCCCTGGCTCTGGCCCGGCCATCGTGGGGCCCGGCAGTCCCATCAGGGCCCCACTGGACATGTACTCCTCCAAAAAGAAAAAGGGACTGCTCTCCAAAGGGAAGAAAATATTACAAAGACTTGGCGCTGTAAAATAATTTCTTGGAGAGTGTCCTCCACTTTCATCTAGTGTTTTAAAAAAAAGAAATCAAAATATAAGACAGTGGACAGGTGGCATTTGTGAGCTTAGCAAATGCTTTATTCTTGTACATCTGTTGTATAGTAGAATATTTGTATTTTGTTAACAGTCAATATCAACTACATATTTTCAATAACACATTTCATATTATGGTCCCGAGACCTCGTGGTGTCGGCTGATGTAGTATTGAGTATTTTACCTCCAAGTCTCTGGCTGAAGTTTTGCTGTCGACAGAGACGGCCCATTTTGCACTTGGTCAAGTCTGATGGCACTTAAACCACATAACGAGTCTGACCAGTGTCTGTCAGAAACCAGAATGTCATTCAAACACAGAAGGCTCCGTTTAAACTTGGAATCCATTTTGAATCTGAAGAAAAAGACGGACTCGGGGCGCCTCGACTTGAGCTCGTTCAAAACAGCCAGTCGCATAAACTGTATGAGAAGTCTGCCTGCTTTACTTCAGCACATTCCCTCCTGGTACCTTGAGAGTGCATGCAATGTGATGGGCTCAGTATGGAGCTTGCAGTACTGGCTGACTTGCTGTACAGTATACTGTGACAAATCAGCATTAACTCCTAACCCTCTGAGGCAAGTGCCCGCTGCCCCCCTCCCCCGTCAGACACCACAAAACAAGCACATACTGTACCAACTACAGGGTCTCTGCAGTAACATCAGCCTGAATGGAATGCCTAGTAGATCCAACCTCCATGTATTTGCCTTATAATTGCACAATGGTTAGTACTTTGTCCAGTCGAGCGTGCAATTCCATGCCTACTATTCATTTATGTTGTTACTTCATAAAACAAAATGTTTGCAGATGTTCATCCTGACTTGTGATGTGCAGGGTTATCGTGTGACTGTTGTGACTCCCATAGAACCAGAGCTCAAATCTAACCATCCAAAATTCCTCTGATGAGTATGTCCATCAAAATATACCTTATAAAATAGACAATGAAAAAAGGTCAAAGATCCTCCCTGTGTACCAATTTTTTGGGCTTTTGACTAAATGAAGGCACTTTACTTTTCAGTTCACTGTTTCTGATGCACATCTAATTTAAAAAGGACTACTCTACAAACAATATTACATGAACAGATAAAAAAAAACAACATTGTAGTTTAAGTCCTGTTATTGTACTGCATTTGATTCATAACATGCAACACTTTTGGGCTTCACTAGATGACTAAAGGTTTGACTCCTCACAGTAGTTAACAGTAAGACACAAGGCTACCTCTACGCTACCCCTCTAGCCTAAAATCTATATCTCAAATATGTTTATTCAAGCCAATCTGTCATTGATGCCTGTTCAGTGTCCCAAGTTATGTTGGTGAGGATACAAGTACTGTATATCAATATATATATATCTACACCTTAATATAGAGTAGTGAATGTATGGTGAATTGAAAGCCAATGTATTTCCAAAGCTGCCCAAAAGGATTGTGCAGATGTCCATCTGTGCGTGAAATGAAACAGTCCACCTTTATTTCCTTATACCGTTCTGTTTTCCATCTTATTCTCATGCGTTTTTAAATCTAGCCTATTTTTTCTACACACACACACGAGATGAACTGAAACTGCCAAAAAAGAATGTATGCAAAACATTCTGTAATACTTTCTGTACAATTCTCGGCCAACAGCCATGTGAACCTACAGTAAACTAATGTACATCTTTTCCTATTTATGGACCATGACATTGCTTCTGTTCATTTTGAGTGACTGTTGCTCTTTTTGTACTTTGTCCATTTGTAAAATGGTTTTAAATGTTTATACTTGATTTTAAAACTGCCTTTTTTGTACATTTAACTTTATAATCAAACAGTGCAAGCTTTCCCCATGGTGTCTTGAAGACCATATTGTTTAAGTCTGCAGTTGTGTGCTAGCTTTATGATCAGAATTATCAGCCTATATTGATGGATTCAAATTATTGTGTGGGTGTGCATGTGCAATATTTTCTAAAAAAAAATCTAAATAAATTTGATATTTTGTAATTTTTGTATGTGTAATTAAACTTACAACACCAGAGATACATATACCACACAAACAAATGTTTATTAGTAACATGAGCCTTATTACTAACAAAAATAGGATATTTGAGTATATATTTAAAGGACAGCCATGGCTATAAACAATATATAAATCACCAGAAGGCTCAATGGTATAATAAGATTTTAAGATCTTCCTCAAAAAGCACAACCAAACATTAACTTATACTGGTAATAGTTATAAGTGAATACAATATTGAAATATTTTTCATTTCAGAAACTGCTTAGAGCAACTCTTGTGACATTTTACACCTAGTGCATTTCCAACAGTACACAGGTGTATATTGATCATTTTCACATCCAGTATATGGCCTTGCTTTAAATCTTTGAAGTGTGACTTGGTCTTTGCATCAGACTCCAATATGCAATACAGACCTCTAAAAATAAACTGCATAACTCAACACAAAGGGCTATCTGACTCTTAGCATCATCAAAACAAAGCTTATTCACTAAAACTGAAGAGAACTTTTCTAAAAAAAGTTTTTTTGACAAGCAGACTCGAGCAGGTTGCTCATCTTTTTATCCTTACAGGTAGAAGAGGAGGTCGTCCAGTTGCACATTGGGCGCCCTGTGGATGCTCTGACCCACAAGGAAAGCCAACTTGTGGGCGTACTGGCAGGGAGCGGGCACTCGGATGATCCCCTAAAGCACAAAAGAAAATAAAGAATGTCAATTCCAAAAAAATGATGTTGGCTCTGATTGGTTTCTCTTCTAAAAAATTGCCTACCCCTGTACCGACAGAAATTTTCAGTGCATTTGCAGTTATACAGCTCAAAGTTGTACATTAAATTCCTCCAGAGCACTGGAGAAACTAAGCACAACCATCCAGGATTAACCAGCTGATTTCAAAGCCAGCCTACCTGCCAGTTGTAGTACATGTGGCACAGCTTGTAGGTAAGCCGCTGCATGTGATCAGGCTTCAGTCCACTGGTGTCATACACAACATTGTAGTGGGTTGGGGAGACACTTCCACTGCGAACAGCCTGGCTCACAATGTAGAAGTCATACCTGGCAAAGAAGGGGTCCAAGCAGTTAACTACCACTACTAGGGCACCCCCCTCAGCTGAATGAATGTAACATGAAAAGATGCAGGAACTGCTAAAACGTACCACTCTGGACGGGTGACCTCTGTGTCAATGACTGTGCCTGGGGGTGGGTTGGACACCTTCCCACCGATGACGGTGAAGAACCTGCTGCTGATACGTTTCTTCACCACCACCACGCTCAGCTTGGGCCTATGATGAGCAGATAGGGAAGCACCATTAAAAACTGGAAATTTACAGTACAATTTGAGCTTTGTTCACGTTCTTTTGGCGAGTGAGCTCCCACACTACGCAACTAAAATGAAAGTACATTCAAATCTGAGTCAATTGATCAGTTATTGACATTACTTGTGTTTCAGCACCTGCTGTTCTCTATGTCTTTTACAAACATGGTTACATAAAGAACAACTTTTTTTAAAAGAGTTTGTAAAGATGAAAACTCACACGTAGTTGTGTCCGATGGACTTGATGGAGTCCATGATCTGTGCGACCTCATAGTTGACCACACTGTGCAGCTGACCATCTCCCACTCCGTCTCGGTACACAATGATACGCGTGGGCAGGCAGTTGTTGTACTTCAGATATTCTTTCAGTGCAGCTGGAAAACAAATACAAAATTGGCATTACTTTGTATTTAGTTACGCTGACATTGTTGATGGAGTTGACGTTTATAAAAATTGAATAAGAAATTTGTAAAATTAAGGAAAGCAACTTGCCACTCAAGACCATCTTCAGTCCGTCCATGATTTCCTGACCTTTGTGCTGCAGTACACACCTTGAGAACCACCTTGACAAAGAAATGATAAATATAACAGAACTTATCAGTCGTACTATGGCACAGTCACAGAATGGGAAACTACTGTAAAGCAGACCTTTGCACAATGCAAACCAAGGTACAGTATGCACTCGACCCCACGTCTCCGTTTTAGAAACTAACCTGCTCATTCCCTGGTTGAGGCTGGCCACCAGAGCTCCAATGGACCTTTTCCCAGCAGAGATGTCATGGTAGCAGTCAATGCCCACAATCATCAAATGTTTCAGCTGCGCAAACAGATTGACAAGTTAGCAGCAGTGTTCTGTCGCAGGCAGCATTCATCACTTTTCCCATTTGTAAACTTCCATGTTTTTACCCCAACCTTTATCTTTGAACATACTTTGTCATGGTCACTAAAGCACCGTCTGCCTCTTCAGCCTTTCACAGACATTTAATTTCCAAAAGTTATCAAATAAATCCACCAACCTGTGGAGAAACCTTATGTAACATGTGGGTACAGCCATCCAGATTCACAAGCTGGGGCTGACAAACACTATGACTAATATCCACAGTCTCATAACCACACAAAGCCTCCAAAACAAAATAAAGATGGTAAACAAGCAAGAAGGGAAAAAAACATTGGGGACAGATGCGTGCATGTTTTGTACAACCAAACAAACCTGATTCAGACCCCAAAATTGATTCATACACTTGTGACATGCTGTTTGGTGTTAAAATTATTCAAACATTACACAATACCTTTGTTATTTTCTATCTGCTCCCAAAACAACAACTGACAGCTTATTCCACACTACTGCTCAACTTATTTTCCAACACAGCTTAACCTAATTTCTAAACAAATTAATTAATGAGTGTGCACTTGACGTACGGGGATTTCCACACTCCAGAGTTCTCCTCCCATCTTACAAGCCATCTGCAGTGCAATCTTGGTAGCCACAGTCATGAGTGTCTGAGGTCTGCTGAGAGTACGGGAAACCACACACTGGCTGGCAGTGGGGCAGTCCACACAAAGGTACTTCTTGACGCTGTCATACTTGTCCTTCCTGTTGCTGGGGAGGACCACCACCACCTAACAAGTAGAAATGACTGGAAGATCTCTTACATACACAACATGTCAACATGGCTACAACGCAAACATTAAAAAGGTGCAATTTGTAAAATATAGGCAGTAGCCTCCAAAAATATATGAAAGAAACTTGAATTTAGGTGTACGGTTGTATTTTTCTGTTAGTAAAGACAATAGGTGTAAAAATATTTAATTTCTTGACATTTTGAGTTTGTTTTGTTTACTTAGACTTGTTGGGGACAGGTGGGAGCAGGTTTGGTTAGCCGCCATCTATAAATAATGAATTAATTATTTTTAAGTTAATTATTTAATTATTATTTAATTCAGGTAACTGATTAGATTATTTGATTAGTGAGTGAATGATTGAATCAATTATTAAAGTCAATTAATAATTACGGGGCACCACCCTGGAATCAGGGACAGATAACCAAACAGTGGGCACAGTCTCAGATGAAGGATTGCTCACTTAACATCAAAAAAGTCAAATTGACAAAATTACTGCTCAACCTTAAAGGATAAACAGTGAAGGAGTGAATCCGAGCACTGACCGTCACAACCAGCTGTTATCACAACACACACAAAAAATCACAGACAATTCCTCTATTAATATAGGATTTATTTAACATTGAGCAGTACTGATCAATCAATAACACTTAATCGCAATAAACACCTATTATCTAACTACAAAAAGCATTATAAAAATCAAGCAAGCAGAACAACAAGCATGTGGCATCTGTGATTGTGTGGACATGTGTATAGGAGGGTGTGTGTGTGGGTGCATCTGTGTAGGAGGATGAGGGGGGAGGATTGCCAGTGGGATCTCGTGGAGATCACGTGGCTTTTAAGGGGGTTCAAAACGTATGCACGTCTGAGCCAGGTTAACGGGCAATTTGCCCATTAAATAACACGTGTATGAGGTGTAAGATAGGAGGTGTGTATGTACGTGTAGGTTAGTACAAAGAAGAGAAAGCAAAGAGAAAGAGAAAGAGAGAGAGACAGTACTCAAGGCACAATAAAATATGAATAACGCCAGTGGAAGACAACAATATTCGCTCTTCTATTACTCAGTGGTCGGCTCGCCCACCGTCCACTGGTCTTTGGTACAGATAGAAGCACCGTCTATTGCGTACACGCCCGGCGGCACACTAACATACAATGAACCGCTCCGTAGCAGGCAGCGGTCACCGTTACATTCGAAGCTGTTGCTCGTCCAGCGAGGGAAAGAGTGAAGCCTACGTTGATGGTTAAATCAAACGTTTGATAATGGGCGCTCCCTTTCTGTAACTGTCGCAGTACGGTCGCAGGGGAAAAAGTGAGGAGCGGTGCGCCGCAGCTGATATCCTCTCGGTGATGTCATGGGATTCACCAAGGGTCCGATGAATTTTGACCAATGGGGAATCAGGATTTGAAATCTCACCTCCGGGCGGGATTTTTCCGGACTTTGGCGTGCCCTCACCCTCATCAAGCTTTGGGATCTACATGTAGGCCTCTCTATTGTTCTCCACACATGGTGAGGTCCCAACAGACAGACGAAACTCTAGAGAGCTTGTGAACTTGCCGTTCGTATACATCTCCCAGATGAAATTACTGGGGACTATCGCCCTATCGCCTCTAGAGGTACAAAGTGGTATTATGAGACTGTACAGGTTGGGGCTAGCTGCACAAGCATGCCAACTTCAGTAGATATCTGCAACACTACACATCTGTGACATAACACTGTTTCTTTACATTCTGTTGAAAATGTTAGTTCATTTTTTGAATGTTTTAAACTAAAATCCTGGCCATATCTTACAAATTGCACCTTTAAACTTCATCAGTGGTTCACAAGAAATGTTACTGATAAAGAAATAAGCAAAAGCCAAACTTACAGTTGAAATCAAAGATCTAAGACTTTTTCTATGTACACAAAAGGCCCATTTCTCTCAAATTTTGTTCACAAATTTGTTTAAATCTGTGTTAGTGAGCACTTCTCCTTTGC
>JBBPCS010000386.1:1582282-1597730 GCA_037974645.1 Hollardia meadi | reverse complement strand
ACACACACACACACACACACACACACACACACACACACACACACACACACCCACACACACACACACACACACACACAGTTAAATACATGCATTTACTTTATGTGGTGTAACTTATGACTGTAATAAATTTTCTGAAGCGAATCGTCTGAATGTCTGAGACATGAGCAATGTTTGTTTGCACATCTGCATGAGAATGTCCACTGTCCAAAGAAAGCCGCCCCTGTAATTCCACTCTGTTTTAAAATGATCAGAGCTCTTTGCAGTGTGGATTAGGAAGGTGACAGATTAGAGTCTGCTGCTAAATCACCACAGTGAAAACCTTGCTCCCAGCTGACACCAGACTGCTCGCATCCCTCTAACCACACAATCTCAGCCTCTCAGTAAAGCTGCAGCGCATAGATGCCATCACTACTCGTAATACTTCTTCCTTACATCTGTGTTGAATGTTGCATATTCAACATTGTGATGATAGAGAACATGCATTATGTTCTTCTTGCTGTAGTTAATAAAAAGATAATAGTCTGACATGTTCTCTTTACGTTTCTTGCAGAGAGTGAGATGAGAAGATTGACACCACTCTCAAATCTGTCCACTACCACCAGCAGCCAGTAGGCTTAGTTTAGCAATATTCCTTCATATATGGAACCGGTGGGCGTCTGTGTTGCACTAATTTGATAGACCTCTGTTTATTCTGTTTAACAAATAGGGAAACAAAACCTCCGTGTCAATTTTACTGCTCCAACTCCTCTCCCACAGGGCAATTGTACAAAAAGGGCAGGGAAATATTAACCATGGAATAATGGCAAATATACAGTACGTCATACCTGAAACAAATACAACATATAATATATTAACAGGTTACAGCAGATATAACATTATGGAAAACAAAAATACAAACAAAATATACTAGGCCATAAATAATTGAATGGATTACGACAATGAATGGGCCGAAAGAAATGGCACCCACCTCTCCCACAGGGCGACTGTACAAAAAAGGGGAGAGGGGAAGAGACAAGAGGACTTTATAGTAGGGACCACAGAAGAAGAAATGAAGGAGATGGGGCTCTGAACTTCAACACATATAATCCCCTTTTACGGGATGGGGGGGTCGCTGTTGTTCCACCTCTGAGTCGGGAGCGGAGGTAGTAACAGCGCCGAATCGACGTCTGTATAACAGGAGTGAGCCAGCAAGGCGGCAGGACGGGACAGGGCTGTGACATTTTGATGACATGTTATGGGTGCGACCCACAGTTAGCAGCGGTTAGCAGCTAACTCAAAGAAGACGAAAAGCAACCGAAAATGTCTGCAATTTGGGGAGACAAAGTGAAGTCCGGGAGCTCCTTAACCTCCATCTGGAGGTTCTCCCAGTCAAAAATAAACTGTAGCTAGATAGATTTTGTGTAATTGTAACAACAATAAATAAAGGCACATATGACCCGGTTACATTTGTGGCCAACAACTAGCCTAGGTTAGTCTGAAAGTATCTAATTTTAGAGGTGCTGGAGGGCAAATTTTGCTACCCTTGGACAGAGCCAAGCTAGCTTTACCCAGTTTGTGCTAAGCTAAACTAGCCAGCTATTGGATTTAGCTCCATATTTAGTGCACAGACATGAGGTTATTGATCTTCTCATCTATTTCTCATTAAGAAAGTGAATGAAAATATTTCCAAATATTAAATATTGCTTTGAGGATTAAAGCTTGAACTTAATTCTTTTGGTATTTCATTGGATTCTGCAGACAGTTTTGTCTGATAATACAACACAAAAATAAAGCCTGAACAAAGGTTGAATCTTAACGAGATTTGCGGCGTGATGTGGTCTTTTATCTGCACCTATTACACAGTTTCCATATCTTTCACAGTTTTCACTGTGTTGTGTTTTTCTTAGAATTTTCCCAAAAAATTCTAAGAAATGATCTTTGATGAGAACCTCTCATACAGTTATCCAGCTATAAGTGTGCATGCTCTTAAGTGCACCAAACCAAAAAAATTTTTTTTAATTAATTCTTTAAAAATAAAAAGGGAAAAAAAGGGAGAGTAAGGCTTAAGGAAGGACACTGGAATAGAAAGAACAATGTCTTAAACAGTAGCAGGAGTTGCCTGGTCTGCTCTGGTCTGTATGATGCTGCATTCAACCTCATGAGTCCTCCACAGAAGTGCTGCCCTGCTTGTATGCAGGAGGAGTGTCTGTTTGCACAGGCCTCTGTCAGTTAACACTAATCTCTCTGATCTCCACCTCAAAGTCACTCACTTCTCCACATGCAAATAAACATATTCAGTCCTCTTTCAAACCAAAGCCACTATCAAACACTTGTTTGATCAGCAGAGGGCCTGCGAGGTGCTTTATTATGCATTTGAAAAAGTTCCCTGCCCCCGCCTTGCAGGCAGAGAGCTAATTGTTGCCAGGTTTTTATGTAATTACTCTCACCTTCAGCAGTGGCAGGAAACAACTGCCTCCACAGCAGACTGAAGTGTGTGTGTGTGTTTGTGAGCTGTTAACATGGCTTGTTACTGCAGATTAGGCATATATACTGTAATCTTACATTGCCCCAGATTCTTTGCTTTAGGGATCGATTCAGAACATGAAGCCCACCCACACTTCCTTCAACCACGAGCCTCAGAACTGTGGATTTAGGTACCAGAAAAACTTGAGGGGATGAAAGGTTGCTTTCATTGCATTCTCTGATAACACTTTGGTCTATAAAAGTTGCAGCTCTCTCTGTTAAGTTTTCTCTTCAATAACCCTCTTACTCCACGTTACTTCTTCAGCAGGAAAACAAAGCTGTTTCAGTTGTCGTGATGCACCGACTATTTTTCTTCTCCGGTACAGACAAAGGAGGCGGAATTCTCCAAATGGCAACATATTTACATTTCAAGCAGCTGTCTAATAAGACTGCCAAGATTCAGTATGGGTGTAGCACATTAGGAGCATACAGTACATGTTGGAAGAAACCCACCCACCCTGGAGCACAGGCCAAATTCTTTTGTGTGTATGTTGTGTGAGTGCGTCTCATATGAGTCTGTGACATTGAGAGGCTAAGCACTGCTTTCCAAACAGACAGGCCTGAACTAGTAAACAGGTGCTGCTGGAGCAGCTGAGGATGAGGACATGGGGCGTCTCCACAAAGCCTGATCAAAGAGAAGCTGCCTCAGCCGCCAGTCATCCCTGCAACATGATTTATGTCACTGTGTCAGAGAACTTTATGACTGCTTGCAAAAGCAGCAGATAAAGTAAAAGGTACACAGGTTCCTCCATAGCCTCGCATACAACAACATGGAGCAGAGGTGGTGTCATTTATTGATGAAGAAGAGGAAGGTTTTTTTACTGGTGATGATGTTTCCCTGCTCATTAACCCGGATCAGGCTTAATTGTCCTGTCATTTCAACTTTATGTTCGTAATACTGCTCGGTTCCACAAAGACACTTAACATCAGCTCAAATACAGAGTATGAAAAGCTGAAAATCCTGGCTCGCTGGCATACCAGTCACATTAAATTAAATCAAGTAATTATCAATGGTTTGAAGCTGTTTCAACAACACAGATCACAAGCAGAAGCTCTTTTTTTTTTTTTTGCCAACACACAGACACGGCTATCTATGGCATGGCACAGCACAAGGCATGACAAGCAGGAAGCGGATGAGTGTTTGGTGACGACGTTTTATGTGGGCCTGAGATTCATCAGCCTTAGTCACATGGATGTGGCGGGATTCCCCACTTTGCAAAACGTGACAAGGAGCAACATTTAAGGATCAGAAGCAGACGAAATATCTTTCACTCTGCTGAGAGACACGTGCCTGGCTTAATAACCTGTGATCTGATGAAAGAAGAACTATACTTTTAAAAGCCTAAATCCAGCGATACATACAGTTGAGTGTGATTCCCCCCCCCCAAAAAAACTTTCTTGCCAGCAATACTGTCGCTTTCGCTCTGAGCAGGATTCTTTCCCTTTGAAGAGAGCAGAAGAAGAGAAGTGAAGCCTGCTTGGCTGAAGAAGCCCTGGAGGGCGGTGGTAACTGTCATTTATATTTACAGCCTTTCCAGACACCTCGGGGGCTGTTATCCAGGTGGCCTCTGTTGAAGCTCTCTGAAGCACTCACACCTTTTTCGCAACTCGGAGTATCAATAGACACTGGCTGACTTTGATTCAGCCACATAAAGGTTGTGAGTCATGTGCTTTTTGACTGTTAAAACGGGTTGGGTTGATGCTGGAACTTGAATGCCCTCCGGGATAAAGCATTACTACACTTCTGAAACTTCATTAAACCAGAGAGGACTCTCTGCCATTGGTTTGAACTCTCAAAAAAAGGATTTAGAAATGGTCTTGTACTCCAAAACTGCATCTTTTTTTTCAAATACTGAAAGGATAACTTCATGCTTACCAATCTATCAATACTCCTGTGTGTCTGTTTTACATGGTTTACATACTTGTACATGGAGTCAATGACTTTTAAGTATCCATTCATTTTCCCGTTGCTCTGACAGGACTGTCAAGACAAAAGCCAATTGCTGTTCCTTAGATTCAAGACTAGACTTGTGGCCCTCAGAGCATGCACCTTAAAAACTGTTGACAATGTAAGGATCGTTTAACACCAAACATGTCAGGATAGCACACATTGTATTCAGTTTGCTCATGCTTTAGAAAGCCGCTTCAGTCAATATGTAGCTACATCAAATCCAGGCCAGATGTGTCTTTAGAAATGTCACTGATAAGAAGGGAAGAGATGACAGATATTCTGTATTTTTGGTTCGCAGCGATCCTCTTGTCAAAGTGAAGCCCTTCAAATGGTCTAATCCTGTCCTGAATGAGAGCTGGATTATTGTATAACCCCCTTCATTGATACGCACAGACACCTGCAACACAGCGAGGGGGAGAGAGGGGGGAGAGACTGGACTGAAATAAAGTTGTATATCCACTTCAGCTGAGGTGAAAAAACTGCACAAAGGGTTACGTAACCATCCAGCATGAAGGCTGTGAGGAATATTTTTTAAAAAGAACATTAACAGGTTCTCAAAACTGAAGCTTTAACTTGAGCATTTTGGTCAAATGAAGATGTTAATTTGCCCTTTTGATGACATCACCGCTCACATATGAACAATGTTGACTAACAGGACACATTGTGCACAATGTTTCAAGGTGGATCTTTTCATTAAAGAGCATCTACTCTAAGTGCAAAAATTAATCAAACATTAGAATAACGTTTTGAGACTAAAGACTTCACATTAAAGACTTAACAGGTGATTCACTCTCTAAATCTGTGCTTAAGTTACTTGGTTGCCGTATCTAAACAGTAAATGGAAGAACAGACAATCCTTTTACGTATGTCACATTTTTTTCCTTTATGTTGTGCTTGATGCAGTGACCGCGGGACAGACATTAATGTCACGATATTTCCTTATGAATATTTAAGAATAGAGAAGTAGATATTTCTGCATGTCAAGCATGGTTACATCCTTTTTTAAATATGCGATTCCATAGCAAGAGCTATACAGTGTGTGTGTGTGCAATATTTATGAGCTGATCTGAACCGGTCATAAAACCCTTCGGTTAGTATTTTAGTGAAAATGTCTGTTGCCTCCGTCAATTTTTTTTTAAAGCTATTCTGAATGCAAAATTATTGAACATATTAAAACCCAGCTCTGATATACCATAACATGATTTAGATTTTTAATGATGTATTAAAATGTCTGCAGATAAATAGCGAGGGTGAGAAGTGCTGCAGTATTAAAAGAACAAGCTTCCCGCAGCTGCATGAGACAGCAGGAAGAACAACACAGTCGCAGTACACAATTGCAGCCTCACAAACATTTAAAACTAGAACGCTTTTATTAATTTTTCTATAAAATCTGAAGTTTCTGGGTTTTTTTTAGAAATATATACAAACGTTCCCTTGTGCTATAAAACAGCAAAAACAAAAAATAAAAATGGAAAACTCAACTGTGTGTACAAATAACTTTTTCAATATCGAGTGCTTGATTAATTTATGGCGAGGATCTGCCTCACAATGGCCAGTTCGTAAGGTCTGGAGCTCTTTTCAACAGCTGCACTCTCGCTGCAGTTCAAACATATATGACACTGCCCCCATTTCCATTAAAAAGCCTCCAAAGACGACACTCGTCTCTCTGGCCATTTTCATCCATTGTCTATGAGGTCCTTTTCATTGTCTGTAATCTGTCACTAACAGTACAAGTGTCTTTTTTGCCTGCAAGGAAAACATCTATTGCACATTATTCAAGTAACCCTATGGCACATCCAAGTGGTTTATTCCACTCTTTTTGTCTTGGGAACAATAAGATTTTTTTTTCTCTACCAAGTCCCTCAATAGGATAAGTGAATCCAGGAGAAGCAGATTTTTTTTTTCTCAAACAAAGGCAGCTCTTGTTGTATGAGATGGCTCAAGATACAAAAAAGCCCATGTTGCATTGTCTCCAATGAAAAAAACAAAACATTAACCTTGATTTTATGTCGATTGACATGTGACGGCACTCTGATTAAAATGTCTTGTCTATGTAAGGGCTTTACACGTATTTTTGGTTTACACAAAGAGAGCCAGCTCATACGCATGTTGGAGGCGGCCGTGTCGGCTCATACTTAGTACTGTGCCCTTTGAGAGATGGGTGAGGTTTGATGTAAGGCCTGCTGCTGGTGAACACACTGGCGGCCTTCCTCCTCGTCCTCTTCTTCAGCTTCCTGCTGAATACATTCTGCCATGACTGCAGTGTCTTTGAGGTCCAGATCCACATGCCGCTGGTGATGCCCACCACCAACAGCATGAAGATCTTCACCATGAAGATCTCCACAGCGGGGATGGAGGTCTTCATGACGCACTCGCCTGACTCCGGCCTGCTGCTGTCCATGCACTTCTGCTCCCCTGCCAGGATGTGCCAGTAGTCCATGTTGAGCCTCTCGTAGAAGTAGCAGGCGATGACACAGGTGGCTGGGACGGTGTAAAGCACAGAGAAGACGCCGATGCGAACCATCAGCTTCTCGAGCTTGTCTGTATTCTCACCCTCCGTTTTCATGATCTTACGGATGTGGAAGAGGGCCACAAAGCCAGACAGCAGGAATGAAGTGCCAATAATGAGGTAGCAGGAGAGAGGGATGAGCACAAAGCCTGTGAGTGCTTTGACGTCCATGCTGCCCACATAGCAGACGCCCGTCAGCTCATCCCCCGCCACCTTCCGCATCACCAAGATCATGATGGTCTTCACGGCCGGGATGGCCCACGCAGCCAGGTGGAAGTAGCTGCTGTTGGCTTCAATGGCCTCATGACCCCACTTCTTCCCCGCAGCCAGGAACCATGTGAGTGTCAGGATAACCCACCAGAGGGAGCTGGCCATGCCAAAATAATACAGGATGAGAAACACAATAGTGCAGCCGGTGCTCTCCAGGCCCTCCTGGATAATATACTGGACCCCATTGTCTCTGTCGCAGGCTATTCTGTCAGCTCCCACAAAAAGTCGGATGAGGTAGCCCACAGAGTAAACACAGTAGGACATAGAGAGGAAGATGATCGGCCTCTCGGGGTATTTGAATCTCTGCGGGTCGATGAGGAAAGTGAGCACGGTGAAGGCGCTGGAGACAAAGCAGAGGATGGACCAGATGGCCATCCACACCAGAGAGAACTGCTTGTCTCCCTGACTCCAGTATACGTCCACTTTAGGGTAGCATTTAGGGGCACAGGACTCACTTTTCTCGACAAAGTGGAACTTGCCAGGATTGCTGCATGTCTGCTTGCTGCCGCTGTCCTTCGGGTGCAGCTCCTGCCCGCTCAGAGGCCGCTGAGGCCTGAAATCTGGAGGCTGGGTGTGGGACACTTTGGGAGGCTCGTCGGAACCATTGTTTGGCGCCTCCATGCAGAGGTTGTTTGGGTCATTTTTGGTCGGCAGCCGGGAGCAGTCCAGAGATTCAGGCCAGGGGAAGTTGAACTGTTCCAAGATCGGTGAGCATTTCACCTTGACCTGCTCACACATAACTCGACATGCTGGGATTGGGTTGGACACCTGCTCCGTGCACATGGGAGCGTACAGTGAACACAGGAAAAATTTGAGATGACTGTGGCATCCAAACTGTATGAGCGTGGCAAACTCCTGCAGCTTTATCGCTGCCTCTTTTTGGTCATCATGGCCCATAAGATTTGGCATGCGAGTCATGTTGTAGCCAATGTCTTTACACTGGGGGATGTTGATCTGCTGACATCTCCCCTCTCCTGACCAGTCCGGGTCTATTGAGCTAATGGCTGAACCCCCGCTGCTGCACAGGACCAGTAGCACATATATGAGGCTCAGCTCAACAATTGAACGCATTCTCTCCTCTTGATTTAAAGAAAAAATAGGCAAAATGTTTACCACAACACGTTCATTAAAAAGTCAGAGATGAAGCCTGGCTGGTCTATGTGTGTCAGAGAAATGTGGGAAAAACTTACAGAGCTATCCGTTGCAAGACCACCGTTTCCTCATTTTAGGTTCGGAGAGTTTAATAAAAGCATAAATCCCGCAGTTGTGCCAAAATGTTCTCTCCGTGGAAGCAGCGTGCGTTCAGGTCCATGCTTTCACGCGCTTCTCTGAAGTGGTGGTGCTACTTGTCCAGTCTCCTGTGCCGCGCATATCAATATACCGAGAGTGAAACAGAATGATTGTGTGTTCCGATTTGTTCCCCGCTTCTTTCCAAAAGACTCACTCGTCCGTCCTCACGTTTCATGTCACTTTTTCCGAGGTCTGTGTGTGTTGCAGTGCGATTTCAGTCCTTGTGCGACAAGTTGGGAAAACACAAAAATAAATGTCCTCGCGCGGCGGGGATGGCTGCTCACAAGGCACCGAAGCAATTAGTCCGACTGCAAAACAGGCGAAATAAATATCCTCTTTGATAATAATTAAATGTGTCCCAGAAATGCGGGATTATGCTCCTCCCGTAGGCAGTGTCTAATGCGTTTGGTGGCAGCGCTCTGTCTGAGCTGGTCGGAGCCTCCGTCCCGGTCTAACCTGCCAAAAGATCCGCCTTCAAAGACAGCTACTTTGCATAAGAAAGATGACACTGACACGCGGATTATTTTCAAATCGTGCGGAACAGCTTGTTCATTACAGCGCTTTCAGAGGCTCACAGCGAACTTCCTTCTCTCTGTTTGTTTGCGCTCAGCCCACAAACTTCGACAACAACAGGACAGAGACATGTTTTATGAGATTCTCAAAAAATGTTGCGCAATGTGGCTCACGAAAAACCAGATCTCCAACTGGTATTTTAACCGCATATGTGACATGTATGTGTCCCAAAACAGACATGATGCTATTCTCCAGACACATTCATCTGCTCATTGACCAGTACTTATATCCTTTACCTAGCCCCAGTAAAATTAATGATACTTTCAAATGTTAAAGTACTGTGTTACAAATAAAAAAAATGTATCCAGAGTGTAAAAGTGTAGTGGTATTAATAGCAAAATATACTTAAATATCAGTTTATTCAATAGAAAATGTATGTAAGAACCTGAAAAGCAATTTGTACAGCTGTCAAATCGATGTAGTGGAGTAAAAAGTAGCACAAAACTGAAGTGTTCAAGTAAAGTACCCAAAGTATACAGTACTTAAGTAAATGTAGTTAGTTACTTTCCATCACTGTCATCAAAAACTTCTTGCAGACTGACTGGAATTATTCATAGTCATTTTCTAGTGTGGAAAAACTAAATCACCATCATAGACAAGACCCTTCAAAATAATGCCAGAAAAATGAATGCTTCTCAGTTTAAGATGAAAATTATTACATGCTTGAAATTCCTCCTTCAAATTATGCTCTATGTTTTTTTGTTTAAAAGAAGACAGATAGATCTAGTGATTGTGAGTAAAGGATGCAGATTTATCACATCTTATAACTTATAATATTCTTTGTTCGTTCCTTAGAAAAGGCAAGTTTGCGAACAATATTCACACACATTAACAACAAGAAGACAATGGATGTAAAAAGTTAAAAACAGCGGCTCTGTTCTGGTAATAAAGAGAGTTAATCACTCTGTATACTGTATTAGACTTCAGGGTTGCTGATAAAAGCGTTTCCCATTTTTTGGATCTGTTTAGAATTTAGTTTTGCTGGGATCAGTGTGTTCTGGACAATATTCTTAGAGACAAACTCCACAACACTTTGTCGTCACTTCCTGTCTTTTTTAGTGACAGAAGTGATCCAGTAAACATACAGTATGAGAAGGTTAAAATAGTGTTGTTCTATTGTCATGCTCGGGGGGGGGGGGCTGCATCAATAATTCAGATAATGCTTTCTCACAGTGACGTCTGTATTCTCACCAGATCTGGACAATTTTACTGTGTTCACCATTTTGACCAGCTGTCCATTTAGAACCATGAATGAACAACCTACAATGTCTTATTTTGGCCCCTATGGCTGCGTTCAAATCAGCTGGGAGCGACATCACAAATGCATCCTTTTTCTTTTTTACATACATACATATTTCATTTATGTATTTACATACATATTTATTTTAGAATCCTGGAAAGTTTGGCTGCATGGCCTTGACAACGTTGCTGGTTTGGATCCAGCAAAATCTTTGTTGCATGTCATACCCCTCTGTTTCCTGTCTGCTTCTGCTGTCTTATAAAGGCAAAGAAAACACAGTTTAATGAATATTTTAAATCATGGAAAACTCTTTATGTGCCCTCTATGAACCATTTATTAGAGTAATAATTAATAATAATATTCAATTGAATCTAATTAGAGACTCGAAGAGTTTGTGAATGTCAAGCTGGCCTTACATGCACATTACACTCATAATTAATGAGCTTAAGCTTTAGGTTAAACAGCTTTCCAAGTGTTAGTGGGACTGTGCTCCAGAAAATATTTTTGTTTTGCGAAGATTTACTATGAGTGATGAAACATTCTCATAAGTCAAAGATATTTCCAATAGAAAGCAATGAATTAATCATATTAAAAAACAACATTCATAAGCACTGTGTGTAACTCGGTGGCTACTGTTTTCATGCAGAGAAAAAGGCACAAACAAGCCGCCACTGTTGGTTGAATGGGGTTGACTCACTTCCTCTAGAATAAATGTTTTTCTTTTGGAAGTTTCCAATCACATGTGAACATATGTATTCAAAACTGAAAATGTTAATTTCTTATGTAGAAATCTTCATCAATGTGTGTTTAAAAAGCCAGTTCACATGTGACATTATTTTATTTTCAAATGTGAAACTTTTTAATTCACTGGTGAAAATAACCAATCACGTGTGAAAAAGAGTGAAAACATGGAATTCACATGTGAAGAAGCAAATTTCATGTGATTTCATGTGCTGTGATTTGTTTGCACATGTGGAAATTCTAATCCACCTGTGATAAAAGCACATATACAGTAATTCATATTTTAAAATGTTAATTTTTTATTTTATCACTTGTGTAAATGCCCGGTTCACATTTCCTTTTCACAAGTTAAAATTTTAGTTCACATGTGAAGATATCCGATTCACATTTGATATTGTAAGTTTTCATGTGAAACCGCAAGTTTCCCATGTGACATTTTCTGAAGGGTAATTTGTTAAGATTACATGAGAGTTTCGCCTCATGTGTGGGTTTGCTTCAAATTCTCCGCGTTCCTCTCACACTCCAGTGAAGTGAAGTGAAATGACCTCCCCATGAGTATGGATGTGTTGCACTCACTGTGTTAGTCCTGTGATAAACTGTCCAGTGTATATCCTGTCTCCTGCAGGCTCCAGCCCCCTGTGACCCTGGACTGGGCTCAGAAGTGGTTCAGAGAATGAATGGATGGATGGGCGTTTATTAGCCTGTTAAAGCGAAACAATTCCTGTAGAGAGCCGGCCCACATGAGACACAGCAATACTAGAGTCACATTGTGTCATAAAATAAACCAAATATAACACATCAACACATAGACAGCTGTAATGAATGGCACAAGTAAACCCTGGTGAGGCATTGTTGTTGCACTGAGCAAGAACTCCATCTTGGTTTTATATTGTGTCAGTCTGCTCATGGAGGAGCTGGAAGGCTTGTTTTTATGTGTGATCTCCTCCAGACTTTGCTCAAATCACCTTGTAAAAAGTTTCTAGGGGTAAGATTTACGCTCCGGCCTGGCCATGTTCTTCATCAAGGGAGAATTACTGATCAGTAAACAGGAGTGCTTTTAGTGCATTTTTACAAGAGTCACTCAAGTGCTTTAAGAAGTATTTCAGAAATGTGTCCGGGTGAGATGAGAAACCTGGCACCAGCATGCCTAAATGGTTTAGGCGCGGCATATCTTAGTGGTGGCATTTCAGCTGTTAGTGCTCAGTGTGTGGAGCAGGAGCATAAATATATGGGGTATGAATACACTTATGAACACCATACCCTCCTATGCAGCACATGTGCTTCTCAGACTCATCCAGCTGTTAACGATTGAAGATGTTTGGTCCAAACTTGAGGAGAAAATATGTGTTCAACATTTTATGTAAAGTCATGTGAGTACTAAATGTTCAGTTTGTAAACAATACCTTCACCATGCTGCTCTGATTTCCTGCCTTTTGAAGCAGCCATATTTTGCGTTCACATCATTTCGGTGGGAAACTCACAATGACATGCAAACCATGTTCCTTTGTCAAAAAAGCCCAGATGCAGTAGCAGCATGCATTTTATATATGCTGACCCCTCACAAAAGACAAGGACAACAGCTGACATGCCTGCTCTGTCCCTCCCTCTCCACTAGACTTTTATTATGCAGCTGATGTGTAGGAGTAGAACAAAAAGAGATGACGGCTTTAATGTGAAGAAGAGTAATGCAATATCAATGCATTTCCAGAGCCGGGCCCAGTTCTGCTCTCCATTTGCTGATCAGGAGACCCTCTCTGGCATATTTTAAAGCAAATATCTGCCCTTATTATTGCCGCCTTTAATGTAATGTAGCTGACAAGATAATACTGTTGCACAGTCTAATAAGAAGACACAGTCTACTGGTTTGTTGTAATTGCTCGCCTTTGTTCTGTTCTCGCTCCTGTCTCCCTCTCTTTCATGACTGTTTTGCTGGTCGGGATGATATCTCTTTGAAAATGAGACAAAAAGAGGGAGGAATCAGGCCTGTTCAGTCTTTAGCATAGCCTCTGCAGCTACTACTGTCTCTTTTATGTTTTTTTTTCTTGTTCACCATTCCCTGTTTCATATACAACCCACTCATATAGCTCATTTTGACTCACACTTGTGCATCACACACACACGCAGAAACTTTATCTCATCTTTGCAACCACAACCGTGTGAGGAAGAAAAGCAGCACAGCTCCATCTCTGAGAAATCAGCAACTGTGAGATAATTCTGTAACTAATAAAGTGAAAGGGGGGAGGCCCTTTGATGGCTGAAGCTGAAAAGATATTTTATTTTTTTGTGTGTGGGATTTGCGATGTGTGATTCTATGGAGCGAGCTCGCTCCCCTGCTGCTAGGCTCTGGCTGGAAGCTGGCCCCCCTCTGGCTAATGTTATGGAGAATCGCAGGAATTTTATGGCTGTCTTTTCCCTCAGCCCCTTTTTTTCTTTTGTTCCCCTTTGAAGAATGACTTTAGACATTTTATTTACATATTTAACCATGGATGAAAGAAATGAAGGGTGAGGAAGCAAAGCTCCTCGGGCTCTTTAGGGAATTTTGATCAGTAAAAATGAATTGAAGCTAACACATTTTTGTTTGCGTAGCCTGGAATTAGACGGGTATCAAACACGCCACTGTAATGGTGACATTTCTGACAATGACGCCATCTACTTCTTTGATTGGAAAATATGGTCTACTTAAACTGGCTCTGTCTCAGCAAGAGTAATCACAGTATTTCTCTTAATTGCTGTGGTTAGGTGCCTGGCATGCTGTTCCAACATGTGAGGTATGCTATGGGAGAAACCGGGGGACATTTTAGACGTGTTTGGCATTGTTGCCGGCGTTGAAAGGGCATGTTGATTAAACGTACGGGTGGGGTAGGGCTATAATCTTCTTAACCGAGGCCCTCCTCTTCTCTTTCAGAGGGCACAATGAGAAGAAACAACACACTCGGTTGGAGGTGAGACTATTTGTCCACATGCCCCGCGCATTGTCCAAGGATCCTGTTCTCCCTCCTGATCGCACGCATTGGGCGTTTAGCTCAGGATGATCCTATTTATCAACACAATCTGTTATTTTCTCTCTTATCGCCACTCCACAATTTGTTAAGAGGCTGGTGCCAAAAAAAAAAAAAAAAAAAGAGATGGGAAGCATCTGAACAGGAGTAAAACTATGAAAAAAGAGGCATGAAAGCAAAAGTCTGTCCTAAAAGATTGTTTTGCAACTGCTGGCAGAGATAATTCTGTTTAATATTATACTTTTTTTTTTGCTGTCCTGTTTGAAATGTTTTAAGAAGAGCAGCAGTTTAGTAAAGGGTCAGGCATTTTGAGGAAATGCATATGAATCAAGCAATTAATAATTGAAGAGCCCTGTCAACATCAAAGCCGGCAGTATTCTTTGCTCACATGGTTTAAATAGTTCAATAAAGTAACTTATTAATGAGGACTAATTTGTTTCACTCTTCTTTTCACTTTGCTCCATCAAAATCTGCTTTGTTTCACTGCTGTTGAGTCCCATCAGCTGAAGGTTAACCCTCTGACCTCATTCATTGTGTATTGTGGCTGATAAGAGGAAGTCAATGCGTTATTGTAACCTTTCAAGTGTTTATAGAGTAGATTAGTGTAATTATAAGCATGGTGGACCTTTATGTGAGCGGCTAGCCAATCTGCGATAAACAGGGTTGTAATGAAATCCGTTTGCAATGAAGCACAGTAACATCTGGGGTGAGGCTGCTTTGAAACAGCAGTATTAGTTTAGTGTTCTTACATCATACTCTTTCATGTGGTGGTCGTTTAACAGCAAAGAGAGGAGGAAGGGAAGAGGAAGAAGAAGCAGTAGAGGAGGAGGAGGAGGAAGAGAGTTGTTGGAGTTGGAGACGAACCAATGAACCAAAACAGTTACAGTCAGCTGCTTTGCGTTTTTGTTGTAGAAAGTCACATTGGACCCAGTGGAGACGTGTGCAGAAGCTGGTTGACTTTTCTGCAGAAAAAAATAAACATGAGAGTGATTAGCAGACGTTATAGATGGAGGAAGAGGAGGGTAGAAGAAAAAAAAGTCAAAAAGGGGGTAAACATTTTATTGCCTGCGCCGTTGAAGGACACTGATGGCAATATTATTACCCAAGGTCCTCGTGGGGGCACTTGAGTGTGAATTGCTAATCAGGACGGTCTTCTCTGGTCTAATCCCTCTTTGAGTGGCCGGCCTGGAATCAGCGCGTCTGGGGAGACTCCCCACTGCTTCTGGCTCTGGAGGCTCCATTCAATAGGGCAGCCCTCCTGTCCCATTCCCACAGTCCCCTCAAACTGTGCGTTTTAGCCACGCACACACACACACACACACACACACACACACACACACACACACACACACACACACACACACACACACACA
>JBBPCS010000386.1:1568899-1582182 GCA_037974645.1 Hollardia meadi | reverse complement strand
CACACACACACACACACACACACACACCCACACACACACACACACACACACACACACACGCACACACACACATCCTCGTCTAACCAAATTAGATTAGACCCTTCCCTTTCTTCTCCAGCAAGGCGCTGGTCTTTTCTCTGCCCGGTCATTTATCCCACCCTTTTGTCTCTGCTTCATAAAAGAGAAACAAATTCCCAAACAACTCTCCTCCAAAGAATGCACTAGCTTGGAAAAAGGATGAGGCAGACATCTTTAGCAGACCTTAGGTGATGCTATAATATCCCCATCCCTTCGGTGTGTCAGCTCTAATGATGGGTGGGGGAGAAGAGTGGTGTGGTGGTGTGGCTGTCAGAGCAGTGAGAACAGAGCCAGCTGTGCATCTTGTCAACCTGTTACCCCACAACAACACTGAGCCGTCTCTGACAGCAACACTGAGGATCTCTTTATTGTGGCCGCTCGCTAACATTGTCCAACATTTGCTCTGCTGTATTGTGGGCTGTAAATCCTCCCTGACTAGAATGGATAAAGTGCAGTTGGTGAAGTGTCTGCGTGAGATGTGCACCAGTACTAGTTGTTTTGATTCCTTGTATCTTTATTCCTTGTGAAGCAGTAATGGACAGTGACGCATATAGGCAAAATAAAGGCCTCAGTTGAAAGGGTCTTTTGTAAGAAAGCCCTGGTGGAAGCTTATTCCTCCTGGTTGAATGTGCAGCCAAGCTATCCCAAAAGCAGCAAATTGAGATCAAAGCAAAATTAAAGCTGAGTCGTTCAAAGCAAGATAAAAATGTGTGAGCCTGCAGCAATATTTTCTCCATTGATTTCCTCTTTTGCTCGCACTCCGTGGGACTGCGCTGTGCTCAGCGCCAGCATCGGAGACTCTGAGGCTGCTGCAGGGAGAAAGGAAATGACTATCGATACAGACAGAAAAACACTGTCATAATGATCAGGGATAAACGGATTTCACAGAGTGCAAGAGATCTAAGTGATTGGGTAACTTTTCATCGTCGCCCAAATCTCTTTTCACTTGCATTAAGACAAACGGAAGAATAATGACAACATCTGATGGCAAGCATGAGAGGGGTATAAAGAGCAAGCATGGGAGCGGGATTATCTTGTGCTGTTATTAGCTGTGGATAGAAGCAGGCATGTAGAGCCAAATTTTGTCATTGTCTTCTCATTTTTAAGGAACCACATGTGAAGTCTATCTCTCTGAAGTTTATTTAAATTTGCGAGTACACCGAAGAGCACCTTTCACAAACATTTCTCTGTCCGTTTTTATTTGCTTTTATGTTCAGAGCAAGCACAAAGAATTCGGCACAGATGAAGTTTTCTCAGTGCTGCACATTAGATGATTAGAAGTGCACATTGGAACGATGTCAACTTTAATTAGAGAAAGTGCTAGCTTGAATGTGATGTTCCAATAGTGACACAACAGCAAACAAAATGTCTTTGTTATGTCGAGCTCAAATCTTGGTAATTATGTGTAATTTACAATCACTGTACTTGCACTGCAGGTTGCCGGCACGGTGTGAAGGGATGAGTGAAGTTGCCGGTGAAGGATTCAGTGCTGCGTTTGAAGTCCATGGGGGGATTGACAAGCCTTGCAGTGAAACCTGAGCAGGTATGAAGACAAGCTGGAACAATCAGACCCTGCAGACCAAGAGTGTTTGTCTGTTTCTGATGTAATTCTTCTCATGTTGGGTCTTTACACAGTCTTGCACATCAATCTTTATCTAGAACAATGTGGCAAAGATGTCGAAAAAAAAGGTGATAAGAAATCGAAAATGTCTGTCAGTCAATGCTGGAGGTTTTTTGCAACTGACAAAAAAAGTGAACCCTCTTTGTTTTCTGCTCCTCCCAAACACATGCAAGAGTGCATTTGCACATCTTTTATGCTCTCTTCACCTTTCTGTCATGAGGTGTAACACCTGGGCGAGCTGAAAGCAACATGAATCAAGCTGAGGAAAATGTCTTTTAATCTGTTTCAGATATTGTTTCATAGCTGTGAGCAGTCTTACCTCATCTGTGAAGCTTCCTCCTCACAAAGAGGGATCACACTATCTGCAGGAATTCCTCAGGCTCAAATATCAAAACAGCACTAAATAACTTGTCATTTTCCCTCTCCAGAACATCGACGTTGCTGTGTGATTGAGCTTGTGGTCCATTTTTGAAGGAAAAATTACCCTACAATGGTATATGCTCAAGTTTAAAGGTTAGACCATTGATAAACAGTGCAAAGTTGAGCCATAACTTGGAAACAAAGCAGCGTCAAAGAAAACTTTATAGGCTATCTATAGTCTGGAATGCAGGAAAATGTCTCAGAAATGAAATAAATAAAGGTAGCAGTAAAAGTATCCTGTTTTCACAAATTTCAGCCCTCGTCAAAGAGACAGCTGTTGGTAACCCAGTTATGGAATGTGCCTATGGGCTTTTTTACCTCCCCTTACACTCTGAGCAAGTGCAATGGCTGTTTGACTTCATGGTGTTTGGTGTTCAAGAGGTGTCCCAGACATTGATGTCAAACTTCCTACCGAGTGATTTCATATCAGTGCCTCCTGTGTGATCGAACAGGGAGCTTGTGAGATATCCAACACTGTCAAAAGACGAAGTCACTACGACAGTCAGTCAAAAGTCGTCCTGTTCAGAGCTGTTTGACATGCAAGTTTCAAGCATCCTGTTTGATACACTTCAGTTTTATCTCCACAGTATGCGGGATGGTATCTTTGGGGAAGGGCTGTTTTTCCTACAATTAAACAGCACATGAAACAATGTGCATTTTCATCTCTATCACACATGCATGCATACACACATTCCTTTTCATGCTTCCTGCAGACGAGACCATTGCTGCCTCTTGTCACGGGGAAAGATGTTGATGTAGAGGCTTTAGTAAAGGGATTTGAAAGCAGTTTTATTGGTGGAGGCTCTGATAAGAAGCCAGTGATTTTACAAAGAAAGTGCACACTGAATATTTCAAAATGGCCATTGTTGCACAAAAGACTGGTGCAGACTGGGTGTGACAGGCTCAGGTCCGATTTGAGCTCTTAAGCTCGTTATTTAAAGCATCCATGGCCTAAAGCTTATAGCAGCTTTTTGTTTCCCTTTTAAAGGCATTATTATTTTACTGCAAACAAAATTTGTCATTACAAACAAACAGTAACCCAGTCAAGAAGAGTTTGTTCTTTGCCTAAAGATGTGTTCAGACAAGCAAATTTTCACCTCACGAATTTGACTGGAAAGTTTTAGCTAAACAGTCCATATTGACTCGTTACAGACTTAAAGCAGTAGTTTGAAACTTGGTGAAAATATTGTTCAATTTCTTGATGATACTTAAAGGTTGAGTGTGTGGGGCTTAGAGGGATTTATTTGCAGAAATGGAAAATAATATTCCTAATTATGAATTCATTCATGTATAATCACCTGAAACTATGACTCGTTATGTTTTTGTTAATGTAGAACTGGCTTTTTATATTAACAGTGGAAGTAGGTCATCTTGTCTGCCATGTTGCTCCTTGATGTTCCTGTTCTCATTCCCGGGGTGTCAAATACTGCTGTTTTGTCACGTTCCTCCGCATCTCATCCACATGCAGAAGGTACCCATTGTCTGTCTGTCTGGTTGAGACGAAGCGGGCAGTAATGTACCTCCAATGTAAACACATTGGTATGAGACGATCAAAGCCACTGCACAATGCAATGTAGTTTAGAAAGCAGCAAAGTCCCAAGAGGGGACGAGGTCGAGGTTGAGTGGAAGGTCCCACACATGACTTTCACCCTGGAAACCAGAGTTTGCATCCCTTGTGAAACACAACGCCACTGATGTTTTCCTAAACCTAATCAAGTAGTTTTTGTGCCTGAACTTAGCCAAAATAACCTATACCAAGTGTGTCTGGATGAGATGCATGACACAGTGGCGGTATCTGATGTCGTGGGATGAGAACCTGTTGGTTCTACAGTAGCCCAGAAAGGACAAAGCAAACACTGGCTCTAAAGAGGGCCTCTTTTTTTTCTTTTTTTGTTTTGCATTTTTAGCATCCACTGTACAGTAGGTGTGAGGTGAGGGGTATTCAGTTGGTTGCAATCTGCAACCCCACCCACTAGATGCTACTAACACTGGATTCACACCAAATCAGGCGGTGCAGCGAAAACACCAGTGCTCCCATTTATTTGAATGTGGGTAATGCATTTAGGCTACCACATCGGCCCTGCTGGGAAAAGCTGAAACAGGGTCCTCTTTTGGAAAGACACAACCCAATGTCATGCTGCGGTGGCCAATCACACAAGCCAGCAATCAGACCGGAAAACACCCATGGGAAGAAGCTTTGCTGCAACGTTCGATACAGCCTAAATCCTACACAACCTTTAAATGAGAAGATGGACATCTCATATCTGTCCAGTAAGTATAAGGCTACAGCCAGCAGGTAGCTAAAGAGCAAACAGGGGGAAACAGCTAGCCTGGCTCTGTCCAACTGTAAAATATAGTCCACAAATCACCACCTCTAAATTAATGTAATATCCTCAATAACAACAATGTCTCTTCATCATGCTACATGTGAACATGACTAGTTAAATGCTCACCGTTAGCTTAAAATTTTTATTATAGCAAGAAACAGTGCTGACGTTATGTTAAAGACGTCTATGTATTATGTTGTAGAGATATCGACTGAAGTTAGCATTCAGTTCCACAAGATCTCTTAGCATTTAGTCTGATACAGTAAACAAAAACAAGGAAGGAAATATTCTTACACCTATTTTCCTTATGAAAAAGAAAAATACAACTCTTTCCCTCTGTAAGACAAAGTTTCTCTCTCTTCCTGTCACAATCCGCTCTCACTCAGACCTAAAATTCCACTCACCTCACCTCTGCTCCACTCTACCTGCCAGCCACGCCCACATCATCAAGCCAATACTACTCACCTGGTCTCTCAGCTGCTCCGGATCTGCAATCAGTCTGCCCATATAATCCTGCTTCACACTCACTCTCTGCCAGATTGTTCTGAGCCTCCATGCAAGACTCTCCAGCGATTATTCCCGGACGGATTTCCCGTTGCCGACTCTGCCTGTCCCTGACTCTCTTGTCTCGTCTCCGCCCTGAAAAACTGAACAGCCTTCTGTCCCCGACCACGAAAACTGCCTCCGTCCTTCCTGGTTTCTGTCTGCCTGTTCCCGTGGCTGTTTGGTCTTCCCCTGCCTCATCTACACAGCGTGAGTTTCAAGAACGATTCACCAGTGAGATAGATAATTCCAGAGACAACCACGTCCTTATCGTCTCTGTCATCACCGTAGTTTCCGGGTTTCTGAATCAACGCCTGACTGCTAAGACTGAAAGAACTGTTGTTAATAAAAGTAATTACCGATCAAATCTGTGGTGTGTTGTGCTGCAATTGGGTCCTACCATAACCCATTACAGTACAATCTGGCCAGACATGGATCCAACGCACTCCTTAACACCACAGAATCGGTTTGAGAGAATTGAGGGCATTTTCCAGCACCACAAGGCACGCATGGTTGCTTCCGCAAATGAAGCGAGGCAGTCAGCTGACTCACAGGCATAGACTATGGCGACGCTGACTCTGGGGAACAGCTGAATGGGATAAACAGACGCCCGCCTGCACCTCCTTCCAGCTGTTTTCGGAGGAACTTTGGAAAGTGTTCGGTGTGGGATCATTCGGTTCAGACGCTGCTCGTGGTCTGATGAGCATGCATCAAGGCAGTCAGACGGTGGCAAACTTTTCCATTGACTTTCAAACTGACTTTCAACTGTCAAAGTGATTGGAACTCTTAAGCCTTATGTGATGCTTTTCTTCACGGCCTGGCTGATAATATAAAAGATGAACTGGTGTCATATGATCTTCAGTCCACATTGGACAGAGTGATTGAGTTGGCTACTCGTCTGAATCTTTGTATTCAGGCATGCAGACGGGAGAAGAGGAACAGTACGACGAGTCATCAGCTTCCGGTTCGTCTACGGGAACCTCCCACGATAACCAGCTCCACGATCAGCGCTGCTAGATCAAACTCCAGACTTCCTGAACCCATGCAGCTGGGTCGCACCAGACTAACTCAGGAGGAACGACAGCATTGCAGACAGGCTAATCTATGCTTATATTGTGGTCAATCTGGTCATTATGTGTCTCACTGTCCAGTAAAAGCCAGGGCTCATCAATAGAGAGAGGAGTATTGGTGAGCCATACCTCCAAAATCGTCCTCCAACCAGAGACCGTTGTTCCATGTTCAACTCCTTCTTTCTGATGGTTCTCATCCACTGGCTACTTTCATAGACTCCGGAGCAGACGGCAGCATCATTGATGAGGAGCTCGCCCGTCAACTGGGGTTGAATCGGATTCGTCTTCCTCATCCGGTTCCAGCTAACGCCTTGGATGGTCATCTTTTGGGGACCGTCACTCATCAGCGTCTGCGCCTGTCCACATGCTTCTGTCTGGAAATCATCATGAGACGATCCAGTTTCACATCCTGCCGTCTCCACTCATTCCTTTGATTCTGGGTTATCCCTGGTTGCGACGACATAATCCCTGTATCGACTGGTCCACTGGTGTCATTCTTGGTTGGGGTCTCTTTTGTCATCAGATCTGCCTAAAACAAGCAGTTACGCCTCGCAGCACCTCTCCACCCGACGCCTTGCCAGACTTGTCAAAGATCCCGCCTGAATATCATGACTTCAGAGACGTTTTCAGTAAAGCTAAAGCGACATCTCTGCCTCCTCATCGTCCATATGATTGTGCCATAGACCTTCAGCCAGGGACTTCCCCTCCTAAGGGAGGTTTATATTCCCTGTCAGATCCTGAGAGAACGGCGATGGAAACTTACATTAATGATTCCTTGGCTGCAGGTATCATCTGTCCGTCTTCGTTACTGGCTGGGGCGGGGTTTTTCTTTGTAGAAAAGAAAGATAAGACTCTTCGACCTTGTATCGATTACAGAGGTCTCTATGACGGTAAAGAACCGCTACCCTCTTCCACTCATCTCCTCAGCTTTCGAGCTTCTTCAGGGAGCAACCATATTCACCAAGCTTGATCTACGTGTAACGCCTACCATCTGGTCCATATTTGAGAGGGCGACAAATGGAAGACTGCATTCAACAACCATGCCGGACATTATGAATATCTGGTGATGCCTTTTGATCTCACCAACGCGCCGGCAGTTTTTCAGGCACTGGTGAATGATGTTGAGAGACATGCTGAATAAACATGTGTTCCTCTATCTAGATGACATCCTAATTTTCTCGAAATCAAGCCAGCTCCTGATTCTCGCAAACGGTTGCAACAATTCCTGGGCTTTGCTCATTTCTACTGCTGATTCATTTGCAACTACAGCACCATTGCTGCACCTCTCACCGCGCTCACCTCTTCCAAGGTGCCTTTTTGTTGGACTCCGCCTGCCAAAAAAGCGTTCCAGGACCTCAAGACCTTCACGTCTGCCCCCATACTGCAAATACCTGACTCTGATCGGCAATTTGTCGTGGAGGTGGATGCTTCCGACACAGGAGTGGGGGCTGTCCTTTCTCAGCGTGCGGCCAGTGATCAGAAGCTTCATCCATGCGCCTTCTTCTCTCGGCTGTTGTCACCTGCTGAAAGAAATTGTGATATTGGCAACAGAGAACTGTTGGCCGTGAAGTTGGCGTTGGAGGAGTGGACACACTGGCTGGAGGGGACGAAACAACCTTTCTTGGTTTGGACTGATCACAAGAATCTAGATCACATTCAGTCCGCCAAGAGACTGAACGCACGCCAAGCCAGGTGGTCCTTATTCTTCACCAGGTTCAATTTTCCCTGTCTTATCGTCCTGAATCCTGCAACATTAAACCTGACGCTCTGTCTCGGCAGTTCCAGGGGAAAGAGGACTCGGTCTCTGGACCAGACTTCATTCTTCCTACCTCATGTGTAATCGCTTCTCTGACTTGGGAGATCGAAGAGAGAGTATGGTCAGCCACCACGGATCAGCCGGGTCCCAGCGCATGTCCTACCAATCGCCTGTTTGTTCCTCCTAATTTAAGGTCGGACGTACTTCTGTGGGGACATGCGTACAAGTTAACCTGTCACCCAGGTATCCAGAGAACTTGGGACGTTATCCTCCAGAGGTTCTGGTGGGCCACATTGGAGAAAGATACCAGAGAGTTTGTTAATGCCTGTATGGTCTGCAACCCTCCCATCAGGCTCCAGCGGGTCTTCTGCGGCCGCTTCCTGTCCGTCATCGACCTTGGTCCCATATCCCATTGGACTTTGTCACGGGTCTTCCTCTCTCGGATGGTCACATGACCATTCTCACTGTGGTAGACCGATTCAGTAAAATGGCTCATTTTATACCCCTACCCAAACTCCCTTCCGCCAAGGAAACAGCTAGATTGATGCTTCAGCATGTTTTTCGGCTTCATGGCATCCAGGTCGACGTGGTTTCTGACCGAGGACCTCAGTTCACATCAGTATTTTGTAGGGAGTTTTGTGGTCAACTTGGGGCAACTGTCAGCCTGTCATCTGGGTTCCATCCCCAATCTAATGGTCAGACGGAGCGGAAGAATTAGGAGATGGAAACGGCGCTACGCTGCATGGTGTCCCGAAATCCGTCTTCGTGGGCTCAGCAACTATTGTGGGTGGAATATGCTCAAAATACTCTCACCAGTTCTAACACAGGCCTATGTCCATTTCAATGTGCAAATGGATATCAACCTTCTCTCTTCCCAGTTCTGGAAAAAGAAGTCTCTTGTCCATCCGTTCAAACATTCATCCACCGCTGTCGGAGAACTTGGAGTCAAGCTCGAGCCTCTCTCCTACGTACTGCTAACCGCTACTCCACCGCTGCCAATCGCCATCGTTCCCAAGCGCCCGTCTATCAGGCTGGCCAGAAGGTATGGCTATCCAGCCGAGATCTTCCTTTACGAGTGGAGTCCAAAAAGTTGGCACCCAGGTTTATTGGCCCATTCTCCATCGAAAGAGTGGTCAACCCTATGGCAGTTAGGCTCAAGCTTCCTTCGTCCATGAGGGTCCATCCCACATTTCATGTCTCTAGGGTCAAACCAGTCCGGGACAGTCCACTGATCCTCCTCCGCCTCCTCCTTGTTTCATTGATGGGGGTCCTGCATACTCTATTCGTCGCCTCATTCGTTCCCGTCGTCGAGGGAGGGGTCTCCAGTATTTGGCCGACTGGGAGGGATACGGTCCTGAGGAGAGGTCTTGGGTTCCCTCTCGTTTCATCTTGGATCCTCACCTAATTAGGCGGTTTCACCAACAACATCCAGACCAGCCCACTCGTTCCTCTGCAGGTTGCCGTAGACCCCGGAGCAAGGCTCCTCTTACTACTACTCCTTCGGGAACTTCAAAGGAAAGGGAGTCACACTCGGAGAAAGAAGAGGAGTCACCTTCTGAGATGGAAGAGGATCTACCCTGTGAGGAAGAGGATCTGTCCTGTGATGAAGAGGATATGTTCTGTGAGGAGGAGGATTTCTCATTGGAAGACAAGCTTAATTGCCTTGTTAACTCATCATAGAACACACTTCATTCCAACGAGACATAAACAAAATATAATTAACCAAACCCGTCTTGGTTTGTCTTTCCACAATCCCCTCTGGTTTGATCAAAGTAAATCCTCAATTCACTGACTCTGCTGTGGAGCCCGGTTGATCTGAACTCCGTTGCTCGCTGTGACTCACCCTTTGATCTGAGTTCGCAATCTGGGACTTCAGTCAGCAGTAATGCCAATAGCGCCAACGCTAACTGAGCTAACGGTCCAAAAATAATTACATCCCAAGATAATTACAGCAGACAGTAGATACCTTCAAATTCTGGCCATATTTACAAGTTGCACCTTTAACACAATAGACACACTTACTGCTTTCTGTCAGCTTGGTTCTCTGATGTATTTAACAAACGGAGCCTGCTGCATCATGCGCTGTTTTCTGACGTCTGTGAATATTCGCTTCTAGTACTAAATGAAAGTTGTTGCTCTATTACACGCCAAAGTGGATACTTATACAATATGGGAGTACTATGCTGGATACTATACATTTGTTGTTGGCACTCTTTTGTGTCATACAGATGACGATTGCACGTTCACTGACAAACCAATAAAAATGGTGCCTTATCACGTTCTGCGCCCTTGCCCATCTAAACTTGAAAACACTACTTTGGAGGAAGCGAAAGCGAACGTTAGCATGACAAAAGGCATGTGTGGTGTGACACACCACAACTTTTAAAAATAGAAACGCAAAAATAACCATGCTAATGTGTAACAAACTGCTTGGTGGAAGTGGAGACTTTTGATTCCTCCTCCTCCTCCTCCTGCTCCTCCTCCTCTCATCTACCAGGTGTTACTACAATAAGCTGTAAACCTCACAAGAAAGACAGAAAGATAGTTTCATGCAATTAACATTCTGTTTCATCTTCACAAGTGATATTGAGAAGCCTCCATTCACCTGAGAGGAAGAGCAAAAGGAGGGTAAACAAAACTTCTTAAGTGTCGTCTTGAGTGCCAAGTGCTGTTGACAGTCTGGGTTCAGAGTGAGCAGACTGCTAGCTGTCTAAACAGGGTGACAGTCAGCAGGAGTGAAAGACAACACCAGCTCAGCTTTCCCCGTGCCCTTTAGGACCTTGTTGGTGCCCCCTCCCAACTCCTCTTTCTTGTGACGACTGACACCCTTGTCCCCTATCCTCCAGCTATCACCGTAAAGAATAGGTCATGCTGTCATTACCATGACCCTCTCCGTCTGGACAAACAACTGTAGCCTCTCTGTTTCAGTGTCTGTTTCTCCCTCACTCTCTTACCTCCCCTCCTTCTCTGACAGAGAGGCTGCTGTTGCAGGTTCAGAACGTCTCCATTAGCACCTTTTGGTGAAGCCCTTTCATCCAGCCGTCACAGCCCTTGTGATGTGACCACGGCTGGGTTGTTAACCTGCCGCTGTGACGATGTCGAAGCAGACAGACCCAACAACACTGAGAGGACGCCCTCAGTTTGGCAAAGATTCCTGTTTGCTCTGCTGCCTAGAGGGGCTTGTTTATGTCTGTTGACATTTGGCTCAGTGTTGACATCTGATATGTGTTAGTGATATCTGTCATGTGCGAATGTCACTCCTGACTGCAGAATACTTCATTGCAGCGCCGGCATTACGTACACATGCATAACGCACTGTGCATAGGGCACCAAGTGCTGGAAGGGGCACCAAAACAGCTTAATGGTCATCTTCAATCTTAATGTTAATGATGAGTTGTCTAAAAAAGAAAAGAAAAAGAAACTGCGGGATGACGCTTGTGCATCGCTTGCAGGTATGTTTAAAAATGTTAATTTGCTTCAAACATGCAGCCTGTGCATGCATTACAATAACATTAAATTCCACAACTGTCACCACAGACAACTGCCCTGGAGATGCTCACATTGCTTCATGTAACTAACTTCAAGAGCTCTATCCAAATCTCTGGATTGCTCTACCAATTGCATTAACTCTCCCAGTTAACAGTTGCATCTGCTGAGCGAAGTTTTTCAAAACTTTATCTGATTAAAACATGGCTGCGTTCATCAATGGGACTGTCATCAGTATTAATGCAGAACTTGCTCAGAAGCTGTCATATGATGACTTAATGAACAATTTTGAAGCCAGGAAATGTAGACGTGTGCTTCTGTTGAGCCTCCTGCAACTGCTGAAAAATGCCTTTTTACAATCATATCATATCTTTACAATCATATATACTGTCGTTGCAGAGAACAAAGTCTCGTGACTTCTGTTTTGTTTCTGATTCTACAGTTCTGTTTTTCTTATTTGTATTTATTTATATTTATTTATTTTAACAACAACAGCAACATTAATAATGAAAATATTTATTTGCTTTATTTGATTGAAGAAGATTGCACTTTTCAATATTTGTGTGTGTAGGTTTCTTTTTTTTGCCTGTTTTATAGTTCAGAAGTGATATATACTGCTTTTAGTTGGTTTAAAGTTTTGTGGCCTGTTCTGCAATATAGTATAATATAGTGCAATATACAGTTATAGTTTTCTTGTATTTGTATGTCTTTCTTTTTGTCTTTTTTTGTATTTGTCTTTTTCTCTTTTTTTGGGTGGGGGCCACCAAAAAAGCAAATATGCTTAGGGCACCCAAATGGCCAGCAGGCCTGGTCGATTGGGAGATGTAGCATTTGACACTGTTGTTCTAGATCAGATATATGAAGCTAATGTGTCTTTTTTTGGCTGGTTCACATACATTTTATTGTATCATTTTACTTTGAGCAGTGTTCAGTGTTGTATAAAGTACCCCAAAGTCATACTTGAGTAAAAATAAAGATATCATGCTAAAATATTTTATATTACTTTGATAACAGTAAAAAGTCATAAGTAGTAAAAGTCAAGTCAAGGCAAATAAAGGTGCAATTTGTAACATATGGCAATAATTTTTTTAAAGGGTTCAAAAAATTAACTGACATTATCAACAGAATGTGAAGAAACAGCTGTGTTGACGTTAAAAACATCTTTTTATTGTGTTGCAGAGATATCTACTGAAGTTTGCGTGCTGACATGTTAGCTCTGGCCCTGTCTTGTAATACCACTTTGTACCTCTAGAGGTGATAGTCCAATAGCCCTGTACTTGCCCAGTTTCAGGTAGGAGATGCATACGAGCGGCGAGTTTGCTAAGTTTCACAAGCTCTCTTAGCGTTTAGTCAGTAAGTCAACAAATAAACTCAAACAAAAGGAAATATTCTTACGCCTATTTTCCTTAACAGGAAAATACAACTGTACACCTTTTGAGTTCAAGTCTCTTACCAGACAAGCTTAATTGCCTCGATCCTTAAATCATCATAAAGCACACGTAATTTAAACAAGACATAAACGAAATAAAACTCACCAAAACCGTCTTGGTTTGTCTTTCAATAATCACTGGTTTGGTCGAAGTAAATCCTCAGAGGTCATGATCTGGACAGACTTCAGTGAGCAGGAGGCCCACTAGCTCCACCGCTAACAAAGCTAACAGTTGCTATCGCTACAACCAATGATTACACAGCTCATGATAACTAACTTACAGCAGACAGTATAGTGAGCAGCAGTTTGTGGTTACTCTGGTGATATACTGCCCCCCATATTTTTTGGGGTACCTTCAAATTCTGGGTATATTTTACAAATTAGGTCTACACCTTTAAGTTTCAAAAGTACAAGTAAAAGTAAATTATACATATACAGTGGTGTGAAAAAGTGTTTGCCCCCTACCTGATTTCTTATTTTTTTGCATGTTTGTCGCACTTAAATGTTTCAGATCATCAAACAAATTTAAATATTAGTCAAAGACAACACAAGT